>CM057809.1:105128746-105453598 GCA_030067965.1 Latrodectus elegans | reverse complement strand
GCACATACTGTATATATATAAATATATTTATCATTTAAAAAAGTTTTAAATAATATAAAAATTGTTTTAAATAAAAAAAGAAAAAAAAATAAATTTTTAAAAATTTATATATTGTTTTTGATATACAAATATTTGTATTATATATAAATTTATTTTATATATATATTTAAAATAAATTATCAATTATATCTTTTTATTATCTATATCTATATTTTTTTTTTATATTATATATAAAATAATCTATATATATTCGTTTTATTGACATATAAGTTATAAATATAATATTTTATATATATCATACATTATATATAAATTTTACATAAATTTTTTTTATATATTATACAAAATTTTTAAATTTTATACATTAAAATTATAATATATTTTTTACAAAAATGTTTATATAAAAATTTATTTTTACAAAATATTTTAAATATTTAATTAAAAATATTATAAAATTTTTTTACATGTTTTTAAGTTCATCATATATTTCTTTGATAATATTATGTCAATATACACATTATATCTATGAATAAATAAAAATATTTTATTGTATAAAATTTGTTTATATATATTTATATCATATTTTTATATTTATTATTTTTTTTATATTTTCATTATGAATAATTTTGTATTACTTTCATAAATAAATTTTTATTTTCATCATTACAATGCTATTTTAAACATATATTTATTTATTTATTTTAAATATAATTTATATTATTTAAATCATTTGTTAAAATTAATGTTTCTTGTCTAAGTTATATTTTCTTAAATTATATAAAATGAAATTTAATTTTCTTTATAATGCAAAATATATTTTTATTAAAATTTTTATATAATTTATTAATATAATACATATGTTTTTTATTAAAAAATTTTACATTTTATAAATATTAACATTAATTTTTTAAAAAATATGTTAAAATTTTAATTATCTAAATTTCACATTAATTAAAACTGCTCAATAAAATAATCCTTTTAAACAAATATGAATTATTTATTTTTGAACATATATAACAATTTAAATATATATCTTTTATAAATTTTTTTTTCATAATATATTTTATTTTATGAGAATTCTATTTAAAAAAAATTTCTTTTATTTTTGATTTAAATGTCTTAATAATATCTTCTTCTTCATAATAAATTTTTATAAACAAAAAATTTTATTCTGAATCTAGCACACACATTTGTGTAGAAACAAATTTGATGTAGATATTTTTATTTTTGTGTTAATAGTATTCAGTAATAAACATTAATATCATAGGTATAAAAATGAAGTTTTATAATGTAAGCAGGATGAAATGAAATCTTAAATTTTTGATGCGTTTTGTTTAAAAAATAGCCTTTCCATTACATCTTGTTTGAAGGGAAATTACTTAAAATTCAATAGCTCTTAAATTTTAAGAGAAGAATCAACTACTTATCTAGATGCCATATTAACATGATTTGTTAATTGGCATTATATGTATAAGATAAAACGTGAAAAATATTGAAACCAGAAATATATATAAAATTGGAAAAATACTAAAATATGCGATGCAAATGGCAAGAAGAAGACATAGGGACCACATCTTCATCAGGAGGGAGATGGCTAGCTATGCAAAATGAACTCTTTTCTGACATGCTCGAAGGACAAGTGTCTAAATATCTTCAAGCAATTCCCCCGAAGAGTGTTCGTATTAAAAGAACTTAGTTAAAAAATAGAATAAATATATATGCACAGAAAAGTAAAAATACTCACAATAGATGAAACATACATACAGTAGAAAAATACATATAATACCAAGGTCAGCAAATCAGAGGGAATTTATATATTAGAATAGTAGGAGAGTTGCCAAAGGTAAATTTCAAATTAGAATAAAGAAATATTGCTAGGAGAGTTAAATTCAAAAAGTTAAAGTGGTTTAGAAATATACATACATTATTTGTTATATATTTGCAATAAAAATTGTTTTTATTGCAACATAACTATGAATAATTCTGACTCTGGAAGAATTTTGGAGATTTCATGAGATACTTTTGTAAATGAAGCTTCCAATGCGAAATGATGTAAGTCGACGTAGCAAAGGAAGCAAATCAGCGGATGTACTTAAGGAAAACTCTCCTATTGAAGTGTTGTTTGATATTAAAATCTTTTTCGCATATCACTTTCCATCGAATCACTGTTTCAACAGTGAAGTTCTTCACAAAACATCAAGAGGTCGGATCACTTTATGGGTTCCTTGTCATCTGAGTAAAGCATAAATATATGTAAATACCAGTAAAAACAATTCTTAACATATAAAAATTCATTTTGAAGAAGGAAATATGAAAAGAAAATTTGAGCTAATAGCCAAAATAGGCATCATTTAATTTTTGAGACCAATCTTAATTTTAATTTTGAATATTTGAACTAAATTAGAGTTTGAATTTATAAAATTGTCTCCGTAGACAAGTGGAAATAAATATTACAAAATGAATTGTCAAATAATTCTAAGCGAGTGAACTTAGATCAATTCCAGTAGTGTAGACACTAACTTAATGAACCCGGAATGCTTAAGCTAGAGTAACCGAAATTATCTCAAAACTTATTTCTTCATTGGTATGATTTGTCTGCAATAGTACGGCCGCATGAATATTTGAATATATATCAAAATATTTAGTGAAATTTAACGTCTAATAGGTTTTCCCGCTGAGCTGGTAGTCGAATGATTAGCGATTTTGCCTTCAGTTCAATAGTTTGTTGGTTTGAATCCCACCTTGGGTATAGATGTTTGCAGAAATTCAGAATCACTTTAAACAATAGGTTTCAATCTAATTAGTTCTCGTGTGCAGAAAATGACCATTGTGTATGTGAGCGACAAACAAAACAAACTGTAGGCACAAAAATCTTCTATTGGGTCAAGTATCAAGACCTCAACCATCCAGAACCGTGAATGTTGTTTTCCCCATTAAATTATAAAACCCAAAAAATGAAGAAAAATACCATTAATTTGGAAAAATTATTCATTAGAAATTAATTAGAAATAACAATAATTATTCAAAGTGAAATCAACGCATAACACAGTTCTTCCTTAAAATTATTAATTACATTAGATCTTATAAATATGCTAGAACATCGTTATATTTCAAGCATTATCGGCAATTTACGTACAAAAGAAATGCGCTATAAATTTATTCTGACTTAACATATTTATCCATGTCTTAATAAAATCACAGTAAGAGCTGAAAGATGAAATTTCTTGAGGAGAAAACACGAATCATTAATTTTTACAAGCAGAACATATAATATAAATGAAATGTCACTTTATAAAATCTCAAGCAAAAGAAGCTAATGATGGAAGACATTATCTATCTGTTTCCATTCTTACGAAAATATCAGAAACTTACCTTGCCAACAAACTACTTTGAATATTTCCAAGTTCCCAATGCACTTCAGATTCTCTTTTAAAATATTTCTTTCTGTGTTACTTTATTGTTGAGAGTTGATTTATTTAATAGTACAACAAACTGTCGAGAAGCATAAAATTAACGAATTGCTAAAGAAGTTGTAATCTGCTGCTTTAATACGAACTGCTGAACTAAAAGCCTGAAGGTAAATCATTTGGCAGCCAGTTAGGCTCAATTTAATGCCAATCTGTCCACTATATGACCAGTGCTCTGTCCTTCAATGCATTGGTTCGATTCATATTTTAAGAAAATGTTTTGATTGTCTAACAAATGTCCTAACATATGAAAGCTCATCTTAGGTCTGTGAACACGGTTTTGCGGATTCCATTTCAGGAAGACTACATAAAGAATGATCTGTATTCATGAATCTTAAGGGAGAAAAACCCTGAAAACTCCCATGTACCCACTCCTACAGAAATGCATGCAGAAAGCAGAGACGCAAAATCCACCTCCCATTTTTCGACAATGGCCAAGATTGAACTCAAGATTTTGCTCTTTGAAGAGGTTAATCTTAAAATGAGGACGACGATCACGAGGATGACCCTTTGCGTCAATGTTTACAGTTTGCTCGGATTGCACATAAAACCCTAGATCGCATCAAAATTAACATTTGTGTGTCAAATGTGTCTGTAAAATGATAAACAAGGCAAACATAATTTTTTGCAGTCATTTCAATTTAAATGAAAAATATCATTAAATATATTAATCAATAATTTTTTTTAAGAAATCAATATTCTTGAAGTAAGGTATTGCATCACAGTTCGAAATATTTTTATCTCGACCACTTCTCTTCTCTTTATTATATTTTCAGGAAATAAATTGTTTAGCAATTGAGATTTCTTCTCTTTCCATCCGTTTCAGTTCATTTATAAACATCACATGTAATTTCTCACTCGACTAAAAAAAAGACTCTCGCCTAAGCATTCTTTTTCTCCCAATTTAATATTATTTTGTTATCGCCTCCTCCTGTCCTAAATACGCCATTAATCGAAAATTCTCGCTGCTATTGTTATTACAAGGAAAACAAACAGACGGAACGCTATCAATTCAAGGAAGCTTGTTTGAATAGCAACTTATTGAACCGGTCTATGCCGCGCCATATTCAAGCAGGAATTCACTCAGAATTTATACCGACGGTTGCACATGAATTGGAAATAAAGTTTCTGGACGATCGCGAGGATTTACTCTCTGATTCTTTCCTTAAATTAGATTATTCCCTTCAGTTGACGTATACAACACACGCTCCGATGGTCAATTCTTCTAAAGAACGAAGAGTATGTTATAATGTGTCTTTTGAATGCACTTACTTTGATTTGTAAAAAGAATTAATTGAGAAATATCGATTACAAATCCTTTACAATAAAAAGGTAAAAGAAAATTAAATTGAATTCGATTTAAAAAAGTATAAATTTAATCTTGAAGTAAATTTTGTTTTTAATATCCTATTGATTTGCCATTTTACCTTTCGTATTAGTAAGTGCGATATATGTGCTTCAAAAAATTTACATTTTTAATTTCTATTTTGAATTAAAAAAAATTTTTATTCAAGTTAAACTGTAATTTCTATTATTTTCCGTCGTTCACACATCTCTGGATTGTTGTCTGTTCTCATGAATATAGGGTAACACGTTGGTGTATCAATGGATTTAGAAATGAGCAGAGTTTGTCCTGTGTATTATTCCATACATCCGATTTCTTATATCCTTTTAATCGTGAATGTAGTATAATATTTGTGGGTAACTTTGGACACTTCCAAGTATTGTAGAACAGGAACAGATTCAACAAATATTTCTCAATATGGTACTAAATTTGTTTCAGAAGTTTTCAGATACTAAAATGCTTGCCAACTAAAATAGGCAGATGAATAGTCATAAATGTTAAAAGATATTAAATGTATTTGAATCAAAGTACATTTCAGCTACCAAATTTGAATGGAGCTATATTTAAATCTATTTTATAGTCATAAAAAATCTTATTCATTATGATTTCTTGATGTTTTGAAGCACATAAATATTGGTAACTGTGAAAGAATTTCTAATTTCCATGTACGACAAAAGTGCGAATCATTATGATTCCTTGTGATTTCCATATTCGAATTTATGATATATTATTTAATTTTTCTTAATTGCACTGGTGCACTTGAGATACTACCATTTTCCTTCATGTATTATTTAGCAATGAATTTGGCTTGATAAGACCATCTTAGATTCGAGACATGAAATCAGAAAATGGTTTTTGACATAGATTTATTTCCAATGTGTACACATTATATTTCAATTTTACATTTTATCACGCTTAAGTATTGTAATTTTAACAGCTTTTTTTTTCTAAGAAAAAAGTTCAAATTTTATCATTTTAATGTACATAAAATATATTTTTAGAAATAATAACAGCCCAGATGTCAATTTTGACACTTGATTGTGGTTCAAAATATAGAGGTGTTTGGCTGTGTTAAGTGGCTTCTCAGTCATTAGAAATAGGCACCCGGAAACGTATAACTATAGCTCAATAACTAACATTGTAGGCTGGAGAAGAAATAAGTCGTTTTCTAGGCAGTGGGTTCGATACCAACTGACTAGCCGAAATGATACGATGGGCACGAACAAGTTAAAAGTTTTTTAAGGTACAATATGTTACCCAGCCTGTATGGTGGTTATGACCAAAGTCTCCTAGAAAGAGAAGGAAGCCTGAATATACTTCCGAATCTCGCCTGTGACGTCACACGACGGGGGTTAAGCTTTTCGTTCATCGCCATATCTGAATGCTTCAGTTGCTGTGCTACTGCTGTGTCTGAAAAAATTCTGTGTTTACTTCTTAAAGATATGTGTCAAAGGATAATCTTCGCTTACAGATTTTGCTTATGCTAAAATTACCATTTTATTTTTTATTTAGACAAATTTAAATTTGCCCTATTCTTATATGTTACTAATTATAATCTATTTTTATACAATTAGTCTATACCTTGAACATTGTACAAGTGGAATTAATTACAAATTTGATATTACACAATATAGTTATCAAACAACTTCTTCCGAATCAATTGACAGTATATAAACCATACATCCTTGCATACAATTAGTGTTGTGCTTACACATTAATATGCCACTACTGAAACCAAATTATTTGTAGCAGAATTTTTTTTCAAATGGGAAACTTTTTTAAATGAAATAGTTATATATGAACTTAATATTAAATGTATAAAATTTTTAGCAATTTATAGAAAATTTTAAAAATTAAACTTTTACAATTTATTAATTAAATTATTGAAGTATTTTGTGCATTTATAGTAAAAACTGGAAATGTCTTTATATATTAGTCTATTATTTCATTGCTAATTTTAGGATTGTCAATAAGTAATTCTTCAAGATAATGTTCTCACTTTTTTTATGCCGAGTTGGTAGTCGAATGGTTAGCGCTATTGCCTTCCGTTCAACAGTTCGTGGGTTCGAATCCCACCTTGGGAATGGTTGTTTGTAGTGGTTCGGAATCAAATTTAATCCGTAGGTCCCGGTCTAATTAGCCCTCGTGTGCAAAAAATGACCGTTGAGTGACAAACTCACTTTTTATGTATTAGAGATATGGTATCTATAAAAACTAATTTAAAAATACTCTCAAAAATATGGTGTGAAAAAGATAGGTTGTATACTGTGAAATATTTGATTTTAATCATATTTTTTAAAATAGCTAAAATTGAAATTTAATCCATTCTATTGAATATTTATCAAAATGAGATTACTTAATGCTTCTCAGTTACGAGTATAAATCTAAATTTATCACTAAATTTATCAAATATTGTGATGCAGTATTCAGGATATTCTTCTGTAATGTTTATTTTTATATTATCTATTATTAATATAATTTTATTATCAATTTATTTAACACGGATAATTGTAAAATATCGAGATATATAAACATACTATAAATTCTTATAAGATAATTACGCAAACAAAATTGTACACCACAATTAACAGAAATGTACCAGGTATATTGCATAACATATATTTGCATTATATTAAAATATTCATTTTTATTTACAGATGCCTCGTACATGTTCCGAACCTGGTTGCAGCTCTAATTATAAAGGTGAAATATATGTTAATGTATTCAGCTTTCCTAAAGATTCTGCTGCAAGGAAAAAAATGGGAGAGGCTGATTCACAGAGAAAACCTTACAGTTACAGTCTCCATCTACAGTTATATGCATAAAACATTTTGAAGAGCAATTCATCGAACGAAACAATGAAGCTACTCGACCAGATGGAACCGTGCTTTCTATTTCTGGAAAAAAATCTGTTCTGAAAACCGGTGTTTATCCATCTATATTTCCAGAGCAACCATCTTACATGACTGTAAAATTGCCTGCTAAAAGAAAATCTCCGGAAGAAAGAACGAAATCTTTAGAACTTAGAGATGAGAAACATTTACAAGAGTGGTCTGAAAAAGATGAAATAAAGGATTTCGAGAGCTTTAAGTTAAACCTTAATGACAAACTACTAGAAAATTGGATTGTAATTTTAACCAAAGATAACATCTACTTTGGAAAACCAGATGTGGCAAGTTTCCCAACTTTCAGTATTCGTGTCAGAATATCACCAGAATTTCTAGTAACTGTTTGGCACAAAAATATTTTGATTCCATCTTCAAAACTGAAATGGCTTTTAGAAGTACCAAGTAAATGTACTCGGTGGTCTATATTTGAATGCTTACTGAGCCATTTCAATTCATTGGATACTTCTTGTGATCATAAGTTAGAGAGTAGTATTAAATAGTTAAAAAAGATTGTTGAAGAATCTAATAATGATTCACTCAATCAAAAATTGACATTTTTAATACTGAAACTTGAATTTTGCTTAATGAATACTCCACGATATCAAACTGACATTTTATTATGGGTTGCAAAGTTTTATTTTACATATCCTTCTGCTTATCGTCTTGTGAGAGATTCTGAAAACTTAATTTTACCACATCCACATTATTTGAAAACATTGATACGAAAACTGGGAAACTTAGAAATTGGTATACAGCAAAATTATTAAAGAAAGGTAAAGAATTATCAGAATATGAAAGAACAGTAAATGTGTTAATCGGTGAAATTTTGTAAAGCGCCAAGTGTCATATAAAGGTGGTAAACTTGAAGGCTTAGCAGTGAATATGCCAAGTACAGAAGATACAACTTAACAATGCTTCATGGCCAGTTCTTTATTTTATAAAAACAAAGATATTATTGGACTTCATATATCCTATGAAAAATCAAACAGCAGAAGATTTGTTGCCAATCTTACTAGAAATTTCAAAAATTTTAAAACTAACTGGTTATGGTGTGTTATCTGTTATTGCAGATAATAATCGAGTTAATAGAAAGACTTTTGAAAAAAATATGTGGTGGAACATTAAAATCAAGCATTAAGAATCCTGTGGATCCCAGTGAAGAACTTTTTTTCCTTTTCGATACTGTCCATATTAAAAGTGTTCGTAATAACTGGTTGAATCAAAAAATGCATTTAAAGACTCTATACAATGAAGATTGTGATAACGTTGTTAAAATTGCTCCAAGTCTATCAAGAAAAACATATCTAAATCATTTAGAAAGGCAGAATGTTGTCCAGGCATTGAAATTTTTGATGAAAAAATAATAGCAGATCTTGAGGTATTAAAGGACAAATTGGTAAAGATGTATTTGGAACCATACATTTTATTGACATATTTTCGAAATGGTGCAAAGTAGATAATGTTAACTCCTCAGAAAGGAAAACACAGAAGAGATTTTTATTGTGAGCCTTTAATAAGTTCCAGCTCTCACAGTATAACTTTCTTAAGTGATTTCTGTGCCTGGTAAGAAAAATGGGAATTGCATTCCGTTTCATCATTTAGCAAGCCTACTTCACGAGCAGGAAAACTCTCCAAAGAAACCTACTTTTCATTGATTCACACCACTCGTACTTTAATATTAATCACGAAGTACATGTTTGATAACTTAAATGTTAAATACGTGCCTTTAGGAAAATTCCAAATCGGCAACCTTGAAGCACGTTTTGGGCAGTATAGGTTAATGAGTGGTGGGAACTACATCACATATCTATTACTCAAATCTTGGAGTCTAAAAGGAAATTGAAGCTACTTAGCTTAATGACTTACTAATCCGCAAAATTAGGAAATTTTGGTATAAAAATGTTTTTAGAAAATTATAAAAAGGATAATGAAGAACAAGAAAGTAACTCTACTTCAGAATATTTTTTAGATGTTATTCTTTTATCGGAAATTGTTGAAGTCACTGATTGCAATTTAAAAGTTATACTTTATATTGCCTGTTATGTAGCTAGAGTAACATCCGAATCTTGTGTTATATGTAAAAATAAACTAACTGTTGATAAAGACTTATTTTTATATGTTGATGAAAGCATTAAATGGTATAAGTCAACACAGTTTTTAAGGTCAGAAAAACATTGATCGTGGTGGACTTTTGTGGCCTAGCAATCTTACACTTGTAATCTCTATAACTACGTTCAAAATTTTTCAAACATGCATTAACAATACTTATGAAAATGAATTTTTTAGAAGTGTCTAATCAACGGTACTTACTCTGTTTACTAATAGAATAAAAACTTCAGGATGATAATATAGATTTTCGAGGTGTTTGTGCATGCGGTAAGCCGGTAAGAAATTTAATAATACCATGTATAAGAGTTATGAGCAATATATTTCTAAATAACTACACAAAAGTTAGAAATGATAAATTACAACTTAAGAAAGTATCTAATAGAAAATTAAATACAATTAAAAAGTAAAATGTAACATTTTTATTCTACTAAAACCAATCTTTGTAATTTCATAAATATTTTGTAAATTAAAACAACTGTGAATTATAGATTAATTTCACACTATATAAATCTAATTTGTTAAAAACTACAAATTTTGATAAACTAATATGTTAATACTTTACATGTTTAGAGACAAATCTAATTTAAATGTTTTTCTGACTTTTTTTTTTACTGTTGAGTTGTGTGTTCTAATATCATAATCAAGAAGTGTGCATTTTATATTAAAACAATGATTGTTTCAAATTTTATATTTAAATGCAAGTTATATTTGTTTAGTTTTTTTAAGAAGTATGTCATATATGCATAATTGCTTTTATTATAAAAATGTTATCTTTGCTGTTTTGATTTTATATTTTTCTTAGAATAAAGATATTTTTTTCTGTCTTTGGATTATTTTGTTAACTTGTGTGTATTTGATATCAAATACACACATTTAAATGTTTTCTAATAAAATGAAAAAAAAATTTAATTAAATCTTTAACATTTAAAAAATACATTTCCTAAATTTATGTAAATTTGCATTCATTTATAATTTCTTAATTATTTACCTTAACTTAATATTTCTCCATTGGATTATATATATTCTAAAGCATATTTTCACAAGACTATTAAGTTGTACTTATGTAAAATGATTCTAAAATATGATACAGAAAATTTCATGGATGGATAATGTAAGTATTAATTTCTTTTACATTTTATTGCGAGCTACAAATTTTATATGTATTTTAAATTTGTATATAAATAGCTATGTATTTTAAATTTGTAAATGAAAATGGATTATAATTTACAGATTTATTAATTCATTTATTATAATAAAATCAACAAAATATAAACAATATTTTTAAGGTTTCTGTTTAAAAAATTTATATTTTTTCAGTCTTATAAAATATATATGCAATATTTTGGCATTTTTAATATAAAAAAAGCAATTGGAAATGCTATACTTTTTTTGCCCGAAGATAACGTATTTTAAAATTAAAAGTACAAATTCAGCGATTTTTTTAGAGTATTCACATCCAACATGAATAATCTTAATGCAGGAAATTTACATTTTTAAAACACATTTAGCTTCAGGATATCTAATTTTTATTTTCTTAGATTTTTGTTTTTATAATATCTGTATGACATTTTTCTTTTAAAATATTAGTTAAACATATTAATCAAGAAGTTTGTATCATTAATTCCGACAAACAAGCATCTTAATCTAATTCGTATATAAATTTTTAAATGAATTTTTTCAAAATTAATTATCATTAGGCATTCACATAACAACTGTATGTAAAGTTAATTTATCAATTGAAATTTCGCCACCACTTATGTTTTCGCCGTTTCTATATCGGCTCCAGAGTGGTCACGAAATGAGCATTGTGGTTTGTTCTACCTCCTTCTAGGAGGCTTTGTTATAACCCTCGACTCTCCTGGAATGCACTCGGATCCGAATAAGGCTTGCATGTAAAACTGGGGGAAATATCGGACTCTCTGCCTGTAATGCATCCCCGCTTCGAAACTGGAAGCGGCGCACTTTCCTGTTAGTGTCTGGAGTCCTCGTCAATAAATGCTCTCTACTTTTGCTAGTTTGTTCTAACCCATGCACAACAAAAGGGGGCAGGCGGCAAAAGAATATACACTGTATCTATTAATATAGAGACTGGAGAGGCGGATGTCTGTTAAGGTATCGTTCTCGTCTCTCGACTACACTTCAAAATAAAGAAATTAAGGTCCACCGTCTCGGTCTGGAAAAATAAGCAACTGGAAATGTACAGCAATAACCTAACTCATAACGCTTATGTTTTTAATTGCGTATTTATTTAGTGTACTTCTGCAATGCCATCACCGGATCTATTTATTCTTTAGTTTGGTTTTTTTTTTTTCATGGTGCATGGGTCGGGAACGGCACTGCACTTCGTTATTCGTAAAACGTAGGAAGCCTTTATTTCTGTTATAGTTTGATTCAATCAGTATTCTGTTGCGTTTCTTCATTTATAGTTCTTCGCCTTTTGTGGGAATATCGTTGCTTTTTCCATCGATTGGATATTTATTACTGAAGAATAATTAGGGTGAGTTGCTTATTCCTGATTTATATATTAATTAATATGGATTCCGAAAAAATTACGAACAAATATAGAGCTCTTAAGAGCTGTGCTACTAGATTTGTAAAAAACTTAGATGTAACTTTATATATATATATACTTAATGAAACTAATATCAATTCTTTAGAAATATTATATAATCAATTAATTGAAAAAATTGATAGTCTGCTGATAATGAGCTTCTTAGTGTTATCGATACTAAAGGTATTGAGAGAGAAGTCGAACAATGTGATATTTTTATGGAAAATTTAATTTCCTATAAATGTAGAATTACACAGAGAATAAAAACTCTTACCCCTCCAATTATGTCACCTGTTGTTGACTCTACTAATGTGCTTAATTCAACGGTAGAACAGTCTTGACAATCAGTTAAATTGTCAAACTTAATTGTAGATAAATTCTATGGTGACCACAGATCTTGGTTAGAATTTATCAGTCAGTTCGAAAATGCAATCGATAAAAGCAGTAGTTTATCTAAAATTGGAAAACTAATTTACCTTAAAAACCTAGTAGGAGGTGCAACAGCGAAAGCTATTTCCGGTTTCGCGCATTAACAGAAATTAATTATGATGCAGGTTTAGAACTATTAAAATCTTGATTTTGACAAAAGAATTTACTCATTAATGTACATTTAGGATCTCTACTAAGCTTATCGCCAATAAAAAATACAAGCTATACGAATAGTTTAAGAAAATTGTACGATCGTGCGGAAACAGAAATTAGGAATTCAGAAAGTTTAGGTATAATCTCGGAATCATATTGTGATCTTTTAACCCATATAATTTTAAAAGTATTACCCGATGATTTAACCTTAGAATTTAGTAGAAAAAGTAAAAATGATGGCTGGAATTTGGGAGTGTTTCTTCAGTTTTAAGGTAAAGAAATACTAAGTCGCGAAAGAGCTCTCTTTCCATTCTCCTGCTAAAGAAAAACAAATTTCAACTCCCCCTTTTCAATAGCGTAGTAGTGGGGCCTTCGGGTCAAAGTCCTCCAACCGCGACGTTTTTCAAAAACCGAAAGGCAATAATTCTTCAACGGCTAAGCGTTTAGTGAGTCACACAACACCTAATAAATGTGTTTTTTGTAAGGAGAATTCGCACGACTCCTTTTCCCGCGATTCAGTCAGCATAGGAATGAAGCGCGATTATTTGAAAAGAAATAAGCTTTGTTTCTTTTGTTTTTCGAGTGGACACCCAATTTCATCCTGTTTAAAAGTTAAAAAGGAAAAGGGATGTTCATTTTGTGGCTCAAAATCACATCCAAAAACCCTTTGTTACAAGTATTATAATAATTTTAACGAAGCAGTCTCTATCACACCAGAAGAAAATGACATCATTACTAACTTGTCTTCTTGTAAAACCGAAACTATATCGCAAAAAGTTTTATTGCAAATTGTGTCCGTCATTGCTCGTAATGGAGACCAGTATAGAAAATGTCGTTTATTGGCCGACACAGCGGCGCAGCGAATCTTTATTGAAAAAAGGCTTTCGAAATTATTAAAACTTCCAGTGATTCGAAAAGAAAAACTTTTTGTTTATTTCTTTGGGAATCAATTTCCTATTGAAAAACATTTAATGTAGTTAGACTAAGATTAGAAAATAAGGAAGATTGGAATTCATATTTAGAAATTGAGGCATCGGAAACGGAAAAAATATCCACTGCTCATATTCTCCCGCCTGACATAGGCATCACAATTCATAATAAACATTTAAGAAACTTAAAATTAGCGGATACATCTAATAAAGATGTTGAGATTTCCGTTTTAATAGGCGCGGACTATTATTATAATATTATGATGAGTAGAATAAAAAGAATCAATCGAAAACTTGTAGCTGCTGAATCTCTCCACGACTGGTGCTTAACTGGAGTCGCAAAGACCTTTAACAAAAACTTCAGGGATACTTTCAATATGAAAGTAGTAATAGAAGAAGACATTTCAAAACAATTAGAGACATTTTGGCATTAGGAAGTCTTGGAATCGAACCAACCAACGATAATCTAAATTGTAATGATAACAAAATTTTGCGAGAATTTCAAGAGAATATTCGGTTTTGAGATGGTAGATATGTAGTTAAACTTCCCTGAAATGATAATTTAAATTAGTCACTTGATAATAATTATGATGTTGCGTATGGAAGATTTTCAAAATTATGTTATAGGTTTCATGATATCTCCTTATATAACGAATATAAAAATGTAGATAATTACATAGATCAAAATATTGCAGAACCTGTTTCCGAGTCTAGTACAGTAGATAGTGCAGAATTTTATTTGCCGCATAGGGCAGATATTCGTCATGATACTGTTTCTAGCAAACTCAGAATTGTTTTTGATAACTCCTCACATGAGAGAGGCAAGCTTTCATTAAATGATAGTTTATATGCAGATCCTAATTTGTATCCTGATTTATTTGAACTTTAATTGTCCTTTCGAAAACAACCAATCGCATTTACAGTAGACATTAAACAAGCATTTTTTAGTATAGAAATGGATGAATCGGACAAAAATGTAACAAAGCTCTTTTGGACTGACAATCCTTCTTCATTTTCGGAGTCCTTAAAAGTTCTAAGATTTAATAGAGTTTTATTTGGAATAAACAGCTTGCCCTTCCTCTTAAGTGCAACGATTAAACATCATTTGAAGAAATATTCTCTTTTCCCACAAACACATGAACTTTTGAACAACTGTTGTTATGTTGATGATATCATAGGAGGACAAAATACTGTTGAATGTGTCCAGATTTTTAGCGAAGCGAATATGCCTTTACATGAATGGCTACAAATTCTGTGGAGTTACGTGAAATTTAGATGAAAAACGGTTTCTCTTCTGGAACAAAATCAAGCCCAGTTGGTCAAAGTATGATAAATTATAAAGTGCTTGGCATTTCCTGGGATACTGATAGAGATTTGTTTTACTTTGATATAGAAAATCTAATATGTTTTGTATCGAAAGGGACTGACACAAAAAGATTTTTGTTGCAAGTTGCTAATCCAATAGGATTTGTGTCTTCCAATGTGATTCGTTTGATGAAAATTCTTATTCAAAAAGTATGGGAATTAGGTCTTTTCTGGGATCAAGAAATACCGCAGATTGTACAAAGGCCATTTAGAGAATGGTGTCTTGAATTGAAGGAACTTAGTTTATTGACAATTCCTCGTTTTTATCATTTCACAGATTTAGATGCAATTGATGCGCAACTTCATTCCTTTTCGGATGCATCTAAAAAGGCCTATTTTCGTATTCAGTATTATATTTTCGTGTCGTCAAGGTTGACGGGACTATTGTAACTAGTTTTGTTTCCTTGAAAAGCAGGGTTGTTCCAATGAAGGCACTTTCTCTGTCTAGATTAGAATTGATGGGAGCACTGGTTTCTGCTAGGCTGTGTAATAAAGTTTTCAAAGCATTAACGTTGCATATACCTTGTTATTTTCATACAGACTCCTCTATCGTTTATCATTGTATCAAGGGTGAACCGTCCCGTTTCAAGCCATTTGTTAAAAATAGGATAGAAGAAATTCAAAAGTTGACTTAACCATCGAAATAGAATCATTTCCCTGGGAAAGAAAACCCAGCTGATATTTTAAGCAGAGGAATGTCAGTTAAGGAGTTGAAGAATAGCGAACTTTGGTGGCATGGGCCATCTTGGCTTAAACAAACAGAGCAATTTTGGCCCAAAATTGAAACGAAAAATGTAAGAAATCAAGATTTAGAATATAAAAGTAAATGTAGTGACATTTCACAAAATGAAATTGTCTTCAAAAATTGTGAAAAACTCATAAATATTGATAAATTTAGCAGTTATCTCAAATTATTGCGAGTAACTGCCTTTGTACTTCGATTCATAAGCAATGCTGGAAACACTTTAAAGGCAAAGGGTGCCCTAGAAACTGATGTATTAAAAATGTCAGAAGAATATTGGATTAAAAAAAAAACAGAAAAAGAAGCATATGGATCTGAGTTGAGAGATTTGGGAAAACTCAAAAAGTTAGTGATTGTTCAAAGATTCGTTCTCTAGTATCCTTTTTAGATGAAAGGAATATTTTACGAATAAAAGGTAGATTAGGGAAATCAGAACTTTCCCTGAGTGAAAAACAACCTATTATTTTACTTAAAAACTCAAAGTTCTCGGAATTATTAGTTATGCATGAGCATACAAAGAATTTTCATAGTGGAGTAACAACTAAGTCAGTAAAAAGTTTTAGGTAGTGAAAGGGAGACAACTCGTCAAGAGTGTTATCAATAAATGCTCTTAATTTGTAGGAAAAAAAAATACAATATTAAGCCAGCTAACCAAATAACAGCGCAACTTCCAAAAGATAGAATTCTAGAAAATCCTCCCTTTGAAATTTGGGGTCTTGACTTTGCAGGACCAATATTTTACAAATGTGATAAAGAAGTCAAAAAGCTTGTTTTACAATTTTTACCTGCGCTGTAACTAGAAGAGTATACTTAGAATTAGTCTCGTCGATGTCTACCAAGCATTTCTTACTCGCTTTTCGGAGATTCATTTCTAGGCGAGGTAGTTGCAGCGTTATTTATTCAGATAATGCTAAAACATTTAAGGCTACAAACCGGGACTTCATGTACTTTTTCAATATTTTAGAGGATTCGGAATTTAAAGATTTCATTCCATCTCGTGGATTAGATGGAAATACATCGTTGAAAGAGCTCCCTGGTGGGGTAGATTTTATGAACTGCTCGTGAAAACAGTAAAAGATTCACTCAGGAAAATTCTTGGAAAAGCTCTCCTCACGTTCGAAGAACTAGCAACGATTATGACTGAAATCGAATATGTTATCAACTCGAGACCTTTATCTTACGTGACAGATACATTTTTTGAGCCCGATCCTTTAACACCTCTTGACTTCTTGCAATATGGAAGAAAAATCATGATTATCCTCTTCACTTCGCTGAATTAGCAAATAGTTTGTCAAATAGAAAATCTTTGCTCAAGAGGAAGCAATATCAAACTTTTCTTTTAAAACATTTTTGGATCAAATGGAAAGAACAATACCTTCTGGATTTGAAAACTGTACATCGTTATAAGTCACCAAATGTTTTCCCAGAAGTGAAGATTAATGATGTTGTGCTCGTCGAATGATCCTGTAAATCCAAACTGCTATGGGACATAGGAATTATTCAAGAAACTTTTCAAAGTAGAGATGGACACGTTAGAGCCTGTATCGTTAATACCAAAAAGGGACTTTTCAGAAAGCCAGTACAATTGATATACCCTTTTGAACTGAATGAGTGAACTGGCTTTTATGTATACTTTATTGATATTTTGAAACATTTATTGAAAATACCTTTATTAGTAACCTGAATTGATTAATATATTTTGATTGTAATTTTGTATTTTTTTATACTTTGATAATTTTATACTTTTAATGTTCAGATTTTAAGTTTTTAAATGTTGATAAAATTTAGTGATTTGTGAAATTTTTAATTTTCATCCTATTTCTAATTACAGTAATTTGTTCAATAATTGAATAATTTGTCCACCAAAATTGAATAATTTTAATCCTTATAAAAGCTGTTTTATATAAATATTTGTTTAAATGTAGTTGAGCAAGCTGGAATAATGTTGTGTGTATAAGCTTGTAATTTTTGAGTATTAACCATTTAATATTAGTTTATCTTTGTCAATATGTAACTAGATTTTTCTTGTATTTGTTTTTATTGCAATAATACTATATATACTATTGATGAACTTTTTGGAGAGTTCATGGAGGGGAGCTGTGGAAAATGTCAATTCGCAGCAACCCACTTGGCCCTTTGCAACTTATTTTGTAATATAGTTTTTAGTCGCATTTTTGTTTTGCTCGCTTTTATAGGAGAACTATGTTTCATAACTCGGGTTGATTTAATCGGCCAAAAGTATTTATTATTTTTTTTGTGTTATTAAATGTTTGTTATGTTTTTAATTGCGTGCTTATTTAGTGCACTTCTGCAATACCATCACCGGATCTATTTATTATTTATTTTTTTTTTTTTTTTTTTTTTTTTTTTCATGGTGCATGGGCCGGGAACGGCACTGCACTTCGTTATTCGTAAAACGTAGGAAGCCTTTATTTCTGTTATAGTTTGATTCAATCAGCTATAACAGAAATAAAGGCTTCCTACGTTGCGTTTCTGTTGCGTTTCTTCATTTATAGTTCTTCGCCTTTTGTGGGAATATCGTTGCTTTTTCAACTCGAGACGATTTAATCGGCCAAAAGTATTTGCTATTTTTTGTGTTATTAAATGTTTTTTACGTTTTTAATTGCGTATTTATTTAGTGTACTTCTGCAGTCCAATCACAATCACTGGATCTATTTAGATTTTAGTTTGGTATTTTTTTCAAGTGATTTTCACTGCCAAACCTGCTTTTTTTCCAGGTGTATCTTTTCCTTGATGCAGAACTCTAGGAAAATGATCTTATATTGATCTAATGTATCTTATATTGGTTTTTAGAAAAATAAAATGTGAAGTATTGTTTGCATAGTGTAAAAAAAAAAAACATTTCTCTCTTTTCATTTATGTACATTGCTCATGCACACACTTACTAGCTAAAATCCTGGGGAATCACAACTCCCCACTTGTACGACTACAAGCAATAGTGAAAAAAAAAAGGTTTAACAATAACTAAACCAACAACAGTATTGTAACAAATACTATATCTTAAAAATAAGATGCAATTAATTATAAATATTTGACTATAATTTTTGAGATTGTGATAAGATTGTACAAAGGTATACTTTATTAAATTTTAGCGTAAATATGTTCCAAATCAAATAAAAAGACAAAGTTTTTAATTCAGCATAAGAGTTTGCATTATTAAATGAACAATTAATTTTATAACTTATCTTAAATTTAATATTATATATATAATATTTAATTTAAGATAAGTTATATATATATATATATATATATATATATATACATATATATATATACAAAAGCTAATGGAATAAGAGTTCTTTAATAATGTAACCTATTTAAAGAATTCTGAATTTAAGAATGTTCAATTATTTTACCCCTATACTGAAGTCCTAACACACAGGTGCCTGTGAATTCCTTAGACATTTCTTATACATTTAACAATATCGTAATATCTCTTGGATAAATCTTCTTCAGTAAGAAGCTACACACAGATGCCTGCTAACCACGGTAAGGGTCACACTTATATTACAGATGGACAATTATTTACTTTATTTCATATTTTCTTTAAATAAACATAAACGCTATTTGCAATGTATCTATGTCCTGCATTCACTGTATTATATATATATATATATATATATATATATATATATATATATATATATATATATATATATATATATATATATATATATATATATATATATATATGGTGATCTACTTTATATCAATCCGACGTGGAGGCACAGAATGAATGAAGTGGTCTGTCTTTCCTCTCACTTATTTCAAAAGAACTCACTTCTATATGGGTTATATAATGCCTAACATTGAAATTTTATTAGCTCTCTTTTTAATATTAAAAAGTAATGTATATATATATATATAGCTGGTTTATTTACTTAATCATTCAACGTTCTTACTGATCCACCATATATCACAGAAAGTGTTGAGTATGGATGTTGAATTTTAAAAGCAAAATATTTCTCCTTGATTTATGAAATCTACCGAAGAACTCATGTCGCGCCCCTTTCCCAACCTTCCCAAGTTAGGAAGTTAGCACTCTCTTCTGCACCCTTTATGTGAAAATATTTTCTTGCTGTTGTTCTAAAATTCTTATCTGCTATTCAGCATTCAATTTTTTCTTTTCGTTTCAAGAAGAGGGAAGGTGTTTTTTTGAGCTTACAAAAGAATCTTATGATTTTCTGTTTTTCCTTCAAGCTGTGTCGACATGGCTCACGAAACTGAAACAGCACGTGTTGGGTTCCAATCTCCTCCATCTAGAAGTCTTATCTCGATGTTTGATTTCTTGAGTTAGAATCTTCATTCCTGAATATATATGTCACGAATGATGATACTAAATTCCACCGGGTTATTGCAGCCCTGGACTCGGAAGTAGTAAAATTTTTCAGTGATATTTTTCGAGCTCCCCCGGAAACTAATAAACATACTGCTTTAAAATCTAGAATTGTAAGACAATTTGCAGAGATAATGACTGCTCGTTTGCATTCCCTGATTCAAGACCCCAGATTTGGAGATAAATGCCCTTCAGAACTCCTGCTTGAGATGCGAAAGCTTGCCAGTGGAAATTTCTGCAACGATGCACTGCCAACACTGCGGTTACAACGATTGCAACAAATTGTGTTAGCAAAGTTGAACTTGGTGAATTAGCCACATAAGTGGACAAAATCAGTGAAGTGTTGTATTATACTCCAACCATATCTGCAGCTCAAGACAGTAAAAATGACAGCCGGCTTGTTGCCCAGGAAAATCAAATTGCTGAGCTCTGACTAACAGCAATACCCTTGTCACGCTCTCCATCATGTGGCCGTTTTTCAAGGCATAACAAATCAGCACATTATTAACCCATATCTTCCCGAACGCAAGACACGGAAAGGAATTCTTTTTTTCCGGTCAATTCTTTAAGAAATGCTAAGAATTCGAATATTAAATTTCACATAGAATATTAAAAGTATTTTCTATATAAATATTTCTATTCTTCGTTAGTACTTATATAGTTGTCATGAAAATTTGCTTATGCATTAGAGAGTTTTTCCCCTAATGCGCTAAGAGAAAGAAAAATTTACATTCGATTCCAAATCCACAAAAAAAATTAATTGCGAAAAAATTTTGTCATGCGATTTACTTAGAGAACTTGAAGATAAAAACTTCAGCTCACTTTGAAATTCTGGATTCCATTTAATAGTATAGATTTTATATAATAATAGAATAAGTATATATTATAGATTTTTTATATAATAATAGAATAGATTTTATGTAACGCCGAGCATATCAAAGGATATTAATGATTTAAAAGTATACATACAAAAAAATTACATTTTTATGTTTTTCCATTTATAAGTTTTCTAGTTTGGAGTTTATTTTCCAAACATTTTGAAGCATTTGAATATCGAATTAGTTGAATATTGAAAAAAATTTAATTCCAGTAAATTTCATTACTTTGGTCATCAAGTTTTTATTTTTTGCTTAGTAAAACTATTTTAAATAAAATTAGAAATGTCAACAAAATTCTTCGAAAAAAAAGCTTTTCGATTGAATTTCGTTTTTTAATAGTTAAGATGATGATAAATAGTGAATGTTTATCTTTTTGATAAAAGAAGCTTTATCTAATAAGAAATAAATTAATTCATGTATGCGTTTAAAAATATTCGAATAGAATTATGTGTTGATTATGGTGTTGATGTATTTTAAAAAATGTTTCAAATTTTTTAAGAACTTTTTATAGATATCTTAAAACATTTAAATGTTTTTCTCTCTATCTCGATTAAAACTAATTAATATTTTAGTTTAAGTCACTAGTCAGGTGTAATACAACTGTAATATTTCTAAATAAAAGACACTAACATTTTGAAATACACTATTAGTAATCCAAATTGCAACAACTGGCTCCAACACCTCGGGGATGTAGCGCAAGCTGTATTATGTACCGACACGTCCAATCAAGCATCTGCTAATAATGGATGTATGTAAGTAATCAAGGGAGGTAGACAGCGGCTACAAAAGACAACAGGCATCTGGCAAAGCAATTAGATTGCTTAACAGTGCTACAATAGCATTTTATCAAGATTTAAGTAACGTTGTAGTCGGCTCACGAGACATGGAACTTAACAGATCCGTGATAGCAATGGAATTTGGATATTTACGTGTGACAGTGTCAAGTGAATATATTCTATCTGATAAAACATCAAATCTCACACAGCAGTATTGTTGGAAAAGACCTGGAAAAACCAGGATCATTGACGAGAAATTTGAAGTCAGATAAACATAAGGCATTTTTTTAAAATAAACTTGCGGATTTTATTGCTGGATCATCATCAAGTATCAATAAGTATACCACTTTGAATGCCCAACAGAAAGCTTGAAATTTTTCCCTCGGCCCACCAGCACCACTATTGGACTGTAGATGACTGGAAGCAACCCATATAGCCACACACGTCTATTAGACGTCTTTTAAAGATCCAAATTATCCAAAAGACGTCCTGGATACCTTTTGGATGCCATAAAGACGCCTATCTTAAGATGTGAACTGGATGGTTTTCAGTCGACTACATATGAAAGACGGATTGACATCCACGATGGATGAATTTTGGACTATTAGCATTTGGATCTGTAATAGATGTAATTTATGTGTCCATGATAGATGTAATTTGGACGTCCATGGTTGATGTACTTAAGACATTCATAATGGATGTTATCTGGGCATATATTAAAAGTAGGTAATTAACTGAATTGTAATTATTTTTGTTTATTGCTTCCATAATTTTAAATTATCGTTTGCGTCTACTGGAAGAAATTGTGTCGTATGGGACTGTTATTATACTATAGTTGATTTGACTTTGTATTGTTTAAATAGTTATTTTTTAAATGTAGGAATATATTACAGATTTATTTTTCTAAAACTTATGTCAATTTTATGTTGTAAATATATATATATATATATATATATATATATATATATATATATATAATTATTATGCCTATATAATGTATACATGTTGCTAACATTAATACAGTAATTTGTATTTTAAATTATAAAATGTTTTTTAGTTATAAAATATTTATATTTTTATTTGTTTTGTTTCAGTGCCACTTTTCAAGCTTGTCTGGGGGAACTTCTTCCTGGAATTGCAACATAAGCATCATGAAAAATTGATGACCAATAAACTTGTATCTGAGTTCAGTTATTTTGGTGCTGGGGATAAGAAACCCTTTAATGGACTAAATATGAAGCAGTTAGTTTTTGGTAAGTGCAGTGTTTGAATAAGCATGTCATTGAAAATTTTCTTTTGTAGAAATGATGGGAAAATACATTTCTCATAAAAATTTTTAAGGAAATGTATTTATGTAAATGCTAATATGAAGTTCAATTTTATGTTTGATTACTTAAGCACTGTTCCCATGTTAAAAGTAATGTTCAATTTTATCTGATAATTTGAGGTTTTTGGAACATATTTTAAGCATTTTGTAATTTTAATTATTTAATCAAACACAAATGGTACCATCTATCTTTACAAAGCTGATATTTATTAGAAATTGAATTGATAATAAGATATTTAAAATATTTACTGAATTAATAATATAAATATTTCTAACAACGTTGTTATAAAGTTACTTAATATAATGTTTTAAATTAGTGAAGGAAATTTTTGATATTTTTCTAATTAATGTACGCTGTTTTTTACTAATGAGATTTACATCCAATCACTTTTATGTATTAATCAGATTGATAAAAATGAAATTAAATATTCATGAAAATTGTCTTCTGAATTTTTACTATTATTTTGTCTGAGGTATTGATCTGAAAATGTTAATCGTTATTGTTAATTATTTTAAATGCACTTTATTTTATTTTCAGATGCTGTGCGACGAACTCCACAGTATTCAAAAACAAAACGATGGTGAAATGAAAACTGGTTACGTCATACAAAAGCAAGATTTATCAATGAAAGAATCAAACATATCAGTTAATTAATATTTCTGTATAATGTAAATAATTAGAATAAATTGTGTTCATTAAAAATAAATTCTATTAGTTTGTTATATTTTTTTGAATTAACTAATATTACAAACTAATAGAATTTATACTCTTTTTCTGAAATGTTTTCTTAAACAAATTTTAACTTTAACAAAGAAAAATAACTCAGCTTTTAAACAATGAAATAAGTAATTTTCAGAATTTTTTGTCATGATAATTTGGAATATTCAATTAAATGGAAAATTTTAGTTAAATAAAAGTTAATCTCTTTTAACTAGAACGAAAAAAACATTGTTAAAATTATATCTAATTAGTTAAAATATTAGACTGAGAAATAAATTTTATTTATAAATTTCTCTTACTACAAAATTAATTAAAGAAAATAAACTATGAAAACAATAATTTGCCTGATATTAAAAGAAAAAAAGTTACACTCAACAAATAAAAAAAAAACCTTGACTATTTTATTGTACACCCTCTAGCTATAATAGTAATTCATATATTTATGCATTCACTGGAAACTTCTTAGAAGTAATTTCAACTTTTCAAAAGAAAAAAATTGTTTTATTTTAAATAATAAAAAACAAAATTGTCAAAAGGTTAACTATAAAATAATGGTCATAAAAATAATGTTACTTTATCAATTGTGAGAATTTTATTACATTAACTTAAGTTGAACAGTAAATCTGTCAAGTATCTAGGATATTTGATTGAAAATTTAAAAAAAATGTGATGCAAAAGCAATTTTATAAGTAACAAGCTAATTAAGAACAATTTTCTCATTGTCTAGGGGACAAAAATATATGAGTCACTAAGATAGATGAGGGATTATTTCATTATCTTCGCACATCTAGAATACATCCATAAAACTACCTAGTATAGCGCAGTGAGTATGAATACATCCAAATTTTGCCCATGAATGGCAACGTCTCTTAGACGCATAGTGGAAGTAAAATGGGTGGATATTTGACGTGCTGTGGATCTAAACTGAACCAAAAAGAGACGTCTACTGGATTAGAGTACATCCTGCTGACGTCATATCGACGTCTACTAGACGAAATTTTGTTGTATGGGATGTTGCTTAGTGTGACAAATACCATTTCCATTTGTGTACGAAAGATAGGCGTATTATGGCATGAATAAAACCGTATGAATACATTACTTCTACATGTTAGCAAGGAGCTGTTTAAGCAGATGTAGCCTCTGTAATGGTAGGAGGCTTGATTAATTTGAGATCCCTGAGGCATTTAGGGATGAATCTGACAGAAGATTGATACATAATGATCCTGTGTGATTATATACTTGCTCATTGGGCATTCTGACGGATTAAGACAATTAAAGGATGATACTGTGGTAACCCATTGGTAGAGAGTTTCTTTCCAGTGTCTCCAAGATCATTCTTCTGATTTTAAACAATTCCTATCATTTTTTGGCCACCTATATTCGTATACATGAACATTATTGAACATATTTAGGATGTTGTATAATATATTATTTCAAAAAATAAAATAAATCAGCACACACTTTGCATTGGTTTAAGGATTTTAATGTTGGATTCATTTTGTGAATTGCCTCCAAGGTACCTGTAGACATTAGTCTAGTCCATTTCACATTATGCTGTGACACTTCTGTGCATTAGCAAACACCCTACACAATATTAGACAGATGTACCAGATTTGTTATACTTAATTATGTTACAGACATAATAAAGTTGATAACGAGACTCACTGTTCGAAATAAATTGTTAACAACCTCCGATGTCTAAAATCATATTCCAATCAAGATCTTTAATTAGAGTCCATGAAATTAATTCTAATAGTTTAAAGAGCATATACTATTCCTGATTTGTCAGACAATTTCAATCAGATGGATTTTAAGCAACATGAAATGTCAGTTCTTCAACATGACGATGGCCTATTTTCAGAAATGACAACTATTTGTTTGAATCATCTAAACATTAGGAAACTTTAAGAGAAACACGTATTACATAAGAATAATTGAGAAGGATATCCAAATCAGTATTCGATGTTATAATTTTTGATATCGAATATTTTAATTCGAATTACAAGCATCCTGAAGTATCAGTGGGTAAATTCTCAGCTTTCTTTCATTGGAATGGTGCTTTAATATGTCCAATAACAGATTTTAATTTTCTAATTTATTAGATCTAAATCTACCCCAGATAAAAATAATGTAATAAAATTTGGGTATGATTCTTATACAAAAATTGAATACTCTACCGAATTGTGGTATTTTTTTAAATTTAAATATGCTATTAAATTGAAAAAAGCTTGTGATAAATAATCATTACAATAAATTTTGAAAAAGAAATGAAATAGTTTAAATAATATTCATAAATAGAGGAAATATGCTCATTTTAATAATAAGAGAATAGCTTCATACAGTTCATCAAGTCTGATATATATCTTTTCTGCTGTCTGATAATGATGAATAGGAAACATGAAATAATAACGAGTTTCCTAAGAAATTAAGGCACACACAGAAATATTAAGTTTCCCTCAAACGTTATTAGTATTCAATATACAGCGAAATTCTTGTTCAAAAGAATTGCAAGGTCTCATTAGATAATACTTCCTGATATGATTGATTGAAAGCATATTTTTTATTTGGTCTCATTCTTAAATCATGAAGATGTTAATATGCATACTTTCTGCTAATTATTAGTTTAAGGTACAGATACACGTTAAAAATGTCAATTTCAACCAAAAATGATAAATTTATTTTATTCCTTCGTTAAATAAGGAATTTAAATAGCTTTCTAGAACAGGTTTGTTTTTGTCTCTACGTTAATTAGATTCCGAGATATAAAGGATTTCGTAAAGATTAGGAAACCAAACGTGGACATATTTAAAGGACTGGAAGTGGGCGCTTAAAGGGCCAGAATGATGTAAAAAATTAGTTTAAACAATGTTTAATTTTGAAATATAAATTTAGTAAGCTTTTAAAAGATACATAAAATAATTATTGTTCCGGAAATCAATCAGAAAACCTAATAAAAAATAAATCAGAAAATATGAAAATTTCTTATAAAGACACTACACTTTAATCTCTAAATGCGATTTTCTCAGAACTGGCTTTTTTATCTATAATTTGCACTCTTCAAAAACGATGACTCAAAATATTTTTATAATATCACTATGAAATTTCATGAGTGTAATCTGTATATTGTTTTCTAGGGAATGTACTAAAAGAAATTTAATCACTAAAATATTTCCCAAATTATGGCCTGATTTTGAATAATGGCATAAAAATTTTGGCAAAAATTTCAGTATAACTATTCAACTGGCTGTAATTTTTTAACAAAAACTTAAAATTTTAGTACATGCTCTAGATCCGCTATACTCAACTTGCGGCCCGCAGAGGCTTTTTGGTTCGCCCAATTATTAAACTAGGTAGTTACAACTTATTTGTAAGCAACTTCAAATTTCGCGCCCTTCAAAGATTTGGTAATTGAACGGGAAGTATGGGAATGTGAGCGATATCAATAATTTGCTTAAATTGGAAACGCAAACTATCCTAATCTATGGCTGCGCAAACGATACGGAATACGCGGCGCGGGAATCCCCTTTTTGCGCGTGGCCAGACCGTAAGATCCATGAACTTAAGTGCATGTCGCTTTGATTGTCGATCGAAACTAAACTTGTTATTAATTTAATCTAAATTATTAAACTAAATTTGTGTACGTACCCACGTCCTCTGCCAAATAATAGTTTTGTTTTGTAAATTAAGTATACCTATTATTTTCAAAATAATGTCAGGAGTGTCGTCGAAGTATAAAAGAAAAATATCAAGTGAAAATAGATTGTTTCAAGATGAGTGGGAATCTGATTATTTTGTTGTGCCAAATAAAAACACACAACGCAGCTACTTGTTTGATATGTCGGGAAAGTATCATATTGAAGAAATACAATATTTCTCGTCATTTCACTTCAAAACATTAAGATTTCGAGGAAACGTTTCCTCCCGCATCGTCTTTGAGAAATGAGAAATTGAGTTTTTTTAAGAGATCATTGCATGAGCAACAAAATGTTATGTTCACGGCATTATCACAAGACTCGGCGGTACCAAAAGCATCATATGAAATTTCTTACATTCTTGGTAAGTATATGAAACCATTTACCGATGCGGAAATTGTAAAAGAATGCTTTATTAGTGCTGCTAATATACTTTTTGATAAATACAGTAACAAAAAACAAATAGTATCTGATATAAAAAAATACAGCTTTCGGATTCAACCTGCACCAGGCGTATTGAAGACATTTCTAAATTTATTTCCGATGATATATTAAAAAAACTAAGAAGATGCAAGTTTTTCAGTTTAGCATTTGATGCCAGCAGCGATATTTCAGCAACATCGCAGTGCTCGGTGTTTGCTAGATATTGTACAGAAAACAATGAAATTCATGAAAACTTTTTAAAATTACTGCCAATGAAAGGTCAAACCCGAGGCACGAATTACCTTGATACTATTTGTAAATTTTTAGAACATCATGAAATTGATGTGCAAAAAATCGTGTGTTTGTGTACAGATGGTTGTCCTTCAATGACTGGATCCGAAAATGGCTTCATTTCAATATTTAAGAAAAAATATAATTGCAGCAATTTAATAACATTCCATTGTATTATCCATCAAGAAAACTTGGCGGCCCGTGCTGTACAAGCAGAAATAGAAGCTGTAATGAAACCAGTTATCAATATTGTCAATTAATACGAGCAAAAGAACTGAACCACAGAAAATTTAAAACCCTTCTTGAAGAACTGGGAAGTGAGCACAGCGACGTTCTTTTGCATACCTCGGTGCGATGGCTTAATAGAGGAAAAGTTTTGGAAAGGGTTTTTTCATTACGCCATGAAATAATCCTTTTTTTAGAGGAAAATAATAAAGGGTACCCAGAATTACAAAACGATGAATGGTGGTGTCTTTTAGGTTTTCTATGTGATTTTACGGAAAAACTAAACAATCTCAATCAGAGTCTACAAGGCGAAAATAACATAGTGTCCAATATGGCAAATAAAGTGTTTGCATTTGAGGAAAAGCTAAGTATTTATTATAATGAAATACAGAACAAAAAAAAAAAAAAAAAAAAAAAAAAAAAAAAAAAAAAAACAGCTGCACGATTTTTCAACTATTATAAAAACCAGAGAGGACGGTATTAACATTTCAGAAGAAAACTGCTCCATAATTTCAAATTTTATAGCTGCACTATTAAACGAATTTCAAAAAAGGTTTCAAGATCTTATAAAAATAAAAAATTGTTTGTTACTTGTAGAAAATCCATGGCAATTAAAGACACCAACTATTTCTGAGTTGGCATCAGTTTTAAATTGTAATTACTCGGAGTTGTTTGATGAATTTATTGATTTTAAAAATGACACCAACCTGGAAGTAATTTTCAAAGAAAAAAGGGAAAAAAGGGAATATGTGGAATTTTGGAGCATTGTTCCCCAAAAATATAAAAGCGTACAAAGATGTGCCCAAATAATGCTAACATTTTTTGGGTCAACGTATGTGTGCGAATCATCTTTTTCAAAGATGAAATACACAAAGAGTGTATATAGAAATAAACTGACAGGTTCCCATTTGGATGATATAATAAGAGTAGCATGCAACGACAAGCCAGATATTGATAAAGTTTTAAAAAAATGCTCTCAGTTCCAAAAGTCTCATTAGATATACATATAAGTAAGTAAACATCTTTGTTAAAAGTTCTTTTTTACATTAAACTAAATAATTCGTTAGGTTGATATTACTTTTTCATTTATACAACTAATTATTTTTTACTTGCGGCCCGGGCTACCGTGACTGAAACGTGTTTGTGGCCTCTATAAAAAAAGGTTGAGTATGGCTGCTCTAGATAACAACATATAGATTATTTGGTAATAATTTTTTTCAAATATGTTTAATAGTTTTTGAAGTAGCATTTTTTAAATATAAAAAAAATGTTTAAAATTGTATACATATTTAACATTTCTGAAGAATAATATTAAAATACATCAAATTTTAGTAGCTCAATATTAATGTTTTCTAAAGTGAAATAAGAAAAAATCGTTACAATGTATGTAAGCAGTGTATTTAAAATAGTGCTCTGAACGTGTTCGGGTACCTTAAAAGAATTTAATCAGGAAGATTACGGAAGAAAATATTGTCAACTCAAGTTAACGGATTAACTAAATTTTTATAAATGTATTTCTTTAAAGTACCAATATTTAAGTATTTTTTATACATACTTATATATTTATATATTTTACTAAAATATATTTTATAGGATACTCTCTATCTTTTTATTTGCTGTGTGTTAAAAGTAATATAAATTATATAATTTTTAATAAGTAATTTATAATTCTCAATTATTTAAACTCTTTTGCTTATCGATTTATATATATCCTCATATGATTTTTTAAAATTTTAAACGATTATTTTTTTAATATTATATTTCACAGAGAATGTATTATACTTCATAATTAAACTATCTGAAAGATACTTAATATTTGCTCCTATTTTGACGATAATATATTTCTAATATAATTTCAGTATTTATGACCAATTTCTTTTAATAGAAGAAACGAATAATTTATAATAAAAATTCATAATTTATAACTCCTAGAAGCTTTTAAATTTTATAAATATGACAAAACCAAACCCTTAGTAAAAATATTGTATGTTACCAAAAATCGAATTTTAGTCGGGATAAAATTTTCCTTACATTCATTTACCATTTCTCTTACCAAGAAGTAAGTAGTTGGCAGCCGAATGGTTAGAACTCTGGTTTCTGTTTACGTTTCCTGAGTTCAAATGCTCACTTTGGGCACTGTTGTGGTTTGGATTCAGCTGTTGGAAAAATGTGGCTCGTGTGTGGAAAATGACCATGCCGCAATAAACAAGGCAAGTCCAGTACTAAGCATGTCGGTTGGTGAAAAGAACCAACACTACATTTCACGATTTAATGAAGGTATATTGTCATAATTTAAGTGAACATAACTTGTGAATCAAATTAAATTGAAAAAAGAAAGGAATTAAAACCAATTTATATAAGAAAAAAAATCAGGATTTGATCTAATCATCAATGGTAATTGGTCTATAGTGGCATAATCATGTTCTCTGGAATGTAAGTTTTTGGGTTCGATGCTTGTGATTGTTGAACAACGTGAGGAGGATGCTGGGCCTCTGCTTTATGCTTGCTCATCTATAAGGCTGAGTGCTTGGAAGTTTCTCATGCAGCAGGTAAATATATTTCCCTCTGTGGGAAAGATAATGCAAGATGGATTTCAAAATGTCATCTTTCCATTCGCTGAGTGCTACATGATGTCAAAATGTATTGAGATTTTACTTTTGAATGTATTTTTAGTGTAAAAGTGTCGATTGCAGACATTGTCGAGCGGCAGGTCTCGTTGTTGCTTACTGTAGATGATGCTGCGCGTGCTTCACCCGCCTCTCGAAAAGCCTCATGGGCATCACAACACCGGTCATTTAGAGACTCTAAAATACTCCGCATCTTATTGGTAAATCTTAATTAAGATTTACCAATAAGATTTTGAATTTTCTTTTCAAATGTGCATTACCGTAACATTAGTAAACGGTGTTTACATGTTGAATTATCGATTCTTACTTAACCCTGTATAATCAAGACATCAGAATAAAATAGCTGTTTAAACGAAATGATTTTTTACTTATGAGAATAAGATTGGTATCATTTTTAAAAATATTATTTCCTTCAGCTGCTTTGATTTCGTTAATTTTTAGCATTTGTAATAATTCTCTTTTTGTTGTTAAAAATAATTTTCGTCACATTGTCCATTATACGGAATCAAACTACCCCTAATTTTCATAACTTAAGTTAAATTGATTAGATCACTGCGACCAAGCTGAAAGACTATGCTCTTTTGAGTGGAAGTTCCTGAGTTCGATTCTAATGACTGTTGAACAATGAGAGATAGGAGTTGATTTTCTGCATTTATATATTTCAGGCTAGGTGCTTGGGATCTTTCTGGAATCTTTCTCCAGACACGCTAACACGTCCTCTACGGAAGACAATACTTAGCAAGTATTCAGTTGTCTTATTACAGTAGTGATTGTTGGGTTACCAGCTGAATAACATCAAATTATAAATAAATGCCCACTTACAGGCTGTTCGCGCATGCGCGCACATCACGTGATATTGCTTACAACAAAGTAGATGTAGTTGGTAAAATTGGGGAGAACGGTTATGTTTCTCCAGCGGGAATTTAATTATTAATAAGATTAAAAGGAGCTATCAAAACCTCGATATCGAAACTCGAAAATTTCGTGAAAGAATTTTCTGAAACAGATTTATCTGGTACAACAGTGAGTGAATTAGAAGTTAAATCTAAAAAAGTGGGAATACTCCAAAATCGCATTGATCATATTCGTGAACAATATTATGATTAACCGAACATCAGTGAAATTCCAGATGTCAAAAATGACCTGGAAGATATTGACACCAGACTGGAAAATTTGGATGTAAAGCTTAAAATATTTATTGACTCATTTAAGAATGTAAATAATTTTAATTGTTCGAATACTTCTTCATCAGAATGTTCTGATTCAAAAGTAAAAGTTAAACTACCTGAAATACCACTCCCTATTTTTACTGGAAAGTATGAAGAGTGGTCTAACTTTAAAAATCAATTCGAACATCTTATCTCAAATAATGAATATTTAAATAAAACGAAAAAATTGTATTATTTACGTGCATCGTTAATAGGTGATGCAAAACAAATAGAAACGTCAAATGATTCATTTGAATCTTTATTCACAGCCCTGACTGAGCGTTTTGAGAATCGCCGACTTTTCGTCGACGCTCATATTCTTGCCATTATTAATTATGACAAAATACAATTTGAATCAACTAAAGAATTAAAAAACTTAGTTGACTGTTTGAAAAAAAATGTGAGAGCTTTAAAAGTTTTGAATTACGAACAAAATTCTTTATCGGATGTTTTACTAGTAAATATCGTGCTTCAAAAGCTTGATAAAGAAACAAGAAATCAATTTGAGTATACGTTAAAATCAAGTTCCTGAATATGAAACATTAATTTCCTTCTTAGAAAAAAGAAGCTCTATTCTTGAGAGCGTAAATCGCAATCCTCTCCCGAAAAACATAAACAAGTTCTCACCCCCTTCTAATAAAACAAAATCTTTGATGATTAACGCTAACGATAAACCCAAATCGAAATTTTTTTGTGCATTATGTAATTATGATCATTCTTTGAATAAATGCCCTAATTTTCAAAAATTAGATGTTAACAAAAGATACGAAATAGTAAAAAAGAAAAATCTTTGCACGAACTGTCTTAATAAAAATCATAAGCCTAGTTCTTAATATTCTAAAATGTCTTGTTTAGTGTGTTCTAAACGCCATCATTCAATACTTCATCGCGAAAAAAGTGTGGCCAAAGATGGCAGCGCTAATGGTTTGACAATCGAAGAAAAGGCAGGTGGTACTTCTTTTGCTCAAGTGGAAGCGAATTCATCGGCGTCTAAGAATAATATAAATAAAAATGAGACTGTTTCTTCTTTTCAGTCTTTGAATAGATCTGAGAAAAACAATTGTTTTGCTGAGTACGGTCTATATTTTATTTGAAGATATATTCAAAAATAAAATTAAAATACGATGGATATTGGACTCAGCTTCGAATATTAATTGTTTAACAAACGAATGCTCTGTTATGCTCGGAATTAAAAGAAAAATAATTAATGCTCTTGTTTCTGGATTAAATAGGTTATCTTACAATATAAAATCAAAGATATATATAAATACAGTTATTATTTTTTTTTTTCGAATTCCGAAGAAAGTTTTGTACAAAATGCTGACTTTTTTATTGTTCCGAAAATTACGGATTTAACAACAGCTTCTCGTTCGGATATTTCCTCAATCACTTTACCTAACTTTATTCAGCTTGCTGACCCAACATTTTACAAACCGGGAAAAATACATGGACTGATTGGTGCTGAATTATTTTTCTTAAAACTCTAAATCACAATACATTTAATATTAATAATAAGCTTCTCATGTGTGATTCTGTGTTTGGTTGGATAGCCACTGGTACTCTAAACAATATCCAATCTTCTAATAAGGTATTGTGTTGTCTTGTCAAAGATTTCGAAACGATAGATGATACTTTGAAACTATTTTGGGAGCTCGAATCTATTGGAATAAAACATGAAGACACCAAACTTTCGGAAGGTGATAAGGCCATGGAAATATTTGAAGAAATAACTACCTTTCAAAATGGCCGTCACCAAGTTGAATTACCTTGGAAAAAGGACTGGAAAGATTTAAAATTGAACGACAATTTTATTGTTGCAAAAAAACGTTTGCAGGGTTTGCAAAAAAGACTGTACAAATCCAGAGTTACGCCTTCAATATAATGATACTTTGAAAGACTATCTGAAGCAAGGAATAATAGAACGGGTTGACGAAAATGAAGTTCACGTTGTAGATAAACCCATATATTATTAACCGCATCAAGCAGTCTATAAAGAAGATAGACTTACAACTAAAATAAGAATAGTGTTTGACGCCAGCTCACACGATAATGATGAACTTTCTCTGAATGATTGTCTATGGACTGGCCCTAATTTGAACCTAAATTTCTTTGATCTACTTATTCAATTTCGATTGAATAAAATTGCCATCTCCTCTGATGTGGAGAAAGCCTTTCTGCAGGTTTCCTCATCGGAAAAGGACAGGGATGCAGTACGTTTCTTGTGGTTTGAAGAAGCAAATGGAAAACACAATCTCCAAATTTACAGATTCAAGCGCATTCTTTTCGGAAGTAAATGCCAGCCCATTTCTGTTGTCAGCTACCATCAAGAAGCATTTAAAAGGATTTAAAGATAAATATCCAGTCATTGTGGGATTATTATATACAAGTATCTACGTTGATGACTTTTTATCTGGTGGAGAAAATCTAAATGTTGTTCTTGTAAATTCTCAAAGTCATAATGTCAGAAGCCAATAGGAACTTGAGGAAATGGATCTCTAATGATTGTGAGTTGATTTAACAATGGAAGAAAGAAGAATTGATGTGCAATCTCCTCAGAAATCTATTAGTCTGGTATCAAATTCCACAAAGGTACTTGGCTTAACTTGGAACACAACAGAAGATTGTTTAATTTTTGACATCCAAGGTTTCATGAAAATTTTATCAGACCGAATGGACACCAAACGTTTCATTTTACAAGCCATTGGAAAAATCTTTGACCCATTGGGGTAATTGACTCCTTTTACAGTAAGAATTAAGTGCCTGTTACAAGAATTGTGACTTCGAAAAATCCAATGGGATGAACCATTTCCTCCCGATGTCCAAAAAGAATGGCTTCGATGGTGCAATGAGCTGCCAAACTTGGCACAATTAAAGATTCCAAGATTAACTATACCCTGTATTACAGATTCAACTGTGATAGAAATACACACTTTCTGTGATGCCAGCAAAAAGGCATATGATGCTGCTGTCTATTTGCGAGTAATAAATGGAAATGAAATTCAAGTGAATCTAATAACATCAAAGAGTCGAGTTACTCCTCTAAAGAAAATTTCTCTGCCTAGACTCGAACTTCTAGGAGTTTTGTTGGCGTCTCGATTAACGAATGCCGTCAAAAAAGTTATAGATCATAAAGTTTCATCCAAAACTTATTATTGGACTGATTCTAAAATAACCTTGTATTGGATCAAGGGTTCCACTAATCTCTGGAAACAGTTTGTTGCAAATCGAGTAGAGGAGATAAAACCTTTGACTGAAATCAATTCCTAGTTCTACTGCCTAGGAAAGGAAAATATTTCCGCTGATGCCATATCAAGAGGAGCCAATGCTGATGTTCTCGTTGACTGTTCGTTCTGGTAGAATGGACCAACCTTCCTATCAGTTGCCAGTCTACCCTTTATAGAAGAGAATCCTGTAGTTCCAGAGGAAGAATATATTTGTGAAATGAAAAAAGACTATGTGCAACAGACAGAACTAACTAGTGATTCAAAAATAACTCTATCTATTACAAACTCTTCCAGCTTATTGGAAACACTATTACAAATTAGTAATAAGTACTTAAAAATTGTTCGTGTTTTAAGTTATCTTTTCAGGTTCTTCAACAACTGCAAGTACCCTGAGAATAAAGTTGTAGGACCTTTAACTTCTGACGAATTAAGGCAATCAGAGATGTTCTTAATCAAAGAAACTCAAAGAGCTGAACTTAAAGATGACTATAAATGTCTTCTTAAAAATGTTAACTGTTTCTACCTCAAGTAAGATTAAGTTTATCCCCTTTTCTAGATCGAGAAGGTATAATTCAAGTTGGAGGTAGGTTAACTAATTCTTCATTAAGTTATTCCAATAAACATCCTATCTTATTGCCTCTAACTGTAAATTAACAAAATTGATCAGCCAATTTTATCATGAAAAATATTTGCATTCTGGACCTCAAACTTTGTTGTTTCAACTGAGGCAAAAATATTGGCCTTTAAATGGTCGAAATTTGTGTAGAAAACTAACACATGATTGTCTGATATGTTTTAAAGCAAATCCTCAAATATGTAATCAAAAAATGAGTGATCTTCCAAAGGAAAGAATTAATCTAGATTTTACATTTAACTCTGTTGGTATAGATCTATGTGGCCCATTTTCTTATTTAAAACAAAAACCAAAGAAAGGGTTCATTAGCTAAAATTTATGTCTGCATATTTGTTTGTGTAGTAACTAAAGCAACCCATTTGGAAATTGTATCAGACCTTACTTCAAAGTCGATGATTGCAAACCTTAAACGCTTTATAGCAAGACGAGGAAAATTTTCAAAAATCTTTTCAGATAATGCGACTAACTTCATTGGTGCAAATAAAGAACTAAGAGGATTTTATAACAGAGTGCTTAAACAAAAAAACTTTAGCTAAATTTTTATCGGAAGAGAGCATTGAATGGAAATTTATTCCTCCTAGAGCTCCAAATTTTGGAGGCTTGTGGGAAGTGGGAGTGAAGTCAATCAAATATTATCTTAAACGTGTTGTCAGCAACTCTAATTTTACGTATGAGGAATTTTTGACTGTCTTAGTTCAGGTTGAGGCAATGCTCAACTCACGTCCCTTGACCCCTCTTTCTTCAGATATAGAGGATTTAAACATCTTAACTCCTGGACATTTTATAATAGGAAGATCTCTTACTTCAATTGTAGAACCTACCTTGGTAAATATCTGTGAAAACAGATTAAACTTATGGCAAAGAACTACAAAGGCAGTACAATTGATTTGGAAAAATTGGCATAAATCTTATTTAAGCACTTTACAACGTACTAAGTGGATGTTTTCCAAAGAAAATGTAAAAATTGGGATATGGTAATCTTAAGGGAGGAAAATATACCTACTTCTAAATGGATTTTAGGTCGCATCATTGAAACATATCCTAGTAAAGATAACAATATTCGTGTTGTGGACGTCAGAACAAAATCTGGCATAATTAAAAGACCAATATCCAAATTATGCGTATTGCCTTTAGAAAAATGAATTTTTTTTTAATATTTTATTTAAAAAGATAAATATATCACTATCCTCTCTTGTATTGCTGATTGTTTACTTTATGTACTGTACATTTCAAATATTTGTGTAATGTTATTAACTTGTTTACAATATGTAAAATCATTGCAATTTATGTTTGTAAAATTTATATTTAACTGTTATTTACTTGTGTGAAAATATTGAATGTTTCACATTGCAATGGCGGGTGGCATGTTCGCGCATGCGTGCATATCACGTGATATTGTTTAGAACAAAGTAGATGTAGTTTGGAAAATAGAGGAGAACGGTTATGTTTCTACAGCGGGAATTAATCCCCATATTCTTTGTTATGTTTGTCTGTGTCTGTAATAAATAATTTAAAAAGACACTGGTCCGTCCTTGAATAATTATTATATATAATCTACACAGGCTTTGAAAATATTAACGAGTATATTAATCTAAATTTTTTACAAAGAAAATGGAATTCTTGAAAATTACAACAGAATGATATTCTATTACATATTTTTTGTTTAGTATTTTTAATTTTGATTAAAAATAATTATGTTGTCTTAGATCTTCCAAAGCTTTGAAGTAAACTGATAATTGATCGATGCTCCAATAATTTTAGCGAAGATTCATTGAATGGTATGAAATAGTTGAATAAAAATATAAGGTTGCAGTTTAAAATTTAACTATATCGAATTAGAAAAGTTTATGGTAAAACATTGGCATCAGCTCGGAGAAGAATTGGAATTCAGTAAGAAAGTAGACTTTCTGCCTTTAACAGTACTGATAATTTTTGAAAAAAATACTGACATTGTAATGGGAACACATCGTGGAGGTGATAATCACTTACGTGTAAATGAGATTACAGGGCCTCTTATCAAAGCTCAGAGAGACACCGTGATTGAGACAGGGTTTTTTTTTTGAAAACGAAAAGCCCTCAATCACAATGAGTAAGTTTCTTATAAATTATTAATGCTATTCAAACCGCGTCGGAAAAAGGAAGCATAGTTTTATGATTTCGCCTATTTCAACTAAAAATTTAATTTTATTAGAAGGATTGGTATAGCGAATTGTTCTTGCATAAATACGTGTATCACCACTTAAATAAATGCTTAACGCATATCATTACTGTAACAGATACGCCGAGCAACTTGTAAATTAAATTCAGTACACATGAGAATAGTTCTGCTTCAGTTCATGCCCTAGATCAGGTGTCAAAATTCATAGTAAGAGAAGGGAGGGAAAATAATTTATTTCTCATTCTATTCACTGTGCAGCTCTTTTTTAATTTTTTTTATTTTTGTTAAACGATTTGATTACTCTATAAAGGGATAAATAGTACAATTTTCTTTTATTTTAACGAGTCGCAATTTAAATGAGAAATTAACTCAAAAATTGCAATTAATTATTAGCACCAATAAAACAGAGTAACCAATATAATTATAATCGCGCGCGCGCAAAGCACAAAAGTAAAGGAAAGATAAGAGCACTAAATTAAGTTATATTAAAGTATTAGCTTAATGAAGAGTGGTTACCGGGTAGTAGAGGGTTCACTACTTGACCCAACCAACGTACTGAGTGGGCACATGGAATCTGCCAACTTTTCTACTCTTGCTGCCCACTGGAGATGTATAGAGTAGAGTGCCAGTTAAATGTCGGCCTCACTCAATCGATCTTAATCGGTATTTAAGATTACGTCTTTGTGATTGCATGCACTTAGAGGTTATAGAAAACAGAAATAGGTATTTGAAAACACATTTCAATAAAATAAATTTAAAAATCACTCTCAGACAAGAGTTTATATACCGCATGACTCTGTTGAAGAAAGGTATCGTTCTCATAGCTTGGAGGTGGTAAGTTCGATTCCAAACCAAAATGAAGACCTGTGCGAGTTGAAAGTCCCTGTGTGTGGTGGAAAGTGGGTGCCACTTCAGGTGTTGACCGTGTCACTTATCAGTTGGCAGAAGCAGGAAACGTAATGCAATAACTAAGTATAATAATTGTTTCTTCTTTTGAAGTGCGTGTTCAATTCAGTATTGTTAATCTAAAATTTTAAAAAAATCAATGTTTCATTGTTTTTTCGTTAAAATAAAAATAATGGAGCGAAAAAAGATTTGTTTTTCCTTTTCTCAAATATTTATCTCAATTCTGTGCGATGTTAAGCAACTCGTTATCGGGTGTTTCACTTTAAGCTATTACTTCATTAAAAGAAAGTGAAATTAAAAAAAGGAACGTCATACCATTTTCGCTATCTAATCAAGTATTTCTAGCTCAATAGAATATTCACAATTTCCACTAGAGGAAAATTCAACATTTTGTAATGAATAGAAACATCCAAGAAGGCAATTATTTTAAAGAAAACATTTAATAATGTTCCCACTTCAGTTTTGATTTTATTTAGAAAATGATTATTAATTAAGAAAATATTATATTTTCCAATGTAAATAATTAAAAAAAATGCTTTTATCAAAATACAAAACAATTCATTAAAAATAGCACAAAACTATATATGAGTATAGTTTTTGTTTACTTTTAGAAATATCTCTTTAAATCTTTACTTATATTCCATTTGATAAGTCATATAAAATTGTTCTCTGTAGTTAAATAAAACATAGATTACAAAATATTTCAATGTCTGGAACATGATTTCTTTTCTATTTTGTATTATATGGAAACGAAATATCTTCTTTTATTAAAAATTTTAAATCTGTCATCTTTCAAGCCTTGATTAAAATTAAGTTTCGAAGGATTATCATCATTATTTGTCCAAATAATTGTTTGCCCGATTTATATATTTTCTGAGTCACTTTACGAGTAAAATTTATCCGTATACGTCTTTTTATTATGAAAAAAAAAAAAGAAGATAATATCAAATATTTAATGAAAAAACTGCTATTTTTAACTTGTAAAGAGTTTAACTTCAAATTCTTTAATCATGTTGTTATAGTTTTTCTTTATTATTTTCAATATTGTCACAAAAATTTATTAAAAATATGGAAAACAATAGTGAATATTATTTTTCCTAAATTGAAACAAATTTTAATAATGCAATTAATTCTTAATTAACATTAATTATCATTTCATTAATATTAAGTACAGTTCAAACTTTAACATTGGAAACATAAATGTAAACTACATAAATTATAACTGTTGTTATTTATTGAATTATCACACGATTAAGGAATAGTTTCTATGCATTGTTATAGAAACTATTTATTGTTATAGAAACATTGTTATAAAGTAAAAATTAACATTAGTCATGCCAGTAACTACTGAACGATTAATTTCACGGTGTAGTTTTCTTGTCAGTTTACAGATGTGGTTTATTGAGATTTCATTCATTATCTGGGAATTAACTGAAGCTGCAGAATGTGACATTTTCATAATCCGCAATATACAATTTTTCTCAAGTTTAAATAGCAAATGTTTACGTTACCAGTTTCTATTTTTAATGTAAATTTATTTAAGAAATAACTGGAATTATGTTCATTTTCCTTTTTAAAATTTTAAATGATTTAAAGATGTTGATTAATATTTTATATATCATTTAAACCAATAATATTTGTGACATAAATACCACATAATAAATTATTGTTAATTACTATGAAATTAATTATAATAATAATTACCCTAACATGAGAATAATAACCATTAAACTAAATAATCATCATTTCTTAAAAAAAACTTTAATAAATATGTAATAACTGCATAACACTTAATAGTTGCACAAATTAAAAAAATATCTAACACTTTCCTATCTTATAATCTTTAGATAGTTTTCTACATAGAAACTTATATTTTTTCTCGAAATTGTTGAATAACCAAAATTTTATTTGTTTTTATATACTTTGTTAATTTATTTCACTTCCTTTTTTTCATTAAATATAGTGGTGTAAGCCAAAAAATACACACGATTCGCAATTAAAATATATCTTCAGCATAAAAATAAAAGTTGGTTGGTTGCTCTACGATTATTCTCTGCATATGCTCTTTAAATGGAGAGGGACATAAAGTTTTAAGTGGCCTCTGAATCACTACATCCACATTGAGGTGGGAGTCGAAATCATGAACTTTAACCATTCAATATCAGCTCAGCACACAATGGATAAATTCTACGACTACGTGTAAATGGAATGATTTCTATGGACCATAGCTCCTAATTTCTGGACCTGCAATAGAGTTCTAAGAATTTCTTTTTATGTGCCATGGGTTACAAATTTTATCTTATATGTTAAAAAAAATATCAATCCAAATGAAATATGTTTAGTCTTCCCTAAACTTAATCAATCAGTTAAAGGAAACATAAACTGGCTTACATACATCCTGATCGTAAATTTATCGAAAATGTGTGGGACATTCTCAGGAGATAATTGCATCTCTTCCGTATCCATCGAATTCCGTTCCAGAACTGAAATAACTCTTTGATTCTAATTATTATAAGTAAGAACTCAAAGAGTTGGAACTTAAAAAAGTCTTGGAACTCCAATTCATCCACAATTTCATAGCAAATACAGGAAATTTTTGCCAGAGGTGACCACACACACCCATTCAACTGTGCCAATTCTCCTTTGAATTTATTTCTTCGGACAATAAAAGCGAATACGTTCCTTTTTTAAACGTATTATACTCGAATTACACGTTTCTCACCAACATAACTTTCATTTTCATAAATATTATAAATATAAATTGCTCTTAACTTTTCAAACTATTGTGTGTATATATATGCATGCATAATATATATGTAACTGTTTATTTTCAATGAGTGTCTCGGGATTTTCATTGTCAAGGACTGAAAATGAAATGAAAACTTAATTCCGAAAATGAATCTTTCAAATGTCATTTTAATTGGCTCTTAGAACAATAAAATACTCACATCCTTCCATCATTTCAAAATTTTGTATTCAAACTGTCTTTTAATGAAACCTTCAAAAAGGATTATTTTTCAGAGGACTATTATGAAAACATCTGTAAAACATTCATCCCTTGATAAAGCACTTCAATTGTTTTCACTCTTTCGAAATTGAATGTTAACGATTATTTCAAATCATTTGCAGTTAAAAGGCAAATTATTTTGGGATTAAAAGGATTTACTTCAGGCGTAAATGAAATTAATTCCTTGGGTTTTGGGAATCAGTGAATGATAGAAATTAAATAGAATCTTTAATAAAGCACATTGTTCAATGCAATTCTTTTTAATTTGACATTTTTTTTCATAACGGCGGGCACTGAGTGACTCACTCTTCACCACAACTGATACTCATTAACCTTTACCCGTTAGGTACCTGGGAAGCAAGTCACAAAGGCAAGTAGCATTACCAAAGCCACAAACCCGCTTATAGGGTGGACCACATTCGTGCATCATCCCAGAAGAAAGGACAGAGGAACACAGAGAGAAAAAACAACCATGCTGGAACCAGGATTAGAAGCCGGGATCAACAGCCTAGGAATCAGGATCGTTAACCACCCAGCCATCGGTCAACTGAAACAAAAACTTATTAAATTATAATTTAAAGAAAATGATATTTTTGATTGCTTATTTCTGGAGAACGAAGCCGCTAAACACGATGAACTGCGGATGAGATTTCGAGCAACGGGCAAGACTGCCCTCATAATGCCACACCAGCGGAAGGGGTTGAATTTCATAACGTGCTCTCTCCACATGACGTTCTGCGCCTGGATGCGCACATTCCTGGCTAAGTGAGCGAGACATTCCACCCCTATGATATCATGATCTCAAAAACCAAGCAATAACGTTAAAAGAAAAGTTTATCGAGAATAAATATGTCTTAGCTAATCACAAATGAAATAAAACTGGTCTCTTATTATCTTAAAAAGTTTTAAAAATTTACCTAAAAATTGCAGTAAATACAGAGAAGTAGGTTTAAGTATTAAGTAGGTTTAAATATTATGTAAATTTAAGTTTATGAATCGGAAAATATGTTTTGTCATTTATTAGTGAAGGAGATTATGATCCATTGTAAAATTAGTTTTCATATCAGGTTCTTTAATAAACTGCCATATCTTACTGCAGTAAAGGAATATCAATATTTTTCTCATTGAAAAAAATTTGGTTGCTTTATTTGAGTTTCTGGAGCCTTTTTAGTCTCTGCCAAATCATTTCAAATAATTTCATTTACCTGAGAACTTCGCTTGAGGGCTTTCAGAGGCTGATTTGTTATACTTTAGTGATCAAGGCAGGAAGGATTTTGATTTGGCAAATATAAGTACGCTTATTAAAATATAATCAATGGGCTTATCAAAATGTGATCAACGAATAACTTGGGCCTCTGTTGCCGATTTCATTAGATATTTCGTAGGTTTTAAGTCTTATCTTCGAGCATTAACACAGGCCTAAAAGTAAACAGCTCTCTCATGGAAAGTCCTGAGTTCAATCCCAGTCATTGCTGAGCAAATTGAGATAGGCGTAAGCTTATGTTTTCTTCATGTATGAGAGTTACCAACCAACACGCGTGAATACGGCCCATTATAAATAAAAAGTCTTACAGGAAGACTACACACAGCAGATGGACATACAATTTACAACGATTTTCAGTTTTTGACATACGTGATATTAAAACATCTGCATAGATATAACCTAGTTACAGGATTACACGCTCATTGTTGAAGTTCCTGGGTTCGATTCCAAGCATTCTTGAACAACGGAAGTTGGGTTAGGCATTGTTATATTCAGCATGCAAACCTGTTACTACTTGTGAATTTTCCAGCTTTTTTCCCTTGTGACGCGTTGTTGCTGCAGCCGCACACTTCCATGTAACTAGCCAAGAGTTATGCTCTACAGCTTAGTGGAAGCACCTGCGTGGGAGTCTTTGTAATTCAGAAGCAGGGTCCAAACAAAAGAACTCTACTAGAACAGCAACCTTAGGCTATTATTTCACTTGGAGGAAATAGCGGCCACGACTTACTTAACGTTCCTCGGCCACTTTTAGTGAATGTGATGGATCTTCAGTTGAGTCAGGATTCGAACTCACTTCCTTCCGATGAAGAGAACGACGCCCTCCCCAGTCAGGCCTCCGCGTGGCCTAATCTTGCGACACGTAAATGCAAATCCCTGCTAAATAACCATAATAATGAAAAAAAATTTTTAGATAAAAATTTTTACTGCTTATTTGTTTGATTATTGATATGAGTGCACACATTTAAAACTAAAAATCAATATCTTAGCTCTTTTATTTATAATACTTTTCTGAATAAATTATTTATCTAGTTAGAACTCTTTCGCATTCTTATTAGTATGTGTCACATTTAGCATGGATAATGGCGAGTTCATGAAATTGCAGTTTTCTTAAAGTAAACTTGTCCGAGAAGGTGTATTACATGGTAACATATTAACTGTAGAGAAGGACTTTTCTACTTCTTGAATTGTTCTAGAAAATATCTCAAAATACAAAATAGTAATCGAAATTAAACCTAACAAAAACAAGGATCGTAATTAGAATTTTTGAAATAAAAATGATTTATAATAAATATATTAATATAGAATGATAATAATAATAAAAAGAAGGCTACATTCATGATATATATTGGATCCACACTTCAAATAACATTGAATCACAAAATAAATATTCTGTGATTGACTTAACTTTCTTCTGCACCAAGAGACATACATTTGGTTAACAAAAATTAAGTGTTTGGTTTTAGGACTTCTTTTAAACCTTTCCCCGTATTCAATCCAAGCTACTGTTGAATCACAGGGCTGCGTTTCGGTACGCACATGTGTCAGCTCTTAGGGGTTTTCCCAACCTCTTTCCATGGGACACGTGCCCCCATGGTCTGCAAAAAGACATAAAACAGCCTCATGCAAATAGCCATATTGAGCCATATCAAAACGCTCAGCATTTGCCAATGAAGCGCATAAAAAGATGCTGACACAGAATTTAAAGAAAAAATTAACTCTGAAATACATTTATATTCTAAAATTTCATAACTCAAGATTTCAAAGTACATACAATAAAACACCAAGAATTTCTTCTGGAATCTTTTGACTGCAAATATAAATTGTATTTTATAAATTTTTTTGCAATAAAAAACAAGCTGAAGCAAAAATGGGACAAATTCTTTCTGTAAAGAAGGATTTCATATGAAAGCTCCCAATAAATCCTTCCCCTGTTATTCAGCCTAATATCTTCTTATTCGAGGTATTATTTTTGCTTTCATGTCACAAAATGTATTTCTGAATGGAGATAAAGTACAAAGTTTATGAATGAAAGGAATAGAAACAAGTACTGAAACCTCATTCATAATTAATATTATTAATATTATAAAGAGAAATTAACCTATATTGTTAAATAAATAGGCATGTGAGCAGACAGAAGTAGAGAATATGTTGTTTTTAAAATACATTTAAATAATATTATTTCAAAACTTTCATTGTATTTTCAAGCATTTTTTAATCTTTGACTTTCAAAAATTGGCATAATCATTATAACTCTGCATATTAAACAGAAGGATTAATTTTATGCTAACATTTAATGGAATGAAGATTATGACTATATTTTAGTTAATACTAACTTTAAGTTTATTTTAAATAAAAATAATTTAGTCTGTATCCAAATATATGAAGATTATACTTTAGATATTCTACCATTCATGTTTTTTGTATTTTAAGACCAGCTGTTAATATTTCAGTATCTGTAATTGATTTTTATACTACCAAAAAAAAATCAAGCTGTAGATAATTCTGCCTTTTAATTAATGTAATAATTTGGATAAAAATAATTATAATGGGATTATTTTTAAGTAAATAAGGTTTGCTATTGAAATACAAAATTTGACTAATTGTAGAATATGTTCGCAAAATTATTTGGTTCCAACCTAGAAAGGCTGTTATCTCAACAACTATATTTATCTAATTTAATCACTAATATTCGAAGTAAATAAAAAAATTCAAACCATAGTCATTCCTTAATGACGTAATTAAAACACAAATGAGGATTTAAGGTATTGAATAAAACTTAGATGAATAAATTTAAAATTATTTAATGAGAACATACATGTATTACAATGACTCGTGTACATTAACAAAAAGAGGTATTCTTTTCAAGGTACAATAAAAACATTTTGGTGTAAGCAAAGTAATGGTCTTAAGATTTTAAAGAGATTGCTTATAAATATTGCAATTATTAATTTAGAATTAATTCCTTGATGAAATTTTTGAGAATTTAAATCGTCCTTGCCGATTTAAACTAACCATAAAGTGGATGTTTTGTCTTGTTTTATTCATTTTGAATTTTTTTATACTCTTTTGTCAATGTGTTAATAGCTTCAATCAGTTTCTCAACTGATGCTTTGGTCCTTAAATAAGAAACCGTTTTAAAAACAAAATGAACTTCGACAATGCTCTCAAACATCCAATAGTGAACTTTACCTTGTTTCCAGCCTCTCAAATAATACGATTTGAAGGCAGGCAGCAAATTCGTCGACAAGTCAGATTTACGACGCCGTCTCAATACGATGTTGTAAGTAATTATATGTAACGTTGATGAAATATCACCTGACGTCATGAATATTTCAAACCAATAAGAATTATAATAAAGTGGCGTAGTCATAATCTCAACTGGAACGAAAGATAAACCACTTCATGGTTAAAAAAGAAAGGATAAGATATATCTCTATTTCGCTTAAAAATATAAAAAAAGTTGCCTTAGAAAAAAATTTTTAAATAAGTAAAATAATATTTCAAACTAATTCATCATCTATTGTGTATTCCAAAATCTTCAAAAATAAATATTGAGAAATTTATAGCTTCAACTTAGAAAATTTTTATTTGTCCTATATTCACTTCTTTGAACTCGCGTTAAGTTTAAATTACTTTTCTGAAATTAATTCTTAAATGTAACTTTTTTATACATTTTTATGGAGAGGTTTTAAAAATCAAATCATTAAATTATAAAATAAACAAAATAAATAACATTTCACATAAAATTTTCTAATATTTAGTTTTAGTTAAAGGAAAAGTTTCAATATTTTATGTTCATTGAATATAGCTTCTGTTTAAAGATAAGTTAAAAAATTCAGTAATGAAAAATTAGTAACATACATAATTTTAATTTTGGAATTATTTTAAAATTAAATACACAAAAATAAGGATAGTAACTTATTAAAAAGGTCTTAGTTATGAACGAAATATGTAAATAAAATTTTTTCATTTGATTTATTGATGGTAAAGTATTGGCGGGTTATTTTAACAAAAATAATTTATATATTAGATGCGGTTAACAAAATTTTGAAAAAGTATCTTGGCAGAATATGATTTGTTTTATTAAAATAGCGATGGTTGGTTGGTTTTTGTGATGCAAGGTCCAAGAGAGGACATGCTACGCTAAAACTATGATTTCCTATAATATTTATTTTGTCATAACCCAAACAACATTAAAATTTTAAAAAGCAAATATCTATGTATAAATTATTTTTTTAAAAAAAACTATATGCATGTCAAATAAATACAATTATATATACATATATATATATATATATATATATATCTATATATATATATATATATATATATATATATACATGCATACATACATACATACATATATACATACATACATACAAATTTTAAAATATAAATTAAAAAACGTAAGAAACCTACTACTTTTAAATTTTAATTTGTAAAAGGCAAATAGGTTTTTGTGGGGTAGATTCCCCTGTAAATCTAATAAAGTTAAAATGCCAGTTTTAAAAAAAATGTAAACGTAGTTAGTTAAAATGTGAACAGGATATTAAAATATGATGTAGAATGTAACAGGAGTTAAAATGTGAAAATATGTTTCACACCAGGGATTTAATTCGCTTAAAAGAAAATGTCTATGCGTGAAACGCGCGTGTCCGATGCGAATGCAAGTCAAAGGGACATCAGCATTTATTAACGATAAAACTGATAATGGAGTAATAGATGGAAATTAGAGATGGAGTTTATTGTTGACCTGCAGGTTCCACGATTCCTCCTATAAAGAATATATTTGTTTTTTGACGGCCCTTCTCACAACAGACAAGGAAACACATGTCAGAAGTCGTCCGGATGCAGATTTATTTGCTACACCAGCCTTTTCATTGCCATTGAGACCCACATGACCAGGGATCCAACGGAACAATATATCATAACCCTCGCCAGCAAGGGAATCCAATTCTCTGAAAAATTTAGATACAACTGGTTGACAATGGTAATTACTGCTCTTCAACGCTTCTAAAACACTTAAGCTGTCAGTGTACACACAATGCTTCAAAGAATCACTTACTCACGTGCTGAAGTGCATAATCTATTGCTGTTGCTTCATCGGTAAAGATGGACAAGGATCTAGGGAGGTATTAAAATAGCGAATAACTATCCTTAGTATGGAAAATAATATAATTGCTTTTAAATTTTAATTTGTAAAATGACCGGCGGGGTTCCAATCTGAACACTCCTGTCACAAGCATTCTTTTAGGACTCTTCGTTATGGACTGCCAGTACTACAAAGCCACATTCAGCTCAAGCATGTAGGACTTACTGGCTAATTTGAGGCTGAGATCTACACGAATAGGATAGGTTGGAGCGTATCTTCCTCTATCTAATGTTGAGTGGATTTGTGGACGATAAACATTCGTATAACCTAATTTTCTTTCCTGGAGAGGTGTATAAAAAAGGATTCCATCTTAAGTGTCGAGTCCTTCACCTGATTCAAGTTCAGTTTGCCTTAAAATGTATATGCTTTTAAGTGGAAAAGTTTGATGACGGCGAAACTTAACGTTTAAAAAATCTAAAACCACTAAATCTTCCTATTGCAAGAGTGCCGCTCTATGATTTTGTTCGATTCCTTCCTCTGGGATAGATGTTTTGGCATCCCGTTATGGACTACCTAAGCGCTTAAGATGTTGTAACACATTTCAGTGTCTATCGCATAGTTACCTTCCAAGAAGATTTTTTCATTGGTAGTAAGAAATATTCACGTGTCGCCGAGAACCCACTCTAACATCAGTGTATGCAGGAAGCAGAACAGTGTACAACAGTGACTGGCCAGATGTTTGTAGTGGTTTGGAATGAAATCTAAATTGTCTAATTATCCTTGTGCGCAAAAAATGACCAAATATACGCTTTCTTTTCGTACACGAGACAAGGTCTATGCTTTAAAATGACTTCCGAAAATTACAAACACCCACGATAGAGGAAGAAATCGGAACTGGCGAATGGAAACTGCTAATATTAAAATTGTAGCTCACTAACTATCTAAGGACTCTCCATGTTAAACTCTAGAACAGTGAATAATACAAGCAGATTTTAAATATTTTTATATAATTCATTTCTTAATATAATTGGCCAAATCATTTTGTTAGCATTCTGTAACGTTTTTCATCAGTTTCTTCAATATACTATTTTGTAATATTTGATTGAAAATTAATACAGTTAATGGTATCCACACATACATGTATTTATTTTACAAGAAAACAAAATACTTTGGATATTAATTTTCTTTAAACAATTGTAATTTTATTCATAACAAATAAACTTTTATTACGATATCATGCTTATTATTTCTTATTATGATCCAATTTATTTCAGGAGAAATACGATTCGAAAATGAAAGAAATTGATTTCTCATGAAAAACAGTGGAATAAATATATATTTTTAAAAAATTGCACTATAAAAAATAACAATAAACTTTATTATGAAAGAGTGAAGGTTAAATGAAGGATAAATGACGTAAAAATTAACTGTCAAAAATGAGGGATCTCATTTTATTTCTCCTCTAAAAAATTCCAATACGCAGAATTCTTTTTCCCTAAAGACACATTGAATTTTAATGAAGAACAGATTTTTGAAAAGTATGAACACTTTCTATTTTGAATCAAAATTTGATACCATGAGTGTTATATGCATATCGATTCCATGGGATTTTAACAAGAGAGAACGACACATTTTTTTTTATTTCTATGCTTTAAGCTGAAATCGATCTGCTAAAAATGAAAACTGTTTGGAAGTGCTGATTGAACTCTAAGAATTCAAAGAGCAGGAATAAAACAAAATTAATGTAAGCAAAATTAAACCATGTGTTGAATGTGGCTGTAAAATAAATGTTTAGAATTGTAGTTAATGAATTATCAAAATTATAAATGATGGATCATTTATTAAATATGATTAAGAGAATCATTTAAACTTTTATGTGTGTCAGTGTCAAAACATTTAAGATGTTACAGAATTTACGAAAAATACCATAATAAAGGAAAGTTTAAATACATTTTTAAAGTTATGCCCTTTTAGCGTTAATTATATCATTTTCATATAATGCTTGTAATTTAAATACATTATTTTTGTTGTATTAATGTCTTAATTGGACTACTTCAAATTAATATTTCCAGAAATGTTGGTCGTGTGCATTTAAATCGTGTACACTCGGAAAATTGCTGAACGCTGGGGGTGCTCAGCAGTTTTCCGAGTATCCTCTTTCAGAACTGACAATAACCTCGTGATCCAGTAGTTTGACTAGATTTTTGAGTTATTAGGGAGAGGAATTAAAAATTTTTATAAGACAGGTATATAAAAATCATTTTAATTATTTAAGAACAACTATTAAAATTTCATGCAAAATTTAATATATTTGAATTTTTACTACTATCTTATTAAAAATATAAAGCTATTATTTATTGAAATAGGTATTAAAGAAATATCTTCTTATTTACAAAACATTTATTTTCGCTTAAGTAGCTTTCAGAGATAGCTCTTCGTTTAGACCAGAATAATGTGTAGTGCATCACCTAGCTGACGTTTTCGAGTGCGGGTTTATCGCGTTTATAGAAATTCAAAGATGCAAGCGAGATAAATTACGCACATGAAGCCACAATTAAAATATATTATAATACATATTTATTTTGCTTTTTATATTGATCTATAACGCAAAGAAAATATATGATTATCTAACATTTTTCTCAAATAACATTAAGAAGATTGCTATAAGTTTTGAATTCATTAAAACCGAATGGTTCAGATGCCATTGCACGAGATTTCAATGAAATGAAAAACAACAAACTTTTAAATAGAGCATCGATAGTAGAAATGTGTATATATTTTAACAGAATGCAAATATATATTTCCATAAAATATATGATGAAGACAGATTTCATTCGGGCTTTTACACCCTGCGATTTTTATTCTTTTAAAAATCAAAGAGAATTCGATTTTTTTCCTTTCTGGAGAATATCTTATTTTGTTTGCACAGTTATATCGTTTCTGTTCAACTTAATATTAAAAATATTTTTTACTGACTACTATATAGGAATTTGTAGATGATTTTTTCAATTGTTTAATATTGAAAAATTGCTATATCGCATGATTAATAGCATTTCAGCGATTTCATATACGCATTAAAATGTGTATAATGACTTCGGTCCGTTCATCTTTTCATTTTGATTTTTATTACTTTGCCAATTCCAGATTATAGATTTTTTAATTCACAATATAATAGTTTCATTGTAGAAAGGTATAAAAAAAACAACTTCATTGCAGAAGAATTTTAATTAACAGTTTGAATAAGAAAGGAAATAATCCACATAATAAATATCAATTACGCATTATGTATTCTAAAATATGTAAACATTTTTATTTCATTTGTCATTTCATTTTGCTTTTATATTATTTTCCAAATGAAAATTTTCAATTTGCATTAAAGGTAATTAATAAGAAATTTATGTATTAAAATTCATATAATGGTTTCGTTTTATGTATTTTTTTATTTTACTTCACTTTATTATTTTTTCAATGGAAGCCTTATCGAAGACTTTCAAGTAATGTTCAGTGAGATGAAAAAGTCGATCCACCCATCACTTGACCTTCCTCATCAAAATGTTTCATTGATCTTTTAAACTATTTTTCTCATTCAAACGTGGTAGAAGATTTTCAATCTATGTTAAAAAAATTATCTACGTATATAACAAACAACACTTAATCTTCGTAGTTTGCACATTAAAATATGTATACTGGTTTTGTTCTGTCTGTCACGCTTTATTTTCCTTTTATACCTTTTTTACAGTGGAAATTGGTGTAGTAGATTTTAAATTTATATTCACAGTTTTTGAATGAAAAAAGATGATCCACATAATTAGCATCATTTCACCCCAACATAGTATACACACTAAAATATGTATAATGGTTGGTTGTACAGAAAAGCAAAATAAACGTTTGTCTATTTATTTCGCCCTTTCATGACTTTTTTAAAATGAAAACGGTGCAGAAGACTTTCAGCAGGTATTTATAGCTTTAGTGAGGAAAACAAAGTGGATCTACATAATAATGTTATTGTCCTTACATGTTATGCATCACATTAAAATATGCTGACTCTATTCCACTTTATTATATATATATATATATATATATATATATATATATATATATATGTATCTATATACACCGACCGATGGAAGAGTCTTTAGCTTTCCTGATTCCTGAACTGTGGGTCCCGGGTTCGAAACCCGGTTCAGGCATTGATGTTACTCTCTCTCTCTCTCTCGATGTTTATCTGTCCTTTCTTTTGTGATGATATATGAATGTGGCCCACCCTATAAATGGGTTTGTGGTGGTATGACGCAGGTAATGCTACTCGCCTCCGTGACTTGGTTCACAGGTGTCTGATGGATAACGACAAATGATTCCCAAATTCTCGTCTCGTTGTAGCGAAGGGTTGGTCACCCAAATACCCACTGTTGTTAAATATATATATATATATATATATATATATATATATATATATATATATATATATATATATATATAGTATAAATTTGTTTCCAATTTAATTTACGTACATTAATTACAAAAGGGTAACTGCGCTTTCGAATATTATTTTAATAATGAAATATAAATACCTGAAATTTTTAATAAATTCAGATATATTATGAATAAATTTAATGAGAATATTTGATTTTTTATAGTCTAGACACTATTAAACAAATATATCCCAAACGCGGATTTGGAACAGGGAATCATAAATATCCATAGAGTTAATGTATTCATTTAATTAGCCGCCTACATTTAAAAAGAACCTTAAATGCGGTATGTGCTAGCATTACTCCATGGAATGTTGTAGCAAATACATATCAAAAGCACTTCCTTGATGATATATGGAAGAAATAGCATTAAATAATCGAGTGGCGAAATAGAGAAATCTAGTTTCGCTTGATATAAAAAATATAAATGAAATCAATGTAATGAATTTTAAATGAAGAATTAAGACCACAAAAACAAATCGTAGTGACTAAATGTAGCAAGTCTTGTGAGTCAGAACATATTAATCATAAAAAAGAAAGATAATCAATGCCGAAAGGAAACACTAATCTCATTTAGAGAACCAGTCGATTTCCAAACATTCTGGAAATAAGCTTAATAATAAACATTTCTGAGAGCCTCTGGAATCCGAGCATTTGGTTCTGATGTGATGAGCATTGAAAATATTTACGGAGAAATCACGTTATCAGACAAGACTTCGGATCAAATTGAAGTTGGTGAACTGGAACTCCTGGAATTCAATCTGCTTATTAATAAGCAGGAAATTTCTCCACTTCAATGGAATTTCTAATTAAATTCTTAAGGTAAGAAGTGAAGCTATGACGGTCTCTTTTATTTTTGTTGATCCTGACTTTTGGCATTCAAAATACCTAATTTAATATTAATGTGTGTGTATGTGTGTGTGTGTGTGTGTGTGTGTGTGTGTGTGTTAGTGTTACAAAATATTAAGAATATTGCGCATATGCATTGATAGTATATGATATTTTTAAAACTAGCAATTAAATGAGAAAATGTGTTAGAAATATTTAATAGACATTTCAGTTATTTACTGTATAAACCTTATCAAATAAATATTAAATGAGTTCCATATAGGGGGATTTTACTTGTCTGTAAATATTTCTGTACTTTTGTACTTTTCTTTTTCCAAAATGTTTTTTTTTTAAATATTTAGATTTAACTATTATAAAGTTTGTTTAATAATATTATTATATTATTTTCACTGAACGATATTAATTACAACTCCAATAAAAATTTGTTAAAAAGGTTACATCCATTACTTTCAGTTTTTTCTAACCGAGAACAAAATAATTCTATGCAGGATTTTGTTTTATCTATAGCTTTAGAGTTACAGTTTACACACGAGGACTCATTTTTTTTTTTGCGCGTGTGCACGCACACATGTTCTATAATTCTATGTAAAATTTGATTAGTAATATTATTATATTAATTTATTTTCAGTAAAAGGTATTAATTCGATAAAAAAAATTCATTGGCAAAATTATTTTCACTAATTTTTGTTCTTTTTTATTTGAAAAATGTTTTAGTGTTTGACTAAAAAAAATATGCTAAAATTATTTTGAATTTCTATCAAAATCTATTTTTGGATGTAATTTTCTTAATTTTGCTTTGTTCTAGCGGGTCAATATGAAATGACGAGCGCAAATGAAAAAAAAATTATACCTACTTTTATTGATTTGCAGTTTTAAATCCTGTCAAATTTTGATGTCAGCTTTTGAGGTAGTGCACGAAGCGTCTCTCATTCATATTCAAAAGGTTAGGCACATATATGATTCGTACTCTACTGAACCATCAGCCACTTAACAACAAAAAGCATTTTAAAGCTATTTTCTTAGACAATAAGTTTATTAAATTAACACACGAGATTGGTTTGTTTGTCACTCACAATGGTAATTTTTTTTTGCACATGAAGGCTAATTAGACCGGGACGTACAGCTTAAAGTAGATTCCGAAACACTACAAATATTCCTTGCCTGATATATATTTCGAAACTATGGTCGTTTTAGCCGAAGAAAAAATATTTTAAGTATGAAGGAATACCTGGAAATTTTCAAAACAATTAACCAGACATTTATCTATATAGGAACAGAAGTGCATTATCCCTTTTACTCTCAATTCAATATTAATAAGATTGAACAGCTGTCATTCTTTAAAAGCCGCGTGGTATTAACCACTAGGCTATAATAAGTCCATTTGTATGTCTTGTCATTGGGTTAAAACTATTGAATAAGATTTGCATGAAATATAATTTTCATGGCAATAGTATTTGCACTAGATTTGTATATTTACCAATGACTTGCAACCGTTTGTCGGAGTTGATGAGATTGCATGAATTAAGTTTGAGTCTTAAATCTGAAATATTGATAGAATAAAGTATTGAAGCCTTATAGTGTTTAACTTTTTGAGTTAACTTCACAGTGCAATGTTATTTCACTGTGATTTTATTCTCTTGTTTGAAGTAAATTATATATTAATGATATGATGGATGACACACTATTTTATCAGAAAACCATTTTTCTAATCGATAATGCGAAGCTTCGAGTGGAAAAATAATTGTGTAACTAAATTATATAACCTGTAATTTGAATAAAATTTGGTGGTGGTTTGGCACCGCAACCACAAACTGGATCGTCGATGTAACTTCTTTGTCTTTCAAAATCCCCTGTTGTTTTACTCTTTGTTCAGTATTCATCCTTTTTTTATCACGTTTTTATGGATATATAAATTAATCCTATTTATCTATCTGAATTTAAAAATTGGAGGAAGCACTCTATAGATTAATGGGATTGAACCTGCGCTAACTTTTGTGCCTTCCATGATTCTTCTGAATTTATCAATAAGGTTAATGGAAAGAGTCTTAAGAATTTACTAAATATATTTTTTCTAAAGAAGTAGTTAACCAACCAATTAAAATTTTAAACTTAAAAAAAATATTTTAGCAAATTTATTCATAAATGAATAATAATTTAATTGTTTATAATAATCTTATTGATAATTATTTATAATTTCTATAATAAAACATATAATCATTAGAATTCTCTGTAATTGATAGTAGCATAAGTAAATTGGATCACAAAAATAAAAAATATTACCCAGATATATTTAATTGATAAAATTAAGTTGCATTTCCGATTCCAATTATATGTCTGTAATATCTCTTTCTGTAATTATATTAGCAAAGAATATTCTTTTATGAAGAATGCGACTCAAGGAAGGGTCAAATCTTCCACAGAATACTTTCCGAGATACTGATGCATTTCAAAGGTGTTTTCTAGAATATTTTAATCATAGGCATTTGTTGGATGCCAAAATAAATGCGATTTTTAAATTTTTTTTTACAAATTGTCTTTTTAATGTTACTTTTTTCAAACGTTAGCTTTTATTATTTACAATTTAATAATTTACATAGGAAACAGCAATAACATATTTTGAGTTATTTTATAGTTATAACTATTATTAGTTCGTTAAAGAAACGAAATCATCTCCAATTGCAGAGAGTAAAAACAAGGAATTGGAGAATCTTATTTATTTACATATGAAATAGTATCGTAAAATTAGCATTTATATGGACTAATTAACAACTGAAACTTACAAAATCATCTTTTAACTTTAATTTATTAAATAAATTAATTCGTTTTAAACACACTCTTATGTAAAGAAGTGACACTTTATACTTCAGGCCTTACATAGATTTAATTGTTAGGTTAAAACATGCAAAAATTCAACCGAAATCGAATGGGAGTTAAGTTTAATTAATTCATTTAAATTTCAAAAATCTTTTTCATTGATAGTTAAAAGCATTGAACATTTAAAAAGCTTTATAGTTAAACATGTGGAATAAATGTTTTATGTTTTAAGCACAATTTATAAAAATTAATAAAACTTCGTACAATATACTATAAAATCAAAATTTAGTTTTCCTTAGATAGTCTTGAGGATTAAGACTTTTCAATCTTCACAGTATTTTTTATTAAAACTAATTTAAATAAAAATTTCAATTAATTAAATTAAGTTTCAAATCTACTATTCCATCCTTAAAACTACTGAAAATTTAAACGACTTATAAGTTAAATAAATGGAATAAATAATTTGAACTGTAAGAGCAATTTATGGCAATATGTAAAGGTTTTCAGTAATTACAATAAAAAATAAAAATTTTGCCCTTATTAAAAATATTCTTGTGTATTAATTTGTTTTTTTTAATTACGCATTATTTTTCATGCATAAGTAATTTAAATAGAAATTTTATATTTCTCTTTATATATATATATATATATATATATATATATATATATATATATATATATATATATATATATATATATATATATATATATATATATATATATATATATATATATATATATATATATATATATATATACAATATTTTTCTTTTAAATAAGTTTTTAATCATTATTTTTACTACGTTGGAAATTAAAAACTGGATTATATTTGACATTTAAAACAAATAATTTATTTGCAAAGCTATTTCTTAATTATTTTCCATTGGTTGAACAAGCTTAGCACGTATTAAAATTATCTGATTTATTTTTTAAATATTCAGCAGGAAATAAAGCAATAAAATCTGTTAAATATTTTCCTAAGAAAAATGGAAACATATTTCTGAGAAGTAATAAATTCTTCTTTATCCCTTTAAATTGTCAGAACTAAAACTTGTTCCGGAAAGCGCAAGTAATCCATTTTTTATCTCAATCGACATATTAGTATTTTATTTCCCACAGTATACTTAAAGATTTAGATTCTTTTTCATTTAATCCTACACATCAGCTGAAATTCAATATAATTTCCAATTCAATATTTTTAAAAAACCAAATAGCAACAAACGAAGATTAAAAATGATAAAAACAAAAATTACTTTTCTTACAGTTTTCTTCTTATTCTATTTACAAGCTAAACTGAAGGGAAATATTTTTAGAGAAACACGATTTCTTTATAAGGAATGAGTAAAAAACATTTTAAATAGCTAACCCGTGCGGAAGAAATGTTCTTAGATAATAGTTTTAAGTAAGAAAACATTTCAGATTTGCCTTCAAATTTTGCCTTAAGAATCGCAGGAAGATTCGGGAGCTCCGTTCTTTCACTGAGCTCCATGCAACAGGAAGGCGCTCCTTCTTGGAACAGTTCATCAAATCATTGCGATGAGAAAGAAAGGTTCAAGTTGGGACGATAAATTAAGAGATCTTTATAACACACTGAGAGTTTTTCGGCGTATTTCAATGAAAGAGAAGAGACTTTTTCCAAGGAAGAGAAGTGTGCGAGGCTTATGATTACTTTTTATTGTATTTCATAAAACCTCGAAATAACATCGAAAAGTTATTATTAAAAATTGAATAGTTTGTAAGTTCAGTAATTGTATATGCATTCATTGATTCGATATTTCTTTTAAACATGAAGAATGAATACATTTATTTATTTTATTTTTTATTAAATAAAATGAATCTCCCATACTCTATTATCCATTTTTATCTCAATTTAAAAAATTGCTTGAATAAATGTTTTGCAAGTAATTAAAATTATGATAAATATTTTACATTATGGATTATGGTTAGTATTTGCTTATTATTCTAAGTCTTATATTTACTCTAAGTAAAAGAATAAAAATTATATATATATATATATATATATATATATATATATATATAAACAGAGAGAAAGTAAAATACGTAAATATTATGCAATATTATTCAAATTCAATTATATGTATTCATTATAGCAAATATATTATTTATTTATATTATAACTATTACACATTATTACAGTTAATGTTTCGTGTTCTTAAAGCAATCTGAATGCTTTGTTTATTTTGTTTATTGATAAGCATGAAAAACTTCTTTTCCTGAAGATAGAAGCATGTTTCTGTTTCCTTTACTTTTAAAATGGTTACTTTGGCGGGATACCGGTAAAGGAAGATGAACATCTAGAGGTTAATGAAAGCCTCCTGTAAAGTAAAAGGACGTCTTATAGAAACAGGCGTATCGCAAAAAGAAGAAAACACAGAATAATATTGAGCAACCACCGCAGCATACAAAAAACAACTTCTGTTCGACCAGATATTACAACAAAATAGGGAACACTGATTTGCGTGGAGAATGGGTAGATAAAAGAAGATATTTTGATACCACACAACCGATAATCTTACAATCATGAGTTGTGGGAAGGCAATTGAAAATACTGCAGTGTGCCCCGAAGATAGCACATCTTTCCATATGCCAAAAGAGAGAAAACTCAGAAAAAAATTTCAAGCACATATCCGGAGAGATAAGTATACGGAAAGCAGGAACACAATATACTTCTTCCATTATTCAACGTGAATATAATCGAACCAGTGACCTTCTCTTTAAAAAACTGTCGAATCATTAGACCGTTATTCAATAATTGTTAAAAATTAAAAATTTAACGATTAAACATTTGTATTTAATAATGCTCATCAATTATATTTTATTTTTCTATCGTTAAAATCTTTAACTAATTATTCTGTTATTCGTTTTCTTTAAATATATTTTTAATTAATTATTACCAAGTTTTAAAATCAATATCTAAGTATATGTATCAAAATGTTTTATTAAACTCAGTAGAAACTCAGCCAAAACAGTTTTATTAAACTCAGTAGTTGACATTTTAAATTTTGAATATTTTGTGGTGCAAAAGTCAAAAAGTCATTAGAACTGTAACAAAACAGGAATGTTTCTTCAAAGTAATAAGCTTGCATTTTGTATAATTTTCTATTGTTTACAAAACCTCGTATTGAGTGTCATTTATCCCCGGGTTGCCAGGATTTTGCACAAATACCATTTTTTGTTACAATTAGGAAATTATAGCTCAAAGCTATTCATTTGTCTCACTTATAGGTTTTCTTATTTCAAATATGGTAAATAGAAATCAGAAATAAATGTTAAAGTGTAAAAGCTTACAACTGGGTACCTCATGACGATATATTTAACGCCTAGATGCGACTAACGAGCTATACAAAGATAGGATTACTAAAGATTAAAATTTATTACCGCAATGTAACACCAAACCAAGTGGTACCCAATTCTATACCTACCCCTGTTAATATTATATTGAGTGTCATTCATCAATTCCTGCCAAACAAGTCGCAACATATTGTAATCTTCTTTCTTATAATGTTGAATTTCTATTTAAAATAGAAATTTTCTACTAATTATTATTTATCAAATATCTCTAGAGTTCATGTTATATGACAATCTTGTGTTGTTATATTTGTATTTCTAATTAAAAAATTTTTGATTCAAAAAAAGATATAGCTAACATAAAAGTATTATAAAACAGGGTTTTTCTTATTATTAAATTATCTTTTGGCATTAAAGCATTAAAAATGTTTACGTAAAGGTTTATAAATTTTATCATTCTTAAAATGAAGTTTTTAAGAATTTTTTTTTCATTTGAAAATAAGTATTTAGTCAATAAAACAATAAATGAACCTACAAAAATACTTGCAACTGAAATAAAATATTTCAAAATACTATTTCAGTTGATAATTTCTAAAAATTATGGGGAAAATACTAACATTAATTATGAAAATTCCATTAGAAATGCATTTTAGCTTTCAATAATTCTGGAACATATATATTTTTTGAAAAATAACTAAAATGTTAAGATATCTAAAGCATATCTAATAAGATTCAATCTGGATATCGTATTTTATTTATATAGATATCTCATGGATATCAGAACATCCCATAGATATTTAGGAAACATTCAAAGGATATCCAAAATATATCTAAAAGATATATCCATCAGATGTCCCATATCTAAATATACACGCATCCATTTGCTGTGACCCTTTGTATAACTAGAGGACATAACGACGATATTCGGATATCTTGTGGATATTTAAGAGACAAAGCCATGTCCAGATAAATGTCCGAGAGATATCTCTTGGATATCGTGTGGATTTTCGTGGTTGTTTGGGTTTAAAGTATCGGCATTGCGTAGGAGGGTGAGAATGATATACAATACCACCCTATACAATAATACCCGGTGTAGGACTAGTGTGGCGGTGCATAACGCAGCTGTTCAGCATCATTTCTCAACGGTGTTTCCTGACTCGAATGCGACAATCGTGGTGTTGTAGATAGAAACGTGAGTCGTCATTAAAGACAATTTCATTCCATTTTGCCTTCCACATCCTTCATTCATGGAACAATTGGCGGTGGAGACGTTTGTGGCAATGCGTCAGTTGTAGACGAAACAATGGACGTCTTGCGGACAGACCACTCTGCTGTAAATGGCGTCGAATGGAATGCGCAAATACTGGATGATGTGTTACAGCCTGAATCTGCGGTGCTATATGGTTCGTGATGTGGCTGAGCGATCCGTCACGTACCACAACACGTGAAATGTTGTGTTGAGGTGGTTGCGATCAAACATGTCGGTCCATTGTACTCTCCTGATCACATATCCGCATTACAGTTGTTTGGTTTCGTCCAATGCTACTTCCGATCTGCCTGAAAGATAAACCATAGTCTCTATACTTCCTCTGTCGAACTTGGATATGAGATTAAAAAATGACTGCTTTTTTCTACGAGGCATAATTTATCGTTTTTTTTTAAACCACAAGAAAAACACAATTGCCAAACCTGAAATCTACAAGACGTAAATAGCGTTGGAAGTGGCGCCACAGGCACGTGTGGTCTGCGTCTGCACTGAAATACTAATCATTTGCATATCTCACTCCACTAATATATGATCTAAATTTCATGTTATTTGTATTTACCGTTGCCAGCAGTGAATGTGAAATATTTACTCGTAAAACACTAGAAAAAATGCCAAATAGTTACTAATACATATATGATATAAAACTGTTGCATGACACTGAAAATAACAATAGTTTCGGGCAGTAATTCTAACTTAAAATTTGGAATGAATTTAAAAGCTGTCATATTATAAATAATTTAACCTAAAGCTGATGTAAGCAGATTTAAAGCAGAGATTTCCGAAGAATATCTCTAGTGAATGTTTTTATATATACAGCCACTAAGTAATATTTTCTGCAAAATACATCACTTTCAATATAGAACATCTACGAACACATTAGATAATGTACATTCCTTTAATTTTAACATAAACACTTATATTTAAAAACTGAAGACATACCTCTTTCAAAGTATATATTACCAATTTTAATTTTTAAAATTAATAATTATAATATCGACTACCCAGAATGCAACAGCCTGTAAGAAGTATGCAAATCAAGTGAAATTTGCATCACGTGTTTGTGGCAATAAAACATGCGAATCATTAGCACTGCATTGCTTATGCACATCACAGACAACTGTAGTGTCAATTTCAAATACTATGTAAAGGAAAACAGGTATCCGAAATGAAGTACGACAGTTTTTTTTTCGTAGTTTTAAGAGCCTCGCTTGTGCATGAGTGCCTTGTTGAAAATATTGAGAGTCTTTCGAGCAAATTTCTGGATTTGACTGAGAATTATCCGTCAAAGAAACCTGTAATCGTGCCCGGCGAGTCAAATAACTGTGATTCAAACTTGTAGAAGAAAATGAGTGGATATTGAACTCATGGCAAAGATGAACATTTCAACCGCATCAAGAACCATAGCACAACACATCCAGTCTGTTATGCATCATTCGATGCATTCGATGTCGTTTACTGCTGAGAGAAAAGTATGCAAGGTGTCCATTGCTACGATTATCTCTAAATAAAAACCATAGGCATTGGCACCATCAACGGTTTGACGAACTATGGATATGAACAATGGAATAGAACGATATTTTCTTTGTTGACGAATTCATCTTCTGAATGCTACACCATTTGAGTCTGGAGACACTATAAAGTGCTAACCTGTTGCGTTATGCATCGCCAAACTGGTCTTGCATACAGTATCATGGCGCATTTCACTCACGCATTCCACTAAACAGTAGTCAGCACTACATATACAACGTATTGGAGACCGTGGACTTTCAATAACTTCAGCGTTTTCCATCATATTTCAACATGATAATACGCGCCCATAATTGACACGCATTGTACAAAAATTCTTCATTACCGATTAGTTTGACTTGCTTCCTAACCCTGCTGGTTTTCCCTGTCCGATCCAAAACGTGAGTCTATATTTGCAAACATGTTCCGGGATACACCGACCGTTGCCACACCATATCAAGTTTGGCAATATGGGGAAGCTTTATGGACAGCTATATCCCTAAAATACATATGAAGCCTCTTTAATTCTATGACAAATTATTAGTTAGAGCTAACATTAGCACCTAAACTAACGACTAATTTTATCATCCTCTACTCTTCACAAGAGGCTGCAATTTCAATAATCTCAAAATTTTGCAATGATATCACTGATCTTTCTTGGTATTGCATTTTGGGTAGCCAACAGAATATTTTGCAAGAGTTGCTCAAATTATATTTTGTCTATTGGTCAAGGTTGCTCCTCAGTGGACCAGTTAATTCCTTCTGTTAATCATGTGATCTCAAGTAAGACAAAAAGCAATGTCACGGAATAATAAAAAATTCCACAGTGTTCGAATAATTTTGTAACGTACTATGTGATAGGAGTTTCTTCTCACATATATTTTTACTAAAAAATCCCTGGGTACAATGATAAGAGGATACGATATCCTTATGAGAAATGGCGTCATTTTTGTATTTGGAAAACAGCGAGTTTGATACGTGACAGAGCCTACGTCTGTAGTTATGTTGATAGTAAATCCATGCATGTTTAAAATTTTTCGTAGAATCCTATACCTTTCAGTAGTATGATTTACAGGGGAGAATGCTAACTCAAGTGCCGAAATCATCTCTTAACTAAAGCTCAAAATTTAGAGCTGATTCACTGTATTTAGAAACTTTTCTATTCTCAGAAATAGACAGCCAAAAACGAGTGCTAGGAAACATAGAAAAAGTTAAAATTTCAATTCAATTATCTAATGAGGTAAACATTAAAAAGAGTATTAGAGATCTTTTCTTTAAAGATCTTTCAAATTTTTATGGCCGCGGTAGCTTAGTAGGGATCTTTCTTACGCCCAAAAAATAGAAAGTTTGATAAATAAAGAATTGACACTAAAAAGAAAACAGTATTCCTGAAAGAGTTGCAATACCTGTTGAATGCTCGGTACCGGCAATGCATGGTGTGAAAAAATCATGTGTTCATCGAAGTTAAAAATTAAGTGAGTTTAGTGCTTCGATCGGTAGACAATCAATATCAAACCATAGTAACCAAATTCAATGATCGATTTCAATCTCTTCAGGCATTATGTAGATGGAGTAACTCGTACGCATTTTGTGATCTTGTCCAGGAATCCTTTGCATATCCCAGTCCATAATATTTTGTTGAGAATTTTATATGTAGCGTTCATGGTCTTCTGATCAGATATCAAAATGTTAGGTAGAAAATGATATTAAAAATATTTTTTGAATCTAAGACAATATCGTAAGTTAGTAATGCATTAGTTTTTGTGTAATGAAGCCACTGACATGTAGAAAAGTTAGACAACTATCCAGTTTGCCGAGACATTTCACCTTAACCATCATTAGATGTTTCTGCACGACTTCTACGGCAGCATTAAACATCTTGGCAGGAGTATTTCCATTGCATTTAATGGTTCAACTAGAAGCAGCTAAATTTAATATTTTCCAGCATCAAGAAAAAACCATATTTCTGGATGCAATTTATAACCCAGACGACTTTGATATTCTCTTCAGAGCATTATTCCACCCGACAACACTGATAGATGGAATAATGGTTCACGCGTCGAATCCTACACAGTGCCTAAACATTCACCAACACATTTTCACTGATGGCTCAAAAATAGAGGGGCAAGTGGGAGAAGTTTTCTTGATTTTCAAAAATGGACAGGAGAGAGGTTATTAACAGAGACAATTAGGAGAAGCTATAAGTGTTTTCGAAGCTGAATTGGTTGCGATTGATGAAGCTGTAAAATATGTAGCCGAAAATAATGCATACAAGGCGGTGATTTGATCAGACAGCCAATCACACAACTCTCTTTTGGGAATATATAACCCATATCACATAAGCCCACTGATTCAAGACATTCAAAATCGACTCAGGACATGTAACAATTGTTGGCAAATTTGTCTTCACTGGATCAAGGCTCCTGCCGGACATACTGGAAAAGAAAGAGCTGACACACTGGCTAAGCAAGCCGCCAAGGCATGCTCATATGCGCAAAAAATTGAATTAAAATAGCAAAAATCATACTTGATTTCTAAATTACACAACCATTTACTAATAGCCTGGTAACAAGAATGGAATGAGGCAGAACAAGATAGATGGACATACAGACGTAAACCCTGTATCTCTCTCGATTTCCTAGTCAAGGACCACAAAAAGCATAGTTTCTTTCTAGATATACTCCAACACCGGAGTATCTCAAAAAAAAAAAAAAAAAAACGTTTATGCCTCAGAGAAGTGCTTGTTCATGCGGTCGGGTTAGGATCATTATATATTACGTGTTCGAATGTGAATTCACAAAACAATGGCACCTAAAAGTGCCTAAAATCTCGGTGGAATTTACTCCATTTCTCTGCTATGCTAACAATACTCATTCTCTTCTGGATTAGATAAAGAATATAATCTTTTTTATCTATAAAAAAGAATCCGAACACTGTTAAGATAATACCATAACTGAGCAGCGGATTTCATCATAAGAACATACAATTCGGTAAAGGGTAAAAATCATTGTAAGGTATTTCCCTTTTTTGTGATAAAGTGTTATTAATTATTGTGTTTGCTTAGAGATTAGTTTTTGTAATTTTGATAATAATAATTATTCAGATTAAGGTGCAGAAAAATATTGATTGACTCAGCACAACGTAATGTACAATATTAAATATCCTAGTATGGTTTATCAATTAATAATTTTAATATATAATTTTGCATTATATTTCCTAAACATTGTAAACCTTCATAAACTGTGAATAGACAATGCAGATTTTTTATGTGATGAAAAATTGCATTGTAATATAGCATAATTAGCATGTGTTTTATTCATGTATATGCTATCAATTTATTGTATATATTTCCTCTTTTTCTAACACAATCTTCATCACTAGATGTTTCTTCACATCTAGTGATGTTATATAACACTTCCCTCTATCGAACCACTATATAAAACTGATTGTTTATAATCAAGATTGCTTTGAGTCTTCCGAAATACCCTATTTAGCAATCTTAGTGCAATATATTTTCATTACTATTTCTTGTAATATTAAAGTTTCTGTAAAATATTTTGTTATTTTTTTTAAGCATTTATTGTATTATAGTTATCTTTTTCAATAATTTTCTTAATCGTGGTAACTACAGTGCACAGACTGAGCTGCTGCAAAATATTAACTGAAAAAGCTCACTGTAATCTGTAATACTTTAAATATTCTATGTTTATCACCTACAGCACAAATGTTAAACGTTCAATAGGATAGCGTTCATACATATTTAAACTTAATTATTGGTGTGTAGACAATGTGTTGTCCTTTGGTATTGCGAAAAATGCTATGTTACATTATAGGACACAGAAAAAGCACGAGGGAATTACTTGTACTGATTGAAAATCTGTCCGAATTACTTTTTTATACTCTTCTACTTAAACTTAATTATATTGCTTACATATTTGTGTTAAAAACTACTTATATCGTCCTTCATGACCACGATCAAAATAACTAATTTTTATTTTTATTACCAAGGTTAACATGGAGTGTTAAGAAAATCTATTTTAACAATTTTAGTACAATATTTACCTCATGTCATCTCCCATAGTGGAAATTTTGTAAATGTTTTGTTGTTGATGTTATATTTCTTTCGAATTCTTAATTTCAAAACTTAGAGGTTTATGAAAATTCAATTTCGTTTTCCAATTTCGTGACAATTTTGTCACAACCAGATGTATTACATGGTGGAGCTATACTTGATAACCTAAGGTACAGGTGTTCCGTTGTGTATGTCTATATAATGAAGCCACACTATTATTCCAATGATATTGACCTAATTATTTGCTTTGTTCGAAATGTCTGGAAAAAAATTGTTACTTATCAAAAGGATAAATGTTTCAAATGCATATTTTACTTCATTCACATAAATATAGTTATAGAAAAAATGGGAATACTTTCTTTGCGCCAGATTTACACAAATATATCTTAAATCAAAACACACATACTTTCAGTTTTCTTAGCAAGTTCTGAATAGTAAAATGCATATGTACATAATTAATATATATATATATATATATATATATATATATATATATATATATATATATATATATATATATATATATATATATATATATATATATATATATATATGTATATATATATATATATATATATTTATTTTAACCTTTTTGTTTGATCCCTAAATATAAATCACATAATTTTATTTAAGAAAACCTTTTAAGACTTTCTACAAGGAAACAGTAATTTCTATTAATAAATCCCTTTTATTTCTTAGTTCTAAACGATGCGCTTTCCTAAATTAAAGATCATCATAGAGCTTACTAGTTAAAAGTGTCGCGCTACTAATAAGAAAGTATCGAATTCGATACCTGACTAAGCCGAAGACAATCGTGCTCAGCAGGTCTTTATAGATTGAAAATTTTTTAGCGTTTAATAGTGGAACTTGGAGAGGAAGGTGCTTATTCAAGGGTCGATTACGTCACTTGATATAGATTCAAAATCCAGAGGTTTTTTGGTGGGTTTCGATCGGCAGAAGTACTTAACTGAAAACATATTGCAGTAACGTCACCTAGTCTAGTTATAAAGTTGAAGCGTATTTCACACCAGAGTCAGCAGAAGACGATCGTATTCCGAAGGTTTTTATGCAGTTCAGTAATGTCCAATATACATCGACTAGTGTATACTGTTCACAACTGAAATTTTTAGTATTAAATAAAGGCATTGAGCTCCTTATAGGGCTTACTTTCTTAAGATAAACACAAGTGTCAGAATCCCAAAGTATCCCAGTGATCTGCCGCGTCTTCTTTAATTTCTTCTCTACTCTTTTGCTTTTTCTTCCTATTCTCCCTCGTTGTGGTTGAGAGCTCCCACTGAGTAGCTTTCGCCGCTCTGTTGCTATTAGCTGCTCTTGGGGACTAAATCATTCATGTGTTTGCCGTGCGTGGAGACCCGTGTTTCTGGATAGGAGAGTCCTGGTAATTGAGGTCCCCAGAGACCAACACATTACTTTGGCCTTTGATTCAGGTAAACGATTGATGTGCTGTGGTCCTCAGCACATCAATCAGCTTTATGGATCAAGCAATCGGTGCTTCTACTGGATGACTCGTAAAAGGTGGAGGCCATCTCAGGGATGTACTATGAGCGTATATAACCTGGCTAGCACTGGTGCAGCCGATCTGCTTCCCCTTATTGGAATCGGTGGTACGGTCAGGTACCGAAATTTTATTAAAACATATATGGAGAACAAAAAGAATTTCTTCTCTCCCACGGGAGCACCATTTTCAAAATAAAGATAATAAATTTTTTGTAATTAAAAGAAATGAAAGTTCTTTTGAACAAGTGTCTCCCTTTCTAATACAAAAGGGAATATCGGGATTTATCGGAGAAGTGAGGGATGTCCGCAAGTTAAGTTCATGTGACTTATTAGTAGAGGCTGCTAATTCTACACAAGCAGCTACGCTGTACAACAACATGAAGCTGCTAGCTAATATTGAGGACACTGTTTCACCTCACGGAAACTTAAAATTTTCACAGGGTGTTATTTTCGCAAGAGATTTGTTCAACACGTCGGTGGAAGTGATTGCAGAAAACTTACAGAATCAAAAGGTCTGAGCAGTTAAACGCATTACTGTCAGAAGAGATGATAAGATTTTAGATACTAAAAATCTTCTGACATTTGCGACTCCATACTTTCCAAACAGTATTAAAGCTGCTTATATGAATCTGACCATCCGGTCCTACATATCAAGTTCCTTGCGTTGATTTCGGTGCCAACATTTTGGGCACTCGAGAAATGCATGTAGAGGCAAACTGACTTGCACTCGCTGCGCAGCAGTTGGCCACGATAGTTCGAACTGCACTGCAAAGGAGGCACGTGTTAACTGCCACGGTAACCATCCCTCCTATGCTCGAAGTTGTCTTCAATGGGTACTCGAAAAAGAAATTACATCTTATAAAGTGAGAAATGAAGTGTTCTTACCCTGAGGCAAGAAAAAAATTGACCTCATTGACACCACAGCTTGGAAAGAGTTATGCCGCCACAGCAAAAATGTCACCAAAAGTACCAGCACTCAAATGCGGATACTCTCTCTCTCTCTCTTCCTGTTATGAGATTACCTCAGATAACAACTCAAGCCATAAAATCGACACTTCCTTCAAGTTGGAAAGCGCCTTCGGCAAGATCAAGAGCACTTTAGCTAAGATCTCTAAAGGGGGCTCTCGTAAGTCCACATTATCCACTCGTAAAGCCATTTTATCCTGGAAGCTGATGCTGTATCTCTTTATGTTTCGGAAGAAAACTTTTCGTTCGAGGAATCGATTGAAGACCTGCCATCTAGCTCCAGGGGAGGAGCTTTTTTAAATAATAATTTCCCTTAAAAGTTGGAAATGCCAAAGTTTGCGTTCACATCATGATTACATCAAGTCTACAATTTCAGCCTACACCGCATGTGCTGCACTTCAGGAAACTTTCCTGAAGCCCAGCAATAGCTTTACCATGCATGAGTTTTACATCTTCCGAAAAGACTGTGATAAAGATGGTGCAGGGTTTGGAGGTGTTTGCATATTAATATCTAATAATTTCTCCAGCACTGTCCATCCATTAAATACTGCTCTACAGACTGTAGCTGTGAGAATACATATTTCTTGCTTAATTACATTCTGTAGTTTATATTTACTACCACGTGATGCCATCCGCCAACAGGAACTCGATGAATTAGTTGATCAGCTGCCTACACTATTCCTATTGTTAGGTGATCTCAACGACTATAGCTCTTTGTGGGGAAATGATGATATTAATTCTCGCGGTCGTCAGATAGAGCAATTTATTTCTGATAATAGTCTCTGTCTGATTAATACCAACGATTTTCACGTACCCACAAGAACATTTCATTCCCACGATCTTGCTATTTGTTCACCATCATTGCTGCCATTGTTAAATTTAACAGTAGGAAATGATCAACGCAACAACGATAATTTTCCGCCCATCATCTCACAGACTGGAGGTAGTAGTGTAGTATAACGACCACCTACTTACTTGTACAGTCGGGCAGATTGGACGTTATTTACACAATTGGCAGTTACTCATAATGAAATGGTTTTGATCGAGCATATTGATGAAGCCGTTAGAAAAGTAACTAAAACAATCATAAATGCAGCTGATGTAGCAATACCCAAAATTTCCTCTATACCAAAAAGGCGTTGCAAACCTTGGTGGAATAAAGAATGCGAACAAACTTGCAAAAAGCCAAAGAAGTTATGGGGAGTGATTCGGAGTTACCCCACAACGGAGAACCTTATCGCATTTAAGAGAGCAAAAGCATTATCTTGCATAGCTCGTCGCCAAAGTCAGGAGGAATTCTGTTCCCGCTATGTATCTTCAATAACATCTTCAACTTCCAGTAAGAAGTTCTGGAGAAAGGTGAAAGCAGCCAATGGAATTTATAAAGAATTTCCCATTCCTATTTTGAAATCCGGGGCTGCTGTATACTTTTCTCCTACGGATATTGCTAACGTCCTTGATGAAGCTTTTGCTAACATTTCAAGTTCGAACTCTTATAATCCTTCGTTTTTGAGGACCAAGAGTCGTGCTGAACGAGTGCCAATTCGCTTCAACCATCGACTAGTCTGGCCATACAAGTGTTAATTTGAAATGTTTGAATTGAAGAAAGCCTCATAGCAGGCCAATAATACCAGTCCAGGACTTGACGGAATTAGTTATCTCATGCTCCAATATTTAAGTCCAAACTTCCTGTTGAATTTACTTTACTTGTTCAATAGGATCAGGACTGAAAATGAATTTTCATCTCTATGGCAAGAAGCACGCTTTTGTATGGAGAAATCATTTGGTTTCCATTTTCTTCGACGTAGAGAAGGCTTACGACCGTACATGGCGTTATGGAGAATTCTACGCTCATTGTATGGTTTTGACTTTCGGGGTAATCTGCCACTATTCCTGGAGAATTTCTTACGCTCCCGTGTTTTTAAAGTACGTATAGGAAACTATACATCCAATACTTTTACACAATCTGAGGGTGTTCCTCAGGGATCAATTTTAAGTGTCACACTTTTTAGTTTATTCATCAATAACATCCTCCATCAGATTCCAACATCAGTACATGGTACCTTGTTTGTTGAAGATCTACAAATATCATTCAAGAGGTCTAATATGCGATTAATTGAGAGACAACTGCAAACAGCAGTTAACAAACTTGCTGCATGATGTGCTGTGAATAAACATACCTTATCACCAAGCAACAGTAAATGTGTCCACTTCTGTAGTAAGACTAGCCATAATGATCCAATGATTTAAATCAACACTCCAATACAAGTAGTCAATGAGATAAAATCCTGAGTATTATCTTTGAGTGGAAATTGACCTTTCTTCCGCATGTTTTATATTTGCGGAAGAAGTTTAAGCGATCACTTAATATCCTCAAGGTGTTATCAAATACATCTTGGGGTGCAGATTGTACTGTATTCTTTCGAGTTTATCAGTCATTGATTTTATTCCGCATTGACTACGGAAGTGTTGTTTATGGATAGGCTGGACCTTCCGTTTTCCGAAGGTTGGACACAGTTTATCACTTTGCTTTAAGGAAATGTTCGGGAGCATTTCGCAAATCCCCCGTCCAGATTCTATGTGTGATTTGTCAACAATTACCATTGGACCTACGACGAATGCAGCAATCTCTCCATCATTACACTAAGATCTTGCCATCATCCTATATGTTCCATGGTTCTGTGGTGGTCTATTTTATATCAATCCGCTGCGGAGACCGAGAACGAGTGAAGTGGTCTGACTTTCCTCTCACTTATGTAAAAAAAAATTACTTCCAGATGTATTATGTAACGCCTAACACTGAAATTGTATTAGCTCTCCTTTTATTATTTTAATTATTTAGATTTAATATAAATAGTTTGTTTAAATTACTCAATCATTCAGCCTTCTTAATGATCTGATGATATATTCATCACCTAAATTCTAAAGTGTTGACCATGGACGTTGAATTTTAAAAGAAAATATTTCGCATTGATTTATGAAATCTTCTACCGAAGAACCAATGTCGCCCCTTTTTTTCAGCCTCCTCAAAACAGGAAGTTAGCACTTTCTTCTGCACTCTTCATGCAGGGATATTTTACTCCTGTTGTTTCACGATTTTTAACTCCTGTCTGCTATTTAGCATTCAATATTTTCTCTTCTTTTCAAAAAGAGAGAAAGTGTTTTTTAGAAGAATCGTCTGATTTTCTGTTTTTCTTCACTCTGACTCGACATGGATAACGAAGCTGGAACAGCTCGTGTTGAGTTCCAAACTTCCCCTTTCCCGTCTAATTAGCCCTCGTGTGCAAAAAATGACCGTTGAACGACAAACAAACCAAACCAACCCTCTTTTGGAAGTCTGAACCCGAGCTTCGGTTTCTTCAGTTAGAAACTTTATTTGTGAATTTATGTATCACGAATGATTCATCGTTCAGAACTCCTGCTTGAGATGCGAAATCTTGCCGGTGGAAATTTCAGTAACATTACACTGTCAACATTTTGGTTACAACGATTGCCAGTAAACAAGCAACAAATTTTATCTGTTAGTAAAGCTGGACTTGATGAATAAGCCATATTAGCGGACAAAATCAGTGTAGTGTCGGATTTTATTCCAACCATATCTGCAGTTCAAGACAGTAAAAATGACAGCCGAATTACTGACCAGGAAAAATAAATTACTTTGTCAAACAGTAAAACGCTTGTCACTCCATCACGTACCGATTTTTCAAGTCGTCAAAAATCAGCACTTCGTTCACCCTCATCCACCCGCTATGGACAATGCTGGTATCATCATAAATTCAGTGATAGTGCGTGCAAATGTGCCTAGCCATGTGCTTTCAAATTACCAACGGGAAACTAACTGACGTGCTTGTGGAGGAGATGTCAGATAGAAGCCATTCAATCAGTTGCCTATTTATTATTGATCATATTAGTTTCAAGTATTTGATTGATACAGGTGTTTGCATATCCGTTTTTCCAGTGCAATATCTCAAGGATAACAGATGTATCAAGAATACACTTCAACTATATGCAGCTAACGGAACTTCAATATCTATTTTTGGCACTAAGTTTCTTAATCTGTATCTCGGACTTCAACAAGAATTCCCCATTACATTTGTTGTTTTTGGTAACCCAACCTATTCTTGGAAAAATATGGTTTTCTGATAGATGTCAAAAATAATCAAATCATAGACCATTTAAAGTCATTGAAAACCAAGGAACTGCAGCTTCTGGATCTTCTATTGGATTAACAACTATTGCATCTGATTCCCCCTTTCAATCCAATCTATTAAAATATCCTGAGCTCACCAACCCCAATTCCATCGTCTGTTCAAAAGCACGATAATACCCACTGCATTCAAACTAAAAGTCCTCATGTCTATTGACGTGCAAGATAACTATCTGCTGACAAGCTTAACTTAGTCAAGACAGAATCTGACAAGATGTTTCGTCAAGGTATCGTCAGGCCATCTAATAGTTCATGGGTATGTCCAATTCATACTGTGCCTAAAAAGGATAATGGAATTCGCTTTTGTGGAGATTTCCACCATTTAAATGCCATCATAACTCCAGATCGATATTCTTTGCCTCACCTGAACGACTTTATTGTGGGACTGTATGGACAGAAAATTTTCAGTAAATTGGACTATATAAGATTTATATAATCAAATATCCATGGAAACATATGATATTCCTAAAACTAATGCCATTATACTTTTCAGCTTATCTGAACACTTATTTATGACATTTGGTTCGTCAAACGTTGCACAAACGATGCAACCTTTCATGGACAATGTACTCAGAGGTTTGAACTTTGTGTTTGCTTATATTGATGATATTCTAATCATCTCCGAGACCGAAATAAACACAAAGAGCATTTGGAAAGTGTTTTCCAGTGAACTCATGTGGAATCAAGAACAATCCACACAAATGCATATTTAATGTTCAAGAAATTACTGTCTTGGGATATTTTGTTACATATCGTAAAATTTCTCCCTTGCAAGAAAAAATATCACTTACCAAGATCAACAAGTGGATTGCGTCGATTCTTGGCAATGCTAAATTTTTATCATCGCTTCTTGCCACATACACCAACACGACAGGCAATTCTGCATGGATTTTTAAAGAATAAAAAGAAGAATGGTGCTTCTTTTCTATTGTTGTTGGACCATGTTGTGGAAGCTTTTAACAGATGCAAAGAAGTCATTGTCAACGCAACGATTTTGTCACACTCTGATCTTGAAGCCAAAATTTCATTGTCGGTTGACGCATTTTCAGCAGCTATTGGTGGCGCTCTTCAACAAAGCAAAGATGGCATTTTTTATCCTCTTGCTTTTTTTCTCTCGAAAACTTACACCTGCTGAATGCAACTAAAGCACATATAATCGGGAATTAATTGCAGCCTACTCAGCAATTCGACATTTTCGACATACGGTAGAGGGATGACCTTTCACACCTTTTACGGATCACAAACCTTTCGTGTATGCATTTACAGTGAAATCTGAAAAGTGTTCTCCTCATCAACAACGTCACCTAAAATATATCAGCCAGTTTACTTTCGGCATTCGTCACATCGAAAGTGACGACAATATCGGTGCTGACATACTTTCTCGTGTATCTGCTGTAGATTTCCATCAGTAGTGGACTTCACCAAGTTGGCTCAAGCTCAAGAAGACGATGAGGAGCTTCAAATATTGTTATCTACATACTTTAGTCTACAACTTCAGTACCTCGCCTACTCTCCAGACACACCTTCCCTCTACTGTGATGTTTCTGCAGGTCTTATCCGCCTATACGTTTCTACAAAACTCCGAAAAAGTGGCAATTCATGGCAATCCATTCTTTCACGTCCCGGAAGAAGAGCTGCCACAGATTTAATCCATCAGCGTTATGTGTAGCCTTCACTGCTCAAGGATTATGCTTTGTGATGTAAATCTTGTCTATCTTTTCAAAAAATCAAAGTACAGAGACAGATTCATTCTCTATTGAGTACATACCCAAATACTATTGATTGATTCAGCCATGTACATCTTAACATTGTTGGTCCTTTTCCTCCAGCTAAGGGTTACGTATATTGCCTCACATGTGTAGAGAGAATTACTAGATGGCCCGAAGCCATCCCTATTATCAATCAAACTTCTGAAACTGTAGCAAATGCATTTTTTTCATGCTGTATCTCAAGATTTGGAATTCCTGACTATGTTACTAATGATCTGGGACGCCAGTTTGAAAGTGATATTTTTCGTTCATTCACTCAACCTCTTGTTGTTTAACGTACCCGCACAACGGCATACAACCCTAAATGCAATTCTATTGTCGAGTGTTTTCATTCTCAATTCAAAGCAGCCATCCGAGGTCATGCAACTGACCACTCGGTTGAAATATTACCCAATGTCCTTCTAGGAATCCGATCTTCCCTAAAAGAAGATTTGAGTGCTTAAAGTGTTGAGCTTACTTATGATTCTCCCCTTCGACTTCTTGGCGAATATTTTCTCTCCTTTTCCACAGGAAGTAAAAATTATGTAATTATTTTAATCTTTTGAGAGATAGAATGTGGTCATTGATATCAATATCTGCTTCTAGGCACTGTGGAAATGAAACTGTTTTTGTACATCAAGACATTACAAAATGCACCCATGTGTTTCTGTGTACAGATACTGTGCGAACACCCCTTCAACAACCATATACTAGACTATTTAAAGTTATATCAAGAAATGTGAAGTTTTTTTTAAATTGATCTTAACGGTCAACGAAAACATGTTTCAATAGACCGGCTTAAGCCGTGCTACATGTTACATGATTATCAGCTCGCTTCAATTCCTTCCTTGTCTCTTTCAGCTCCTCTAGAATCTTCAAATGCCTCTTCTACCAGAACACTTTTCGGTCGGATAGTTTAATTTCTTCCTGCTTAGGTTCGTTCCTAGAACATGCTGTTCAAGGATTTTGTGGGGAAGTACTGTGGTGATCTATTTTACATCAATCCGCCGCGCGCCGAGGCAGAAAAGGAGTGAACGAGTTTACATTTTATGAACTCGATAAAATCTCCTTAAAATCGACGTAAAATTCAGTCAAAGTAGGTGTGGAGCTTCTGGTAACCCTACCAAAGTGTGGACTTAGAAATTTTCAGCTCGATTTCCTGACTTTAGAGAATAAGTCCACTAGCACACGGGATCAATCCAGTTAGAAAAAAATTATAAGATATAATAGCACTCGAGATCAAAGGAAGATTGAAAAAATTGACAAAAACCATTCACACACGCGATCATTTAAAAATTTGTGGAAATCCACGAGCTATGTTCTCTGTACAAGAGCCGACCTGCTTCACATTCAGCCACCGGACAACTGAATTCGGGTTCACCCATAACCTACTTGGAGTGCGTTAGCGGAGCGAATCGGCCTGTGTCATCAGCGTCCTGGCAACTGCGTTCGTCAGGGGACCCTTCTGAAGAGCGACTACATGTCAGTAAGTTGACATATCTTACGCATTGACTCAGAACAAGACGAGAACACTCGTAGATTATAGCACGGATTGTCAACTTCACGGAAAATCTGCTAAGCCGGCACGACTCGTGAACGTCGTGTCCGGAGTCTCCGGGACTCGCAGCTCGATGAGACTCACAGGGTCAAAGTACCAACGGGCTGGCGAAGCCAGTGGGGCTCTCGGAACGGTCAGCTGGGAAGCATGTACACCCATTAGGTACTTAGACTCTTTGCGTTCGAATAGCTTCGCATCCCGTGAGTGGAACGCCAGCGAAAACAAACGGACGATGTAACACCGTCCGCGTTCAGTTATTTGCCGTACCCGAAATAACTTATCCGGGCCACCCCTGAGTGGACGGCCGCAATCTATATGTGAGATAGATTGGTTGTTACGTGATCGGATGTCAAGACGGTAATAGGAACGAACACACCGAAGAGCTCGACGGACGCATCTACAGAGTTTCTCCGAGATCTTTATGCAAGAGGTCAGCCTCCATTAATACTTCTTGAGTCCCTTCACGACCACACTGCCCCACATATAAGGCGGTGGACTAAAGCCACCTCGTCAGAAGCCTCGCGAAGTAGATGGCGAGAGAAGAAAAAAGGAGCATCCTCACTGATAGCCCTACCGCCTGCGAAATACCACTGGACGGAATTTTCGTCGACGTAAAATGGAATCAACCTATGCGTGCAGCTTACGGTAATCCCAACGAAGAGTAGACTTAGAAATTTTCAGCTCGATTATTCGTATTTAGAGACTAAATCCACACGAAATATTGAAAACTCGCATTTACAAAAATAAATTATTTTTTAGTGTCCCAACGTGTTTTAAATTAGATTCTATTCAATTATCTAATACTTTGAAAATTTTCCGTTAATTAGGTCCCCCGTTTCACAATCATGGTAAAAATAAGGTTTTTAAGTTTTGCTTACATTTCAAAAACTCGAAGAAATCCCTTTCAAAAAGTCTCTATTTATAATTTAACACTTAAGGAGTGATTTACTACAAAATTTAAATACTGGAGGAAATTTTTCTCGTATTTTAAATTAGTAATTTAATGTAAAAAAGCCTTTTCCATGTGTTTATACTTTGCGATTCATAAAAAAAATATGTCATCGCTATTTTATAGTTTTAAATCTATATCAAATATTGCTTTATGTTTGAAAGCTACATAACATTTTCTCTTGACTGTATACAATTATTATATTTTGTATAGAATCTTTGAAAATAGATTAGTTTATAAGTTTCAAAGACTCATTATTGGCAAATATTTGATATTAAAATGATATTGACTTCTATTTAATTTTAAAGTGATTACTTATATGCTATTTTAAGCTTTGTTTACATTTCAAATTTCAATATATGGGTTAAAGTTATTTGAAAATAAAATTTCATTAATAAAATGTTAATATCGAAATCGTTAATATTTTTAAGAAACTGAATGCAATTAAGCTTTATTAACAAAAAAAAAAATGAATTAAATTATTCTTTGAAGCAGTGTAATATAGACAACAAATTTTCGAAGTTATATTAAAATTTTTGAAATTCATTAATCACACTGAATGGAAATAACTTTTCACATTTGCCGTAATAGCAGCAATGAGGTTTTTCTCGAAGTATTTAATTTTTATAAAAAAAATTAATATATAATCACTTACTGTAGAATATTATTCAATACTAAATGCTCCAATGCACATTTCCCTATAAAAAGGAAAATTTTCAAGATATTGAGGAATCTTGAATTTAATGTTCGCGAGAATCACAAGTCCATTGTGTCACTAGAAGTAATATATAAAGAGACATTTTCTCGTAAAATTTATTTTTTGTGATAAAATGAATAATATTAGCTTTAATTTTATACACTAAATGCACTCAACAATTTTGATATAGACGAGGTATTTCTGAAGATGTATAAATTTTTTTATATATATAAGTAATTTGTCACGTCAGCCGGTATAGAAATAATAGGGTTTTTCACGAAATATTAATTTTTTATAATAAAATAAAGGTAATCATTAGCTTTTGAATATTATTCAATGAGAAATGCCCCCAAGATTTTTCCCATAGAACGATATATATATATATATCCTTATTTAATTATTTTCATATAACCTCATTAAACGCCATATTTTGGCACGATTTGTTTTTCGTGTCTCTACATCTGTCATCATCAAAGTATATCTTTTCCTCTTTTTAACGCATATTTCAGTTTGAAAAAAATTTGCAATTTCCTTTGTATAGGTGATTAAGTGAGACTTTGAAAATCTGCAAAATTCGTATGTTGATGAAGTGAGTTCTACATTGGAGGCACAGAATGGCAGTTGTCAATATCAATAAATCCTGTGCGCCAATCGTAAGCGTTCATTGCAATAGCTAGACAAAGATAAACCCAAAAAAAAAAAAAAAAAAAAAAAAAACACTGTCCATAACGAGACATTTACCAGAAGAAGCTGATGGTCATTGTTTCGTGGTCTGGATCAGGTGTCATTCACCACAATTTTACGGAACCTGACCAGTCCATCTCGACGGATGTCAACTGTTATCAATAGACGAAATGATGAGAAATTTTGTGATTAAACAGCCAAAATTAGTTAATCAGATAACTGCAATTCTCTTGCATGACAACGATCGACAACATGTTAAAGCTACAAGAGTTGAAGTTGGAAACTATTCGTCACCCATCGTACTCCCCAGACATTGCATCCACTGATTATCATTTCTTTAAGAATTTAAAAATCTTTTTTCTGGAAAAAATTCAATTCCGCACAGCCTGTCAAAAAGGCACGTGTTTGTAATATCAACAAAAATATAAAATTTCTTATATAACTTTGGTTTTAAAAATTAATATAATTTAATTAAGCATTAATATTGAATGTTATTATACCCTATAATGGGAATCATTGTTATACTTCTTGTAGGCTTAGCAACATTATGCAATTTAAAGTTACTTTGATGTTTAAAGTAGTGAATTATAGATTAGTATTACTGACCATACGTTTTTTATTAATATGTATTAGTGATCAATCATATTCTTTTAACCTCCATTAGATTTTGGGTAAGAATCATGTCCGATCAATAGATGTTCCAAAGTGTCCCCCACCTGCACATAGGATTAAATTTGGAATACAGCAAGAACTATATCGTTCACAGAATATAATTTCTTTTTTAAAACATTCGTGAATGAAACAAATAGTTGGAAGAATTGTAAAATTTTAGTATAAGGCCTATCGGAAAGTTCTGTCTGTTTTCGGAATAAAAAAAACTACAAATTTTTCTTACCGTCAATAAATTATTTTTAATAATATAATTACAATTGTTATTAATAACTGCCTGCTAGCGTGAGGGTAGTTTGTATATCCATTTTTAAAAAATGCTTCACCTTGTAACGCGAAAAATCGAACTAGTGATTGTTTGATATCTTCTTCATTTGGAATTTTTGCCATTGAAAAAAATTTCGTAAGAACAAAAGTAAGAGATTGTCAGAGGAATAATGTGCATGCGTATTCCTAGTGTTTCCCAGATTAATTCAACATTTTTTAGCGAACTCTGTTCTCTACCTGCATCTTGGGCTGATGTCTTAAAATAATAGAGCCGCCAGTTGCTTCAAGACACTTCCCGTTAAGATCAAGCGAAGCATCGTTTGTTGCAGACAGTGACTAGGGAACACACTTTAGGTTGGTGGAGCTCCATGCGTCAGGGACGTGTCCACGTTCATCTGTGACTTCCAAAATCTGGGACACGTTAAATATGTCCTAGTCTCAATATCCTCTAAATGAAATGACACTTCTTGGGTTGGTAAGCCAAGTATTAGGAGTCTTCTGCTTGGTCTCTGCTTCAAAATTATGAAGACTCCACCCGGCTACTTCTATCTAACTCGTAGAGCCTTACTCAGAGTGAGGTACAGGGAAACATGCTGGTGCAACAACAGCAATATCAAAAGTCCTGCTGGTGTAATGTGAATGTCGAGATAATGGGGCCAGCTCATGTGTTATTTCGTCACCTGACTGTTGTTCAAAATTACGAGACGCTTGGTGATAGGCGAGTATTCTAAAACCATTAAGATTAAAGTACAATCTGCGACTCACTTACCTCACTATGCATGTATGTATGTCTTTAAATAACCTAATTGCTGAGAATCCTTTTTCGAGTTGAATTTTACTTTCGGTTTTAAAAAATCATGGAGTATTAATCCTCAAATGTCCCACTATACATACAGTATTCTTTAAGCATAGTCAAATGTGATTTAGAAGTGAAATAATTATGTTTTTTAAGGGTTCACAATATGCCTTTTTTCTTGCGTTGTTTTTATAGGTAATCCACTTTTCATACCCAGTTATCATCCAGCTCTAGAAGGGTTGGATTTTGTTATGAGCAAGGCAAGAGAAATTTACATATGATGATTCCATCATTCAAATTCTTCTAACTTATGTGACATCCATCTTGAATATTTCCACATCAATCATATCTAAAGAATATGGTCGAAATGTTTCTTCTCAGCTGAATTTTGCTTTTCTAAGATATCCGATTTTATCTGAAAAGGAACTTACTCTAACATGATTTTAACGACATCGTAATTCATGAAAGATAGCTTCCCTGAATATGGTTATCAGAAAGGTCGAAACCACCCGTTTCAAATTTTTCGAATCATCTTTGGCATGTTCTATCAGAAACTGTACCTTCACCAAACACTTTCAATAAATTTCTTTCTTGTTAAAATTTGTATAAAATACTGTGGCGCAAATGAACTTTATCAGAGGTCAAGTGGGCATTATCGCTTCACACTTAAGAGTAACTTGAATAAAAATTTTATGGTTATGTTGGTACATCAATACGTACCATACCGCGGACGCGGCTTGCACAGGGGCACCAAATCATTTCAAAGCTAAACAAAATTTTTCTAAAAATTTCAATCTCAGTTTTATCATAATATCAGTTTTATTCGGGGAAATAAACTTTGCATTTTATATTTATTTTTTCATGTGTAGGGAAAAATAAACAAAAAGAGCTCCAGGCAGGAATCAGATTTGGAAATGAGAAGAAGTTGATGAAAATTGAGGAAGAGCTACACAGGAGTGTCATAAGCAAAACTTTTACTCTCATATTTCTTTATTAATAAGCATTTTGCATGGTTTAGTTCATTTTAAAAATTGTGTTCCTTTAACCATGCTTTGAATTTTCATTTCTTAAGTAATTAGATTATCGGTTTTCATTCTTTTAACCCTTTCCTTGTTAAGTTTCATACTTGCTCAAAGTTTGTGATACTAATGTTTTCTACTACAAATCTTGTAAAAGTGTAAATAACGAAATTATGTCAATTTTTTTCATATAAAATTTCTGGAATATTAGATTGGTCAGTTGCATTTTAATGCATATGAGAGGTTCTCATTTTAGTATAAGGTTATTTACCAAATTATTTGTGTTAATGTTATAGGGTAATTTTTGGATCTATAAACTTGGGGAGATTATAGAAGAGTAAGCTCATGAAAGACATTGATGATTTAATTTTGTGAATACGCCAAGATTCATGGTGCACTTTATGACTCCTAGTTGTTATATAGGTTATCTAAGTCAAGTTATATACTAAAAAATGGCATAACAATAATATTAACAAACAAATAAGTTTGTTTTACTCAATATAAAAAAAGGTCAATGAATATTATTTCCTCTGGACCCTTCTGGATGTTACAATTATTAAAAAATTCAAACCTTAAAGGGTTTTTTTTTTGTTGAAATTTCAGTGTTTTGAAATATTATTTGACGTACTATTTTTAATTTCTCATAACAGATTAAGTCATTTTATTTAACAAGCAATACTTCATTAATATTTTTGATTTCATTTTATGGTAAAAATGTGAAAATTTAATCTTATTTTGATTATAATTACGTAATAAAAAGTTATTCGCAAAAAAAGAGAAAACTTCATATAACTAAAATATTATTAATGGAAACTTGTAAGAATTTACATATGCTAATAATAACAGGAAAGTCAAATTTAACTTAACTTATCAAGAAGCGATATAGAAAGATCATTTTCAGTAATTATTGAGGCTTAGTGAAATTGTATTACTCATTGAACCCAAAATAAAAATAAAACCCATGTATATACTTTTTTATATCAGGCCTTTACTGTTGTAGCCTTTCAATCTAGTGTCGCGTTACACTCATGAGAAAATTCCTGCTGAAATGTGTTTCATATTAGCGGTTCCCTTTGCCAAAAATATTGCGTCCGGCACCAGACTGACCTTCAAAGAAAGGTAGGAAATTTTTCATAAAATAACACTACAGTATGCCGCGGAAAGAATTGTCTTCCTAGAATGGAAATGGAGGGGATCGAGAACTAATTAACTCCAAATTCTAGGAAAACACAAACATTTTTCCCTTTTTATTGTGTTCCTACGGTTAGTATTTCGTTTCTTCCAAAGAAACACTTCATTGGAAACAAAAATGTAAACATTTGAAAATCTGGAGTTTTCACATTTAAAATATTATTGCCGGAAGCTGTATTTTCTGTCTACTATGTATTCGTTCAGTTTGAATATTTGTTTCACATTTTTGCTGGTATAAATATTTACTAACATATGCTTGCAGCGTTTTGAAAATTAAATATTAAATTACTTATTAGTTAAAACTATTCACACATTTAAAAGTAATTTATTTAATGTTGAAATGTTTTTGTTTGAGGAAATAATTTTTATTTGACTCTTACTTTTGTTAGCTTTATATTAGAACCTTATACTGAAATATTCTGTTTTCAAATGGTGGAAGTAAAAAAATCTATAAATGTTTTTTTGTTTTTAAATTTTATATTTTTTATGTTTATCCTTTTTAAATGATTTTTTTCTTTTCTGTATCCTTAAACATACGGATTTTTCTTCTCTCTCTCTCTCTCTCTCTCTTTAATAGCGTAACAACCTATTACAGGTTTTACCTGCCTTTACAGCACGCCTTAAGCATACAGAATATGTTTCTTAATTAGTTTAATTTATATATAAAAAACAAATATTTTAACTTGAAAAATTCGTACAAGAAATTTATAAGGAAATCGCACATATTTCTCATTCTACATTGTAAAATTTAAAAATAAGATCGCCTTTAAATGATATAAATTTACGGTAAGAAAAAAAAAAACTTCATGACATTGCATGAACAGCACTTCCAAAATGATTCTTAATTGAAATAATTTTGATTTTAATAAAAATCAGCCCTTATTTTAATAATAAATGTATTTTAATGTCCTAAAAAATAGTTTTATTAAATGCCTTAAAAATAAGAAAATTTTCACTACTATGATAACTGATTGAGAAAATTTCTTTAAATAAAATTAGGCGATAGACAGTTAAAATAAAATTTTTATTTTATCACTTGTAATTCTTGATAATAATTTGAATCAATGAAAAACTTTTTAACAATAATAATATGAATAATAAATAATTTGAATAATAAACACACAATAATTTGAAGCAATGAAAACGCTTCAGCAAAGGCAAGAAAAATGTGAATAGTGTAGTATACTAGATAGCAAATAATTACATCTGCTTATATCTAAGATATGTAACGAATTATTTCACGTTGAAAAATTTTTTATATTTTTAAAAATAATTGTATTAGTTTATAAAATCAGTTATATCTTTTTATAATTAATTCAAAATTACAAAAGTCTGATTATTCTGACACTTTTCCGAATTCAATATGAGATTTTTTTAAAATTTTTTTTATATAATTAGGGTTAAATTTTGTTTAAATTTAAAGCTGAGCTTTTAATTAATATTTTTTCGATTATTTTATAGTAGGTACAATATTCTGTTATTATTTATATCTTATTCTTATTACAATCACACTCTATTTATTATAATGTATATAGCGTTATATTATCATATATCTTTTATTACTTAAATCATTTTATTTCCGTATTTATATCATATTACTATTTTATTTTCAAGGGGTTACCAAAAAAAAGTATCGTACCCGGGAGCCAATTATTCTCACTACACCACTGAAACACGGGCAAATGTTTCTGCTCGATATGGGAGCATCCAGGTTGGCTTGAATATGCTGCAGAATTTCATCTAAGACATGCTTTGCGAGGCCCATCACCATTTCCCGTCCAAGACATCGATCCACAAGGGCTGACGTCACTCTGGGTGCACAGACACCTCGACAACGTTTTACAGTTCCTTGTTCTAACCACCTTCACTGCATTCGGTGCATTGCGGACGCGTTCAGCTGTCCGTGAACTGCAATTTGCCATAAGGACCAACTTGTTCATCTCAATGCGATCACCAGGCCCCTCGTAAACTCGTCTGTAGGTTGGAGCTCACTCCACTCCATCACTCCATGGCCTGGCTTTCTCTGCAATTACAAGGCTCCTTTGCGACAAGAACAAGCCTTGATCGATTATTTGCCACCAGCAATAACGGCGCATATATCTCCCAATCTACTGGTTTCTCATCTTATACTCATCCTATGTTTCCCGAAGAGCTGCGTATTCCACATCATGTGCATAACTCGATAAGGTGCGTCTGTTCTGAAATTTGCCTAATTTTCTTGCTACTTCTTCTTGGTTTTACGATTAGTTAGAATGGGAATCAAAGCATTAAAAGAAAAATAAGAAAGTGTAATGCTAATATTTAGAATTTATAAAATTTCTAAAACATTTTTCAATTTTGAATATTTTTTTAATAGTGTGAACAACGCCTGATACACTCATGATTCTCAATTTTATTTCAAATTAAGCAAATGTAATTCTTCGTTTAGTTTCAAATCAATGCAACTCAGTGACGTAGTGAACATAATTGACGGCGGGTACGATACCTTTTTTGGCGCCCCCTTGAAAAGTAAATAATACTACAATATAAATATGGGCATAAAATGCATTAAATAATAAAAGAAATATAATATTATAACGATATATGATACATTATATTAAATAGAGTATAATTGTAATAAGAATACACACACACAATATAAATAATAACAGAATGTGTTTTACCTACTATAAAATAATCGAAAATATATTAATTTAAAGTATCAAGCTCAGCTTTAAATTTAAACAAAATTCAATTGTAGTTTTAAAAAAATACTTATATTGAATTCGGAAAAGTTTCATTAGAATAACCGGACTTATGCAATTTAGAATTAATTATAAAAAGACATAATTGATTTTAAATACTAATACAATTATTTTAAAAACATTAAAAAAAATTTAAATGGGAAATAATTCGTTATGTATCATAGATATAAGCAGATGTAATTATTTGCAATCTAATATACTACACTATTCACATTTTCTTGCCTTTGCTGAAGCGAATTGACCAATTACTTAATCAAAGTTGATCATTTCAAAATCTTCCCTTTTTATACTTAAAATTGTTAAATCACTTAGACGGTTTTGACTCATGGTGGATCGTAAATAAGTCAAAATTAATTTTACTTTGCTAAATGAGTGTTCGCAGCTTGCAATTGATGCAGAAATAGTAAAATATATTTGAATGGCAACTTCTTCTATCTTCACCGTTTGAGAAAAGGCCTGTTGGAAGTTCTAATTCTTCTTCCTCATTTTTCATCAACAACCTCTTTTCCTTTCCAAATCTGATTCCTCCCTGGAGCTTTTTTTATTTTTCAATGGACATGACACAATAATTATAAATTGCAAAGTTTATTTCTCTGAATAAAATTGATATTATGATAAAACTAAATAGATAGAAATTTTCTGAAAATTTTTGTTTAGCTTTGAAATAATTCAGCGCCCCTCTGTAAGCTGCGCCCGGGGCATGATATAATGTTAAGAAATGAAACCCTTGCTCCCCCGTCACTACGCCACTGATGCAACTAACATTTTTAATGAAAAGCAAATTATAGAACACTGATAATATAAAAATTAAGAATCCACTTAGATTTAGTAAGCATTAAACATATTCACCTAGAAGCTTATTTAAAAATAAAATTTTATTTAAGATGAATTATAAAAAATTAAAGTAAATATGACTCTATTAATAAAAATATAAGATAAAAAAGGATAATCATTCTGATAGCAAATAGTATGTCTACGAGCATTTAAGGGTAGGCTCTAATTGTAGATAAAAAACCAATTTATTTTATCAAATTTATTAAAATATGAATAGTATAAATTTTTATTTACATTATTTATTTTATGTAATTGATTTCATATTGTTTCAATGAAGTTACACGAATATAGTTTTGCTAATATATTCATTTTTCTTATATGCACTCATAATTCTTTTACATGCAATTTAAAAATTCTGCACTTTCTAAAATTCTAGACGGACTTTCTTATCAATCAAATCTAATAAGCCACAGTTAGTTTTTCTTAATGATGCATCTTGTTATGCTTGGGATAAAAATATTTATTTGAGATGAAGTTTGTAATATAGTGATATAGATGAGGTAGTTTTATAATGGTATTAGTAGTATCTTGTGTTAAACAGAGGGTGTTTGGTTGAAGTAAATGATATGCGGACATTTTACATTATTGCATTAAGTCACTGAAATTAATAGTTTTACTTAACTTATGTTTTATAATTAGATTCTGACTTTTGCATCAAGAAGTAATTTATAGATCACAAATTTATTGGTCTAAAAGCCTTTATTCAATAAATAAACAAGCTTATTTGTTATATGAGAGAGACAGAATTTTTCTTTCATTCCAATCTGTGACTTCAGTAAAACTTTTGTATAACCCACTATTTCATTTCTTAATGATTGCAATTTTTATAGCACAACTAAAAAATACAGCTACAAAAATAGATAATATTAAATTTTTTAATGATTTTCATTTAAATTTTGACATTAAAAAAGTATACCTTATTAAGTATACTTTTTAAATGGCAAAGATTAAAAAAAAAAGTTAATTTTAAAAGAAATTTTTTTTTAATTAAGTGAAAATTTTAAGGAATGATGAAAAAATATTTTTATCTTCACATAGAATTACTCTTGCAATTAATGTGATTTTATATATCATGCACAAACTAGTTACAAACATTTCAGTATGTTTTTATAGAAATAGAAAATATAAGAGAAACCTTATATAATAAAAAAGTTTACACAGATGCAATTGAAAGAGCAAAAACTCTGCTACTTCATTATGTACTATTTCATTTTTCGCAGAAGTAAAAACTAACCTTGAACGAAATGTTTACATAAATAGCTTAATATATTTAAAAAAAAAAATTAAAGTTAATTTAATTATAAAATTAAAAATTTAACTATAGGCAGAAATTTCAATTGCTGAATGCAATAAATAAGCAAGAAAAATAACTCGCAGTAAAGTGGAATTATAAAAATTTACAACTGTTAAATCTGCTTATGTCTCATATTTAATCTTTAGAACACATCAGAAAAATAAAATTTATACAAATAAATATTACATAATTATATATTGAATTATGTAATATGAGCAAAACTGAATCATTTAAAATATTTTATGAAAAATAATCATTTTTTAGCATTTGAGGACAATTATCTACAATCTCATTAAAAATTGCAGAATATGTTCTGCCCTGTAAATATTCAAAATATAGATATCTTCATATCTTTAGATTTTAATATTTGGTTGTTATTATCTGTTAATGAAAATTAATATGACAGAATAAGAATTATAAATAGATACAAATTTAAAATTACTTTTAAAATTTTCAATTTCAATAAAAAAAAATCATTTCTCTCTATTAAGCTGTAAACAATCTTTTCATATTAATGGTAATGTCTCATTATTTCTGAAATAATTTAATTGCAATATTTTTAATAAACAACTCATTGCGTTATGATGTGTCTTGCATTTATAATGGTTATAATTTTTAATGTTTTTTAAAGATATTTCAGAAATCTTTCAGTGTCAGAAATCTTTCAAAACATATTTTTACTAAAATTTATGATACAAGAGACAAACTTTTACTTCCCTTAGCAGAATTCTTTGTAAACTAATTAAATCTTTTAAGTTTCTGTAGCATGATCTTTATATTTAATGATAATAGTATCCACGGTTTAAATGAAAAAAAAAAAAAAGCCTATACTTAAATTTCTACATAAAGATTTAACATTTTTAATGTATACAAGGAAAAATTGGTAGAACAATGAGCGACGCACAATTTTAAGAAATTATTCATTTAGTTAATTTGATACATTGTTTAACAAATAGTAAATCAAACATTGAACTAAAAATATATATTACTCATAAAGGTATTCAATAAGTTTTTCACAATAATTTAAAATATTAACTTTAAATCTTCAACTAAAATAGGATAAAATGGTAAAATTAAAAAAAAAAAATATTTAATAGAACATATGAAAAATGATTAAGTCTTTCTATAAACATAATTAAAATATTACTAATCTGGAGTCAAATATATTACTAGAAGCTATTCATAAACAAAGTAAAATCCATCTACGTATTATTCACTGTCAATCAAAACCATTTTGCATACATTTATTTCAATAATATGTCAACTAAAACTAGATTAATAATATAACGAACTATATTATAATTAGCACATAACATGAACAACGAATAGTTTAAACTAATCTTTATAGTTGAAATTAAAGGTATTCTAAAACGAATTCTTAGTTAGACAAACAAAAAAAGAATTAGACATAAAAAAAATAACTGATATTTCTTCAAAATTAAAAATCAATTCCATGAACTGAGGAATTGCAAAAATAGCAATCAAATTATTATATATTTTATGTTTTTCATGATACATTTTCATCAAACTAATCGCGTTTAAAAGATAAACAGTTTTATCTTCACTTCGTTTCACCTAGAAATCATTGATTGCTAGGAAAATATTAAAAAATATTAAACATTTACTGAGTAATATAGCCCCTGTAATATTATACAATATTAATCAATGTTCAGAAGATTTCAAAAAATAATTTGAAATCTTCTGAATATTGATTAATATTCAGAACATTGATTAATACAACATAAATTTACATGAATAAACTTTAAAAAATACGTTTGAATCATAATCTTCTGATATAATTCACTTCATTATAATTCCTAAATTGTTTAGAAAAAACTAATTTTCTGAATATTATATAATATTATTTAATATTTGCGCATCGACCTTCGGCATTAATCGGTATTCGCAATATTGGTGAACATTGATAGAATATTGGCTAATATCTTTGTGCTACTTGGGATTGATATATTTATTAAAATATTGATTTTATGGATCGGAATAAATCATATCCAGAGCTATAGCTGTTGACTATAGTCTACTAAAAAGATGAATTGTTGGTTTTGTGTGGGGAAAAAAACTATCTCGATAAATATGGCTATTGGCCTTACAGACGGACTTATGATGGCCAAACTGCAGGGCAGTGCTCTTCTGTGTTAAATATATCCGGTTCGATTCTAGCTTCTGCTGAATGCAATGTTTCTTCATTCTGTCAAAACTCTGACTGTGAGGGTGGGTGCTTGGACGATTTAAAAGCCTCAGATCATCCATTAAACTATTATAGTGTCAAACTTGAAGAAAAACAAATGTCCGAATAAAAGTTTTCTTAAATCTTTGAAACAGTGTTATTACTGTTTTTGCATTCATTTCATTTCTTGCTTCTTATATTTAAAGTTATTCACATTACACATGGATAAATGTACCGTAATTTTCCCTATGCTTAGGTGACATGATCAACATCTGAGCTGGCACACTTCTTTTTAAAATTTCTTATCCTTAGGAGCATATAAGAATGGATGGAATTTTAACGTACACATGTCTCTCAGTGGGAAGTACTTCGTCTGTGGAAGGTATCGATCCCACCACCAACTCAAAAATGTCCCTGTTCCACCAGGCGACTGCAGTGCAACTCTACCTTTAAAATGAATAGCTTAAAATATCAAAGGACTCAACACTTTTTTTTTCTTTCTTGTCGTAAATGTTAACCAATTTGCATGAACTCTTTTGGCGCTTATTTCAAGCAATATATAAGAATAGTTTTTTTGCATGTTGTGTAAAGCTACATCCAAATGTTTCAACCCATCGAAGAATCAAGAGAGATATCTAAGCCAATTGATTTTATTCATTTGTTATTCCCTCTATCAGAAACCAAACCAGAGATTCGTCACACTTCAAACATCTTACTAATCGATAACATCACATCTTATGAACCACAGGTTTCATATGAACCTTTGAAACAAATATATGCATACAAACTTGTATGCGGATAATCTAAGGCAGAAGATTAATTATAGAATTATGCTTTTTCCCCCACCAAAAATATCAGTATCTAATTATTGGACTTCCAAAAACTTATCAGAATTTTAATTAAATTAGCTGGCCAGTTTCTACAATTTAATAATGTAAAATCTATGCAACATTTTTGCAATTTTTTAAATCACAAAAATTAAACTTTAACTACAATTTATGTTTTGCAATATATAGTATTTATGTATAGATTTATTTTCCAGTCTAGTTATTAACATACGTTTTATAAGATATTTTCAAAAATAATTTTTTTCTAAATGTTCATAATTGAACGCATTCGTTTTTTATGTATGGAAAACATAAAATGTAAGCCACTCACACAATTTCTGCCGTTCAGACTTACGTATATTTACACCGTATATACGATGCTTGTCAGACTCAATTCAATTATTTTCTTATGTATCTTTGAAAGTTAAATCTGTCTATATATATAATATAAATATATATATATATATATATATATATATATATATATATATATATATATATGCCTTATTTTAATTGAATATAACATATACTCTGATTAAATAATATTTGTTTTATAAAACTAAAAATATTTTTTTAAAATGTTAGCGCAAATAGTTAATATCCTTGCAATAGAGGATAGAGGAAATATATAGATTACATCTAAATACCATTTTTAAAAAATTAATTCTTACTAATATTTTTAATTCATTAAGTTCAAACTGTTCGTAAAGTTGTCTTGTTTTTAACCATTTTAAAATGTGAAAAAAATGCTGTTCCCCAATTGTGTTGCTTGATAGTTTTTCTGCAACTTCCTAGAGATAATCTAGAATCATTAATCAGGATTCCTCGTAACCCATCAAATTTCCTATCTGTAAGAAATAAGAAAACAAAGTACATTGAAAGAATAGATTTCAAATCGCTTTCGAAATCAAAACTCCATTCCTTTGGCGAGATTTCCAGTGGCCCTTGGCGAAGCGATTAAAACTGTGTCGAAGCAACCCTAGAATCGCAGAGGGAAACCTGTTCGGATTGCGATCAGTGGGAAGAAGTGAGCTTTAGCGCGGGGAATGCTGTGAGTAGACTCCGAAGAGTGCGTTGATCGGAATGTTTTAAATAAGTAGTTATGCTCGGAGGGAACGTGCAGGAAGAGTTGTTTTGATGCGATAATCTTCCGTATTTTGACGGGGTTACGGATGCTCTTCAGTGAAGAGCAATAAAGTAAAGCGGAAGAAGCAATTTTTCTTATTTTTGAAGAATCGCCCGGATTACCCAGATATACCTCTAGCTATACTCGGGATTTCGATCAGTTTTGAGTCGGTACCGAAGACTTTTGATATTTTGATAAACAGTTAAATAATATCCACAAAACTGGGAAAGAAAACAATTTCAGCGTTTTTATTTAAAAATTTCCGCTAGAAAAATATGATGCAATCATTAGAATAGTTTGACTGACGTCAGTTCTGTTTCTTGAAGAATTGGTAGTAAAATTGGTAACGCATATCTCAATATTTTAATTTAAATGGAAAACCGTCAAGAGAAAGAGGTAGAAAAGGCAGAGACTCAAGAACTAACGCCCATGGAGTTGCTCTCTTCAGAATCCTCTGCTGATTACTTAAAAAGCTGGCCAGTGCAGTTACCAGTCCCCACAAAACCGATTTATATAAAGGGAGCTTGCCAAACTCGACGAAAACCATATCGTTTTAAGTATACTTGCATGAAAAATTGGTTAGTGCCCTTAGATGGCCCCATGTCAATGGAGCATGTCCATTTTTTGTTGGACTGTTTCGTGGTTTCAGCTGGTCCTGTTCCACCTCAACTCGGAAGGTATCATCCCCAGTCAGATCCAGAGGAATTTGTCCGCAAGGACATCACTCCGTCGGAGGACACGTGGAGCTTGAAGAGCGAAGAGGAAGATCCTTTCTGGTCTAAAGTAGGGGTGAAGCCAAACCAGTCTGCTACTGATAATGAAGCGCTTATCAGACCAGGAACGTCGTCAATGCTCAGCTGGCCTGAAGAATACGATGACTTCCTGTTTATGAATCCGATTTCCAGTGTTGTGGGCAGCTATAAGGCAGAGCCTGCTATTGTACAACGGTCCGGATTACCGATGGAGTTTTTCAGCGCAACTGATGAATTCATTTCCAGAGAGTTGACCGAAATGCGTCTCGTCCTGGAGAGGCTTTTGGACAATCATGAAGTCATGGACTGGGACCCAAATAATGGTCTACGTGATGTCCTGGAACTGTTGCCGAATGATTTGAGTCCTAGGGAGCCCTCACCACACTACCCAGTAGGAGATTGGGAGTTTCAAGAGTGTGGCATCTGCTTGGATTCGCAATGGTTGTACCGCAGAGCTTGCTGCCACTTTCCCGCCTGCTCTACTTGCCTGCAGAATTACTTCTCCTCCCAGATCGAGAATGGACAGGTGAAGATTGAGTGCCTCAACAATGAGTGCGAGGCTTTCGTGCACCGGGATGAGATATCAGCTCGCTTGACCTTGGCAGATAAGGAGAGGTTTCATAAGCTACTTATATTGGCCAACCAAGATGCCAACACCAAGACATGCCCACGTTGCAGTCATGTTACTACGATCACCACAAAGCCAAAAGCCAAGAAAGGCAGCAATTTTCCCAGGTAAGATTTTAACTCGGAATAATTTGAATTTTCCTTAAAAATTGCTCTTCAAAAAGTTGTGTGTGTGATTTCCCCGACGAAATGCAAGTGTCAATTACCATGCTATCATTTGACATGCTTTAAATCAAATTGTAACTCTAATCAATTCTGAACTCTATTATTTGAAAACAGAAACAAATGAGATTATTTTTTAAAGAAGAAAAAGAGATTCTTTTGTAATTAAATTTCGTTGATGGAAACCGATTCAAATACATAGTTGGTGGCACGTTTTTTCGAAAAATTTGTTATAAATTTTATAATTTCTACTTCATTTACTTTTCTTTGTTTTCTCCTTTAAGCTTTGATTTTAGTTAATTATCAAATTTAAATAATTGTTTTCACTATTTTAATTTTGATGAATGACGTAATAATTTAAAAAATCATCTTCTGAATTATTTTAATTAATTTATTTATTCATAATTTAGTTCTATTTCATCTGAATAAATCGATTCAAAATAATTTTTCTAGACTTTACAACGTATTTTGAAGCAAATATATTACAGTGAATGATATGTTTAATATTATATTAATTAGACATTGCTAGATGTATATCGAAAATTAAAATAAATCTAGTAAAATAGTTTTTGTTGAAAATTAATGGATTCGTTTTAGATTTTTGATGCCTCAACAAATAAGATGTCAGATTATTATTAATGGTTTATATTAAATAATCTTATTTATAAAAATATTCTAAAATTATTTATTTTAAAAGTATTATGAAATATTTTGTAATTAAATAATTTGCGTTGTGTGTACTGCAGAAATCTGTGTGCAATCGTGCAAATTTATATTAATGTAACCTTTACATCACATATTTCATTGTTTTAGGATATTAAAGATTTCATCTCTACTTTTCATACTTGCCATTTTAATCCTTATTTTAACATTTAATGCTGTTCAAAACTTTAATTTCTTGAAGGGTGTTTTTGTGGGTATATATATATATATATATATAATTTTTTTAATTCAGTACATTTATTATCAACTTACATATCCTGATAGCAATAAAATTACTAAAGAAATTCACACAGTGACGAGGTTGGTAGAGAGGACGATTACAATATCGATTTTGTTATTTTGTTCTCCGAAAATATGACTAGAGAAACCCCATAATACTTTTGAAATGCATATTTCATGATATGCGATTAATTTTCTTACATATACCTTTTTTAATATCACAAATTATCATTCGATATTTTATAATGGCTTCCCTATAGTTTTATCAATATGCATCTCTAAACTCTTATATTTATATTGAATGTAATTAGGCATATCAGATTTTAGAAATTGCCATTTATGTTTAAAATTGTTTTCATATACCTTCGTTATAATTTAAAAACTTATAAAACAGTTTTTAAATTATAAAAAAATAATAAATTGGAAAAATACCATCCAAGTTGTCACTACTGTGGAGAATTAATATCTAATATGTGAATTATATTGTTTATTTTAAGTATATTAGAATTATGAATGATACAGTATACTATTATTAAAATATATCACGCGCGCGCATTTCTTTGAATGTTATTTCGAGAAGTTTTTGATGATTAAAGTAAGAGCAATATTATTTTGGTATGGCTTTCTCAAAAATATTCATGATACATCCCTTATCACAAGTGAAAAAAATAGAAGCTCAATCAAAGAAGTCCATCTGCTTTGATTCTTGAAGATGAAGCACGTGCTTCAGGGAAAAATTAGAGGCTGTAAATCTAGAGGCTCTCTTTAATAGTCTCTGCATGTGGAATATATTATCTGAATCTTAAAATATATTTTAAATTAAAAAAAAAAAAAAAATCAAGAACAAATGAATTTGTCTGTATATCCGCCAAGGAAAGGAATACCATTATTAAATAGCCGTCTCGGAAACGGAAAATATGTAAACAATACATCCAAAGAGTTGATTTCAAATACTATAATATTTTCAAATGCAGCATAGAGTTAGTGTTTGAATGTTCAATAGCTCGTTATGAATAAATTAATCCTGACACGAATAAATCAAGACGTCTTACGTACTCACGAAGTTAAGGAATGTAGCTACTAAATTTCTTATCTCAAATTGAAAAAAATCGTAATATACCAATATGATTTGAATAATATAATCCTATTTAAATACACACTCAGTATATTTGAATGTGAAAATATTTCTTCTGAAGAGGCAATGCATTTCTCTTATATATCAGGGAAGATTCTCTTGGTCACTACTAAATCAATAAAAAATGTATTAATTATACACTCTGTTTTATGAATTATATAATTCCTCATCAGTTACAGTGTATATAATTTGCTTTTTTAAATGCTATTAATCTTAAATAATACAGTTTTGATAAGAAATTTTTGAATCAAGACCTACTGAAATTGTCATACATATTTACGAAGATGAAAAATGCTGATCATTTTTAAACATCAAATGTAAGCAAGTCTATTATCAGTGTATTCGTCGCACACAAATTAGTTATCATATTATATCAGCGTAAAATTGTGTTTTAAGTAATGCAATTCTGACAAGGATCAATCAATATTGACTAGATTGGCCGTACTTGTTTACATAAATATCGAATGTTGCTTATAAATAATTAATTTTTATAAAGTAAAAGATATGTAAACATATTATACCAACCAGTTATGAATAATATTTTTCTGACAAGAATAAATCTTGCCAGATTGAAAATGAATTAGTTTTACATATCCATAAAGATAATGCAGGCAGACAAAATATCAGAAATTCTATTTTTTAGATATTATTCATTTGTTGCTCATCAAATACTGTAATATACTTGTTTGAATGACATAATTCTGATAAGAACAAATGAGGATCGTTTATGCCCAATATAATCACCCAGAATAAGACACGCGCTTACAAAATGTCATTGCTTATAGATAAAATAATCTGTATCATCGCGTTCTAGCTTGTCTAGATCTATGAGTCAACAGTGTACTTGAAAAAACCGTCGCAATGTCCCCTGAATTTTTTTTGCAAAATGAGAGGACGATTTCTCGGAACTTCTCCCAACCTCCTGAGTTATTCAAGGGGAAGAAGTTCACAAAACGTTCACCCAGAACTAAGACGTTGGGTCGCTTTTCATGGTGTTTGTGACACCGCGCTCGACATTCTCTTCTACTTTCCCTTCAGATGGAACATTTCCTTCGTTCCTGTTGAGAATCCGTTTTGACCTTGAACTTAGAGGGGGGGGGGATTCTGAAGACCCCGGTTTTCTCCGCGAAACTCCCCCGAATGCATGGAGAGATCCATTGTGTATGTTCGAAGCAAAGAAATTCCCGCTTTTTTCTCCTTTTGTATGCAGTTTAGTGTGAGGTCGAATCCCAGAGCTTTTTAAGTGAAAAACATGTTTAGTCTATCCAGTGGGACTCTGGTTAGAAATATGTTATCCTGTAACTGCAACTATTTCATAATTTCTGAAAACATAAATGTAAAGCGTTGTATGTATGTGTGTGTGTATATATATATATATACAGCAGTGGCGAAGTGAAGGGGGGAAAGGAATCTATCATGCCTCCGCCCGTTTGGAGAGGGGCGCTAAATAGTGGTTAAAAAATTTTCAGAAAAATTTGATTTTTTTCTATCAAAATATTAATTTTATTCAGGAAAATATATTTTAAATTTGATAATTATTATGTCTTGTTGAGGACCTTGCCATAAATTTCTATTTTTATATTTCCATATAAATAAATTTATGTAGTTTAGTTCGTATTAAAAATTGTACTCTTTTAATCGGCTTTCCATTACCTTTTCTGACAGTTTTTATATTTTGCTCAAGATTTGTAGTGCCATATCATTATTTTGTACAATAAATCTTGTATACGTGTAAATGACGGAAATGTATGTTAAATTTTTTTCTGATAAAAATTTTGAAGTGTATTTTATTGGATAGTTTTCTTTGTATGCATTTGAGATATTTTTAGTTTCAACTTATTTACCAAATAATTTGTATTGTAGTCATATCTCTTGTCTTATGAATAAATAATTTAGTGAGATTTCAAAAAAGTTAAGTTCATGATTTGATTTGTCACTGATTTCATTTAGTGCATGCAGCAAGATTCACCGCGTCCTAATTTTTTTTACAACAGGATTGTCTAAATCAAGTTGCTTAGTTATGAAAAATTGTATTATTGATTACACAAATATATCTTCTCAAAATGAAAAAAGAAATGATCTCTAATGAATATTGCTTCGCGACTGACATCCCTAGGAACTCGCAGGAGGAACGTAACTTTTGAAATTTAAAAACAATTTTTTGTAAAAATTTTGATATTCTGAAATATTATTTGACTTGATGTTCATTTTCTTAGGGATTATAAGTCATTTTTTAACAAGCAATATTTTCTTAATATTTTACAATTTCTTTTATAAATAAAAAATGTGAAGTTTTAATCTCATTTTGACTAAAATATAATAATATCCCCTTCTAAAAATGAAATTTCATAAAACTGAAACAAATTTATTAGTAAAAAATTGTCAAAATATAATTAAAAGACAAGTGAGTTTTCTTTAAAGCTTCTTAAAATTTGCATTTTTAATAATCAATAAGAAAGGTATAAAACCTACGAAAAATTTCATTTCTAACAAGAGGAATATGTGAAAATATTCCTCTTGTTAGAAAAATATATATGAGAAATGTGTGTAAGAAATTTCACACATTTCTCATTTCTTAATTATTTACTTTTATAATAACAATTATTACTATAAATATGTAAGTTACACTATATTTTAACACTGAAATTTCGATTAGACAAGTTTTTGATATGGAGAATTTTATCTGATAAATCAACTATATCTCAGGATTCATTCATTTGCAGAACACTCAAATTATAAGCTTTTTAAACTAGCATGTAGTATATGTTCAATACTATCCTAAAAAAAAAAAAAAAAAAAAAAAAATAGGTGTTTAAATATATAATTACTATACATGTGATATAGCTTAGAGCTGCAGTGAAGCTAAATCTGTAGGATATAGTGAATTAAATCATTGGTAACCTTTATTTTAAAGAAAAAAATGTTGAATAAAAATTCTTAACACTTCGATTTTAAATTTCTTTACTTGCTGATTAAATTATTACACTTTAGTCCCCTACTTTATGAAACAAAGAAGGAACTCGACAAGAAAGAGGAAACTAAAAATGTTAAAACACTAAAATTACTTAAAGATATCAGTTTTTATATCCAATTCATTTACTAAAAATCATTGAATATGTTGATTTTATAAAATAATAAAGAAAGAATATAAAACATTACTGAAAGATGCTATTTTGTCTTAAAACTTCACAGAAAAATTCTTGTGCATCGCCAAGAAAGAATCTGTTTTTATGTCAAGCTTTGTTGTAACCAGTGTCAAGCTACTGACCCGTTATACTCATGAGAAAATTCGAGCTGAAACTTTATGCTCATTAGCGGTCCCCTTGGTCCGAAATGCTGGTGTCTGGAAGCAGATTGACCCCCAACGGATGGGAGGAATTCCCTTTCAAAATAGCCCTGCAAAATGCAATGAAGGAATCTGTGTTCCTTGAATACAACGGTGGGAACAGACCTCCAGCTTCAAGAAAAGTGCATAGCTTCCCTTTTTTTTTTAACCTGGTTATATCATTATTTCTTAAATATCGCTCACAAATATCGCTCGTCTTTAGCACATCGTGTTATTTCGTTCAAAGCTATGGACTTCTTTAAAAATGTTGGTTATAGAGTCAGTCTACTACGCATGCTTTACATTTTGCTTATTTAACTGAGATCTTTAGACAATATGAATTTTTATTAATATGCATCTATAGTTTTGAAATTTAAAATCAAATTGCCTATTTAAAATTACTCCAATTTGAAATAAAAATACTTAAAATTTAAAAATTTTTGAAAATAATTTCGATTTGACTCATAAATTTACATTCATACTTTATGTTGAAAAATTCTTTTTCGCAAAATTAAAAGACAAAATGTATTAAATTCTTTTTATATGTTTGAGTCTACATAAAATGTTTCGCGATAATTAATTTTTAATTAAGTTTATATTTCAATTTGTAGAATGAAAGCATGTTTTAACTTAGAAATCACATTTTAAAGGAACATCATATAACAATTCATTATAATTATGCTTTAAAAAGTTAATTTTGTAAAAAGTTAGATTATTTATGTTTTGAATGTTATAAATTGATTGAATGAAAAAAGTAAATATATTTCATAAAATGGTTCAGAATAAAAAATATTCTTTAATATGAATTTTAGCTCTTATTTTAATTAATTAATAAATTTTAAAATCACCAGAAAGTCTTATTAAACATATTAAAAATTAGTTGAAAGTTTTCATTGGAAAAATTAATGGACCGAGAAAAATTCTCGGAATAAAATAATAAGATGTTATGGTAAAAAAGTGATTAAAATCCAGTGATTATACATAATTCCCATTAAACTCTGTAAATGTGATAAATTAATAAATATTTATCACTTTTACCAGTAAATATGTATATAATCCCCGACTTGTGATAGGGAATGTGATAAATTCCGATTATTTTGTAGAAAAATAATATTTTAATTTGAAAAAAAACAGTATTTTTAAGCAATATTAAATATTTTGTTCAGAAGAATTTGAAGAACATCATGATTGTATACCATTAAGAAATTTTTCCTTGTTTTGTTCCTACAGTAGAAATGTCTCAGTTCAATGCTAATAAAATTCGTGAATCGCTTCCTGCTCTGTATTCCTAATGTCATCACTGTGCCATCCATATTACCAGAAGAAAATTTAACATTTGAAACTTTGATTATCCTTTTTAACTCTGTATTTCTAAACTAGCTTTAGTAAATTCGATATTTTATTATTAGTTTCTGCTTAGTTAAAATATCTGTCTGGTTAAAAGGGAAAGCTTCATTCTATTTCTAAAGCAAAAATTAATTGCAAAGTAACAGTCTTTAAGCAAGCGATCATTAATTTTCTTTCTCATTTGAATCATCTGTTATTTCATAATTGATTTTATAATAAGCATTATTAAACTGTTTCTATTAAAACACGAATTTCTCTTATTTCGATGCATTTTTCGATAAAATAATCGGAATTTATCACATTCTCCATTGCGAGTGGGGAATATGTGCATTTACCGGTAAAAGTGATGGACATTCAATAATTTATCACATTTAGCAAGTTTAATGGAGGTAATGTATAATCACTAGATTAATCATTTTTACCAGAACACACAAACACCTTACCAATATAAATACTATATATATATATAGATAGATAAATAATTTATTTTAAAGAAATTAAATCTTAAAACTGCATTGTGAAGCTCTTTTTACCTTCCTAATCTTGTATAATAAGATGTTTCATCAAATAAGAGAGTCACGCTTAAAACAAGTTGTGAGCTAGTTGTGAGCGTCGGTTCAATAAATTAAATTAATTATGTTCCACTTACGATCAATCTTAGGTCAAGATCCCCTAAGGGACTTCGCATTTTTAAATATATATTGAGAAAATTTTGGAGTGATCAACAGTGAATATGTAATTGATCAATTTACTTCATCAAATGCAAAGATTATGTATGCAGTACAATATATCAGATTATTTTTGTGGTTACTATTTTTAGGGTGGGGTGCAAAAATAGATATGGTACCCTGACGTCAATTGTGCTCGTTACGCCACTTATGTATAGGTTTGCCAGATTTCAACCGGGTCACTGGAATACTCTTCTCCAAGCGTCGCAGTTATTCAAGGACACACACTTGGTAGGTATTTAAAGTGGGCAGTTTATGTGCTGTGAATAAATGGTTACTGATTATGAACCTAAACCAAGAGTAATTATAAATAAGGGTAGTATACATTTAAATATTTTATTTCTAATATATTAAAATGTATCAAATACTTAAGAAAAAAGAAGCACTTTAATTGAGGAATAAAAATTTAAGCAATGGTTACATGCATTTCTTATCCTTGGCCATGACATTTTGGTTTTAATCTTGTAAAAAATCTTCTCAAACTAATCCATTAACCACAACTGTGGAATTCTTAATCAAACTTTTATCATTAGTCAAAGCATTTTTCATCAAAGAAAATACTCTCGATTGTAAACACCCAAGTAAGCAGAAAGTATACTCAGCAATTTTGATCAGAGGGAGAGTTGCTATCCTTGAAGTGACCAAACAGCCTTAGCAATTTTTCTTCACTTGAAATACTCATATCTTTGGTTGTGTCTTCTTCTTACTGTTCTCAATTTGACTTCAAATACTCCTTAGCAAACATACACACACATATAATATCTCGAGGTCCTTACCTTGAGATATAATTTGTGAAAGGACCGAGTTTTCTGCGGAAGGAAAGACCTATAATCGATCTTTACGATTATTGTGCAAATTAAAATGGTATGGTTTCTATTTTAAATATACATCTTCTTAGGGATAAGTATTTGGGAAATTTCTGAGCTTCTTCCATTGAAACACATAAAAGCAGAAAACTTCAAAGGGTTAAAGTACATAGTGGATTTTACAACGATTTTCGTCTGTAACTCTATCCACTACGTATTGTCAAGAAACTCAAAAAGCTCATCAACAGCCTCTACCTTTTATTATGCGACAAGAGCTCAGGTTGAACCTCTCTCGAGAAATGCTTGCATATCTGTTGGAGTGGATACTTGAGAGTTTTTCCCCATTCACTACAGGTCTTGCTCACTGTATCAAGAAATTTCTCTCTGATATGGATGTAACTAAGCTGATAACAATTTTCGGTTTGCATTCCATTATTTGATGTAAAGTGACACATCATGACTCCCTTTGTTATTGTACTTTGTTTTTTGAAGTCGAAGGTACTAAGCTTGATTCTGACCACTGTTGAGCAATGAAAGAGGATTATTGCTTGCGTTTCTCCTTTCTATATAAACGTCTGTTGGAAGATATTTGACAGCTTTCCGGGTTTTCTCCTTAGCAACACGTGAATATGGTCCCATGTGAAAACTCTTCACGAAAAATAAACGAACAGTAAAACGCTTGAAAGAGAGTTTCACAATCAACATCAGCTGTCAGGTTTAGTGTCACATAAAAAGTATTATTTAAATCTTGTTTTAAAAAGTGATATTTAAATCAAAGACCTGAGTATATTTCAAAATTATTATGCGTTTAAAACTCAGAATTACATTTATCTCGTTTCATGATTTATATTCTAAGCAATATAAGAAAACTATATCTTTAAGGTTAATTTGATCGAATTACTAAGTAATATCAGGGGTGTTTGTGCTCCGGAGAAACCACGGAATTTCGGCGATTTTGAACTTCGATACCCGGAAATTCCGGGGATCGTCGTTCAAAAGGAAGTAGGAATAATAATGAATTATTTATTTTGATTAGAATTAATTCAGGTAATTTAAAATATTTACATAATATGTAGTAGTTTATATGTTTGAAAATTTATGGTTATTAATTTTGCTAATAATAATAATAATAATTCATTGAACTTTTATATAATTAGGTCATTCAATACTTCATAATTGTAATTTTTCATTTCTCCCCCCCCCTCTCTTCTCGAAACTCCAAAATGTCGGTAGTAAGTCCGTAAAAGTTTCAGGAGATTTTTGGGGTCCCACAAACACCCCTGGTAATATTCTTGAGAGTAGCCATTGTGAACGTCGCAACATCACATTAGAGAAGTTATACTTCCCGACTCTTTAAAAGCGAAATTGAGAACCAATTCCAATAGGAATCAAGTCAAAATCACTGGAAAAAAGCAGACAAAATATGTGGGAAAAGAACCGAGAAGTGTCGCTTAAGATAAGCAGGAACTCAACCTTTGAGAGAAATATTTTCATCGGAAATGTGTGTGTGTCAATGGGTTTTCACCGTTATGAAGGACATTTTTATCGCTTGTGAAAACTTTTCTTCCTGCAGCAGGCGAAGGATATTTCCCATGCTTCTCGACGCTGCAGTTTCTGGCCATAGAAACAGATTTGGACTTGGCCGAATCCTAGGAACAGCAGATCTTTGGGAGATTTAAATAAAAGGAAGCGAATGCTGCTCTAGGACTATTTACTTCAGAAAATATTGAATGTTTAAGAGAGAGAGAGAATAATAAATAAATAAGAATATTTTTGATGATGCTTCTCGTGCTGCCAACAATATAGTTTGCGTTGAGTCGTATTCTGAAGAATTCAGGAAAGAAATTTTAGACGCGTTTTTGTAGAAACTTATTTTGAAGCAAAACTATAAAGGAGCGTTTTTTAATAGAATTGAAATGAATGCAATATTTTTTATAGTGTATTCACACAAGTCTGAAAAAGTTTTTGAATCTCATTTAAAAAAAATAGGTGAGCACTAATATCTAGAATTAATTAAGTATGTAATAAACGCAGTTAATGCGAAATTTTCTTAATAGGGGCATCAAAAGTGAAGGAAACGTAAGAAAACAATTTTCAGTAATACAACCTAAATTCATGCTAACTGCCAGCAAAAAACTATCTCTCTTGAATATTCAAGTTAGAACGCTTAAAACAGTTTTGTAAATTAGTATTCGAAAGTTATTTATTAAGGGAAAAATTAATTTTTTTTTTCAATTGTGTAAATCATTTTTACACATTCAAGAAATACTAATAGTTTGTTGTTACTTTTAAATTGCTTTCTTAAATGAGAGGAAAAAAAAAAAAAAAAAAAAAAACTAATAGGGGTATTTAATACACGGTGAAAGGAATGGGTTCTTAAATTTAATATATTTCATTCTTAATAAAAAACAATCATTCTTATTAAAAGGTAAGAAAACTAAACACACACACAAACTAAACATAAATATCAAATATCATGTTAAATCATGTAAAAGAAACAAATGCATATGTATAATTCTTTACAAAAAGAGGTAGTTTTGAAAGAAGGAAGAATTAATTGAGATTTAACTGCATATATATATAATATATATATATAAATAAAAATATATATATATATATATATATATATATATATATATATATATATATATATATAAATTAATAGTAAAAATTCCAGTTTAAATTAAATGACCAAGTATTTCCAAAACATAAATGTTATAATTATTACAATTTTTAAAATATTGCATTGAATAGCTCAGAAAAGAAAAGCATGCGTTGAAATACATTAATTGTAAAGTGGTATGCAAAACCATTTTTTCTCTCTCTCATATAGCTCTTGTAACAGTAAATATACATTTATAGTCACTATTTCCACACATGTCGTTGTATCGAAGAGATTATGATACAGAATCAAAGAAAATAATGTGTGTTGAAACATTTCATAACTAGTTAAGGAGATTATTAAATTCCAAATTCCTGAGTAACAAAAGAATGCACCTCTTTTTGAAGTGTCCGTTGAGAAGTATTGAGGGATGAAATCGAGTGAGAGGCTTCCCTTTGAAAGCAAGTTTTCAGAAGCATTACCATTCAAAAGTCGAAAAGTATTCATTGTCGCAGATTTCGAACAGCAAACATAGATAACTTCCTGAAATGAAATATGCTGTGTGAAAGAAACGCGTCCAAAAGAAAAGGAGAAAGAAAACCACTTGAAGTGTGCTTTGGTAATTACATATTCTTTGTGAGACTCTTTTATGTGTCTTGTTTGTTATGATTTCTTGGGTCTCACTACAGAAATTAACGTTCATCAATAATACCGCAGTTAAAGATAGCATGGTAAGAAGAAGGAGGTCGAAATTTGTATAGCTTCACATTAATGTATAGGAATTCTTTTCAACCGAAATAAGTTATTTGTGAAGATGTACTTACCTGTGGTTCATAGTAAAGGAGCTTTTTTTTTTTTTTTTCAACAATTTATTATAGGATTCATTGACAAGTTGATTGAAATGTCATGAAAGAAATACATTGTGTTTATTTTCAGTACTATTTAATGCATAAAATTATTTACTTTTTTATTAATTATGTTTTATTTTACTATATATTATATATATTATTATATATCAATAATATATATGAATTTATTTAAATTGTAATGAGTGTAATGTGTGTGTGTGTGTATTGAGGAGGAAAATTTCCAAGCTCTCGCTTGTGGATAAGAGGAAACTGTAATCAGGCATTTTTAACATCCGCGCAGTTTCTTTGATCTCTGCGAGGAATTTTCTTTCCTAATCAATTGTGTACAGGAAGAAAACCTTGATATCTCCTTAGTATTCACTTGGAAGGAGATGCACGCATCTTTCGCCTCCTCAACAGAAACGAGAATCGAACTCGGAATTTTCCTATCCGAAGGTTATCCTACGACAGGAAGTCACTTCAAAATATAAAGTGGTGTTCTGTTTTGAATTTGCTAAGAGAGCACAAAATGCAACATCTATCTTTGTTGCACATGAATTGTTGCAACACATGAATTGTTTTAATAAGCTTTGGATGCAATATAAATCTCAAAAAAAAAAAAAAAGAAAAGAAAAAAGAAAAAAAAAAAAAGAAAAAAAAAAATGGAGAAATAAAAGATTTTTTTAAATTTAGTGTGCATATTTTGTCTATCTTTTAAATTAAAAATTCTAAGATAAATCGCAAACTGCCTATACAATAAATATCTGTAATTCGATTACAAGTTAAACTCATTTATTTGAAAAAAAATAAGATTTTAGTTTTTATAATTGAGGAAATTTATAAATAATGAAGAATTTAGTAAATTTTCTGTTTTATGTACAAATATTTTAGAAGAAACTTAAAATTTCTTACAAGAAAAATATTCCAAATTTTAGAAAGGTAAGTTAAAAAAAAATGAGTAAAAATGTTCCACAAGATAAACTTACAAACCAGATAAATTTATCGCATCACTTAAATCGCCAAGTCACTGAATCATAGCCAAACTCTTCTGGAACCGACGATCGGGGCTCTATCTCGAAACACTAGTTCTTTTCTTGTACTATTCAAAAGCAACTTAGATTGAACACGGAATCTTTTAATTCGGCACCTGCCATTCTACAACGAGTGCAGCAACAGTATTCATTTAAGAATTACAAGAGAGAATATGTAACTTTTCAAAAGAAATTGTTCTAAAAACATTTCTGCTGCATATCATTTTTCTTCGCTGCACCATTATTGGCAATCTCAATTTCTAATGAGCTATTCAGAGAATTATAAATTAGCTTTTAGGATGTGATTTTCGGGATCAATATATTTAGAATTTGCTTGTACTCAGAAGTATTTCCATAGCAATGTCGCGCACAGAGGCGTTTGCAAGCTCCGTATAATTAATGGATTTTCTTGTTTATTGATCATGAAGGAAAGTTGGCTAAAATAAATCGGAAATAAACTCGAAATGTTTTGCTTTACATGGACATGTTAAAATACAGATCCAAGACTTGTACGCATTTTGCGAATGATAACGAGTCTATAGCTTTATAAGTACCTTATATTGTTTTGAATATTTGGTGCAGTATACAGCATTGTTTTACTTAAAATTAGCAGCACTTGCTCACCAGTGTTCGCGACTTCCTGTGGAACATGCTTGCTTAGCTTTCGGAAAAATTGTTGATTCGAAAATAAGGATATTATTATTCATTTAGATTTGCTCGTAACGTTTTTCCCTACGAAATGAGGGCTCACTTGCAGATCTACTAAAAATGAATAGAATAAGAGATGAAACGATTGAAAATCTTTTTAGTTATCAAGCTATCAAACATCTAGAAGAAGTAGTAAATGACGTTATTTTTTGTTAAATTACACTGTGACAACGTCGGAAGAAGCGGACTTATTTTTCCTCCGGCGGTGGCGCATCGATAACAGCCTCGACAGGGAAGGTCACAACCCCTTCCCGAAGCTTACAACTTGGCCAAAAGATTGCTTCTTTGAAATTGGAAGAAATTGTGAATTCAGCAGCTATGAAATAGCAATTTATGGAAAACAATGCATTAATTACACTGTAAATGTATGAAAATTTCAAAAACTCAATTTAAAAATTTCATAATCAGTATAAAAATCTTAAGTATTCCGTTTTAGATTGGAATTTTGATGATTTTTATCAATTTCTTGCACGCCTATAAATGAGGTTTCTTCCAATTTCGTCCAGGCTGGCAGATTGTTTGATATTATTTATTGGGTTGTTCGGAAAGAAGTTTCGTTTTTCGTGAAAATGAAAAACGTATTCCGAATAAATATCGTATTGCATTGCATATTGTCCATTCTATTCCAATAGCTTTTACCATCTTTCTGGTAGTAGCACGATTTCACACTGATAAAGTGGTTGGGTTTTACTAGCAAAAAGCTGATCTAGGTGGGAAAAACGAAATTACTTTCCGAACAACCCAGTATTTAATATTAATTTCATCTAAGCTTGCATAACAACTACAAAATATATAACCGTGGAAAATCCCAGCGAAAATTTCTCAAACGTTTGAAAACTGTAGAAGAAGTCAGAAAAAGGCCAGATATTTATCTAAATTTTCTCTAATCTTTACCATCGGAGGAGTTTGATGAAGGAAAAGAAGTAATTGTTTCCTTACTATTATGAAAATCGATATCATTATGCATAAATCGATGTTATTATGCACAGGACAATAATGTTTTTCTAACCAAAATAGAAAATCTACTATGCCAATTCATTGCGCAAGTAAGAATCAGAGTGCGGGTGCTTCGAAAATATCCACTTTACATTTTTTTTTTTTTTTTTTTTTTTTTTGTGAAGAAACGATTTGTTAGGAAATGGAAAACCATTAAAAGTAACTAAAACTGGTTATCTGCCCATTGCTATTGTGAGTGACATCATTTATCATGGATGTTTTCGTTTGAGCCAAGTAAGTTGGGCTGATTTTAAGCGAAGCTATGAATAGTTTTTTCCAGAAATTTTCTGTTTCTGCTTCAAATTGGCATATTTTACAGAATCAGAGTAAACAATATTACTGTCTTTTCTATATTTTTTGATGATATAGTTGTTAATTTAATCTATATGTTCTAATATTAATATCAATCATTCACTCTAACGATGAGCTGCGATGGATTTGGACTCTTTTTTATAGTGCGCAGTGTTGCTTTTATAGAAAACCTGACATTCTCAAAATCCCCCACATCAACTGATGCGCCATCCAAGTGAATGCCTGTCGTTTCGCAGCGGTGCGATAGGGAGCTCCCTAAACTTTGGTTCAATAGTTCGTGGGTTCGAGTTACACTTCAGCCATGGTTTTTTGTAGTGATTTGGAATCCACTTTAAACTATGGGTCACGGTCTTTTTAGCCTTCTTGAGCAAAAGATGACTGCTGAGTGACAAACAAATCTGCAGTGATGTGTGATTGAATTTCTAATTTATTATTCCGAGAAGCTGTTTCGTTTTTGATTCACATGTGATGAATAATATATTATTGGAGTTTCTATGTCACAAGTTCAAACCTGTATACTATTTCATGCTATAAAATTATTGCGATACATTTCTAGATGATTGTTTTTACCGATTCTTTGTCAATTTGAAGCATCATAAGAATTCCCTGTGCACCGCATCAAGGAAGTTGTACAACCCCTCTCCATAGGGTAATCTTTAAATGGTTATTTATTTGCAAGACTCTCGAGTAGAAGTTCCAAGGTTCGATCCCAGATAAGATAGGTGTTACCTTTCTAATGTCTACATGCATAGGCTAGATGCTGGATAGTTTTACAGGTTTCCTCCCTTGCCAATCAAAAGTCCTGCAAAACGCAGCCAAATCTTTTGACACTTTCTAATGCTAGAGTCGTAATGAGGAAGTTTCGCAAGACAAACTCTCATCAGTTAAAATTCTGTTTCCGAAAACGTGCAAATAAGGATGAAAAGAAAACTAATGAACTTATTTTTAAAAATAATTTAGAGACATAAAGGCATCCCGTAAATGTAAAATAATTTTCTTTTCTTTCTTTCTCTTTCTCTGTCTTTTTTTTGAAGCATGAAAGATAAAGAAAATTCATTTGTTGAAGCGATGTATCTGATGATGGGGCTGATAATATTTTTTTTAAATGACAATATTCATTATGTAAATAAAAATAACTTAAAAACAAAATAATGAATTCGAAATTTTCTGAATATATTTTTATTTGTGAACTGGCAACTTCATTTTCCATTCTGAAACTTTTATGCATGGAACAAACTAGACATGTTTCAAAATGAATAACCATTTGTTGCTGCAATTATCGGAAACTAATATTTATCTTTTCAAGAAATTACATACAAACGGATATAAATAGCTTTTTTTAAAATTTGATTGAAGCATAATTTTAAAACCCAATGATAATTGAAAATAATGACTAAAATTTTATTAAATTGATATTTTTCTACCATACCCATGTCTAAGGAGTATATATCATTGCTTTCAAATCGGGACAATTCCTATCAAAATATTAGTACAACAAATTTTTTAATTAGTTTTTCTCTCCATTTTTACGATGAAGATATCTAAGAATGGGATTATATTTTTTATTATAATAATGTACTGTTATTAAAAGATTACAAATAAACTATGAAATAAATTTTTATAAAGAAAGTATTAATGAAATTATGATAAAATTGTATATAATTATAAAAAATCTAAAAAAGAAAATTTTAATCTAAATTTTTAAAGCTTATTTATTTTGTAATTATTTGCAAGATTTTTCAATTCATAAGATTTACGTTAATGATCCCAAATCAACCCATTTGCTTAAATTCAGTTTATTTAGTTTACATTGATCATTGAATTATTATCTTAGCAACATATGTTGTGAGCTTAATATAAGAAAAAACTTGTGGTAATTTTCTCTAATAAATATTAATGAATTTAACTTCATTTGCAATTTAATCAAAAATTGTATTAATATAATTTTTATTTAATTACCTTAATTATTGAAAAAAATTATATTAACTACAAATACTTAAAGAAATATTATAAGTTATGGGTAAAAATAAAATATTCTTATCCAATAAAATATTCTTATCAAGGGAGGAAGCCTGGAAAAGTCCTAAGCAAGAAACTGTAAAAAGGCGGTGGATTTTAAAATGCCTTACAGTTATTTGGTTATCGACAAAGTGGTGTAAAACATAAATCACCCATTTCCCATTTTTTTAACAGTAGCTATGATCGAACTTATGATCGTTAACTCTCAAGAACGCATTTTTAATTCTAGTACATCGTGAGCTCATTTGAATTTTTTTTAATTGAATTTTAGAATTCCATGTTAATTGTAAATGAACGATTTTTGAAATTAAAAATCTTAATGATTCTGCGAGTCATGGCAGAGTTAAAATAGTCTAAGTTGTAAACTTTCTTCTAAGTAGTAAACTTTCTTCATGAAACTTCTGAAGTAGACTTAATACAGACAAGTTCAGAAGTCCATTAACTTTCATATCAAAATTTTTTCCTTACATAGAAATTAATTTTATGTTTTCAATTGCAACTGTTTTCTGGACTAACAACAGATAGCGAAAGCAGCAGATCTTTTCGGAGCACTTCATGGGAACTATTCATTAGAAGTAAGTATTTGCTGCTTGAATAGTTATAATTCATAAGCAAGTTAATGAATTCTCAGGGAAGCGTGAACACGAGGTCTCATAGCGGCGGTGTCTCCAAAAGTTAAAATCCGTGGGAAGTGACACGCCACTGGTTTAACAATTAGACTTTGCATTCGGATTTCAAAAATGACACAATTTATGTGCCGTATCGTTTGTCTGGATGAAGCAAAAGACTCATCATTATTAGTGTTTCCGTTGTATTATTAATCATTCAAGACTTTGCTTCGATATTATTTGAGAGCAAATTGGTTGTGGTGATCTATCTCTTACAGTTCAAAGATGATAAGCCGATAAATTGGAAAAATCGTTGATTGGTCTGTATTTAAAGCCTTTTTTTTAATTAAGGTATGATTCAACTGGAATCTGTGATGTAAAGCAGATTCCATACCTCTATGAATAACCATAATCAGAGTAGGAATCAAAGTTACGAGCAGCTGAATTGAAAATTAAATGCCGATTACACTCAAGTTTCCAAATCAATACGGAGAGAATTAAATTAAAGATATTTTTCCTATTCTTGTAACTATTCAAATGTAGGCAGTTCGTGTGAATTTTTTTTATATACAACATGTGTAAGTGATATTCGGTTCCACACAGAGGATAACATCTGAACATCCACTATTTCGGGTGAATTTTTTTATATGTTGGGCAGTATTCCCAAGTGAAAGATCGTGGAAAACCTCCAAGCATCCACCAAACGGTCCTCAGGATTGACAACGCGGAAGGCTTTTACAAATGTTTCATTATTACCGAAAGGAACGAAATTGTGGATCGTCTGCTGTGGAGCATGCACTGGGCTTCTCGGCGCACGTGTAGGAATTGCCAAACAAACACAACGAGGAATGTGTATGAATGCTGAAAAACGTAATGACTCTCGCATTCTTTGTGTCTGTGGGAATGACTGGGATTGAACCTGAAACTTACAATCTTGAATAATGTTGGCACATCATTAAGTCATCGCAAACCTATCCAGTGATGTTATGGTCTTCATAAACAACAAAATATGATAAAGATTTATATTTAAATTTTTTCCTCATAGTGCGGAAAGTATTTCAAACATTTCAATATACATTCAAATATTTGATATTTGAAATTAAATTTCTTCTGCAATTGCATAATATAGTAGTTCAAAGCGAATAACATCAAATAACTCTGGAGTAATCTTTTAAATATATTGTAATAATTTTATTTGTTCCTTACATTTTCATTTCTGACTTTTAACATTAAAAAGAAATTAATAATATTACTTTAAAACCAAGTACAATTTTTCATGTAATTATTGCCGTTAATTATTTTTGTTTTTTTCTTACACCATGCCATGCTAATAGTTGAGTGGTCTATTCTTTGGCCTTTTATTCAATAAATTGTAGGTTCGATTCCCACCGATATTTGATTTACTCGGATATGGATGTGCTCACAATACGTTTATAATTATGTTTGTATACCAAATGTGTCTGTAGCATGACAAACTGCAATGTCTCATAAACGTTTTATTACCGGTAATAAAATAATGATATATTAATCATGTAAGAGTATATTTATACTGAATATAAAAGAGCAAGCTCAATTAAGAACAAAAATGACCACCAATTAAATAAACTTTTTTAATAATAACCACTCTATATGCGAAGAAATGTGTTAATTAATTCATTCTCTCATCAGCGTCGAAACTAATGATGCCCACATAATCATGCAAATTGCAGATAAATGATTCTTCGCAAAACAGCGCAGGAATTCATTCCCCCAGGAATGTGGGTGAATGTAAAAATAATTGCATTCTAACTATAAAACTTTCCCTAATAGGATTAAGAGTATTTAACTTGAAATTTTTCAGTGGAATGTGTTACAAAATGTTCTAAATATCGACGTTTAGAGAAACAGCTTCGCCGATCTATTATTAAATCCCTTTATTTTACTATCCCAGGAATGTTTTCACCCAAATGTGCTGAGTAATGGCAAATTCATCTCTTACATTTCATACTTTACTAGAATTGGCTAATTGTTGAGACAGTTAAAACGACATCTCCCCCAAAGAACCAGGGAACTAAGATTTTTGATGACTTCAGTCATAGAGTTATTGAGATGAAATTAAACGGTACCATCGTTTTCCTTTCTATTTTTCTTAAAATATATTTTAATATATTATTGATACTTTATTTCTTTTAAAATATAAATTATTAGCTTTTGGTACATTTCATCTGTTAGCAAATTTAAAAAGATACTCCTTGTGTATTCCGTTTATGAAATAATTTAAACTAAATTCTTAGCCTTAAGTTTTGTTTCTAAAAGTATACAAGATATGCATAGAATAATTTTGTTTGTTCAAGTACCTAGAGAAAAAATGCTGTTGTATTTATTGGAACGCAGTACTGTATATTCAAAAAATGTATCCGTGTAATTTCTTGCCTCTCCTTGTCCTAAAGGGATTTAAAATGCTCTCTGTTTGCGATTGCTTCAGTTCTAGAAAACTGTCCGCAACATATTGATGCATGAGGCAACCATTCAATCTAATACTACTTAAGGAACCTGTTTTTTTATTTAAAGGGAGAAGAAAGAAGCATTTAAAATTGCATTATCCATCCTCATCTTCTTTTGATGCACTTAATTTGAAGCAACCACCAGGTGAGGGAATTAACACTTGAGTAGGCATTCTCCTTTTGAATCTTCCGCATCAAATCATGAAGCGTATTATATCCTAAGTAATATTGAGCATGCATCTGTCATTTCAGTGCACCTTTAGATGAATCAGGTACTGAACTTTCTAACTTTCGGATACAAGTGCGGTGCATTTTTTGTTAGCAACCATAGTCGTTTTGTTAAGTGGTGAATGCAAACATTTAATTATCTTAATTCACAATGCAAATCATAATAAAAAATAAGTTCTTTCATCATTAATTCATTAAGGAATTAAATAAAAAAATGAAAACTGACACAAACTTTTATTAAGGTGTAAATTTCCATGGCATCGGTAGTCAATAAAATTTTTATTTCTTATCATATTTCAGCATATTACATGCAAAAGAATTTTCTTTTGCTCATGAAATGGAACAAATTTTCTTATTCGTATTTTTTTCTGCATTCAATTCTTTTTGATTCCAAACGATAAGTATATTCTTTTATTAAATAAGTTATTTTAGATTTATTAAAGAATTGCTTTAATCGTTTATTCAATATTTAATAATTTTTGCCACATTTAACCACTTAAATTTCTTAAAGGAGTTATACATTTTAGCACTTCTGGAGAATCTTTACCTTATACTTAATATTTATGTAATTTTATTTTTCCACACTTAAAATGGATTTTTGCAAAGTAAAAATAAACATGTTTAAGTTTCATTTGTTTTATTTTTCATTTAAACTGTAGCCATTATACACCAAATTGTTTTGTGCCTATGCACTTAATTTGCCTTAGGTTATTTCTGTGAAGATCAGTGTTATTTTGTTTTGAAATATCATCGTTTGTTCTTTTCCCGAGCTTTTCTAGTCGTAGTTATTTTACTAAAGATTTAATGGGTTCTCTTGAGCACATAAAGTTGTAATGCTATCCCATTAAATAAGTTAGTAAAATTTGAAAGATATTCATTGTGAAAGTCTTAGTTATAATGACCATTCATAAATTCTTTTCTCTTAACATCGAACTTTCCACCGAACGAACTTTGATGTAATTTTATCTGATTAATCAATTGTTTGTTGATTTGAAGAACCTATTATTCATAAAATTCTTAATCAATCTAGTAAATGAAAATTGTTTAATCAATTAAATTATCTAATTTATAAATTAATTTATTGGTGGTGACGCTAACGAGAAAGATTTTTAAGTGAATTCGCAGTAAAAAGCTTTGTGATTAGTGACATTACATGTAACTAGAAAAATGTCTACATACCCTAGCCATCTGTTACGTCACAAATCAACTTGAATCTAACATCAGAACTGATATACTCCTCTCTAAACTTGCTCACCATTCGAGTGGGATTTATTGCACTTTAAAAAGATGTTTTTTTACAATCATGCAATTAAGATAGTGTTTGGTTTGTCGAGCTAGGATTACGTTTTTTCCACATAGTGTACCTATGGTTTTAAAGTGAATTCCGAGCTATAATAAATGTCCATTTCTGATTCGGAAATTAAGCCCGAAAACATTTGAACCAAAGACCAAAGCATTGATCAAGTATATATTATATCGTCAGAGTTGTGATAAAGTTCTTTTTAAAGAAAAGTGTTATATAAATGACATTAAAGATTCTAAACTTTGCCATCAAACAAGTTAATTTAAATTGCATTTTATCATAAACCAATCATATGAGAAAATGAAAAATGTCACATAGGAATGTCTTAATAATTTCTTTGACTGGTTACAGTTAACGAGTTGGTGCAGTTTCAAAAATGTTTTCAAAAGTGATTTCGTAATTTACCAGTTTTGTAATACATACATTCATAGCAGTGTAGACCAGCTCCGGACATTATTTAGGTTTACGGGTTTGGAATACTCACCCAACATCAAATGACCCACGGAGCTCCAGCAGCCCAGTGAGGGAGATATGTGGTCACCCTCCCAATCACTGCCAACGGCTAATGATGCTTCACTTTGTGGATCTTAACGGGAAGCGGCGTGAAGCCACTGGAGATCACAAGTTTTGTAATACGTGAGCTTGGCGATTTTTGTTTTGGGGGAAAAAAAAAAATCTGAGCTCCTCCCCTTTCGTGATGAATTTCAATATTCCGCACGCCATCCACATCGGATAGATTTCAAATACCAAATGTGCGTGATGGGTCTTTCCCGTACGGATGAGATATATCAGCGTCGTTAATTTTTTTAAGGCAAAGAATATTTTTTCTACTAGACTGATTATTTTCTGAAAATTTTTTTTTCTAACTTAGTCAGAGTCGATCTGAAAAGAAACATTTTCTTCTGTTATGGATCACTGAAAAGTTTTTCATGTTACGGCTCCGAATTAATATGGATTGGGTTTTATTTATCTAAGTCCTCGTGGTTTTAACGACTTTCTCGGTGTGTATTAGAACATAATGATTAGTCGGGTATGAATACATTTCCGAAACACATTTTAAATATCGGTCACATACAAAAAACAATATTAGAAAAGAACGCTGTGAAAGACTCGCGTTTTGAGGAAATTAAACGCTGGAACCATTCATAGAACGATCACTGGAAGTAAAAGTCTATTTTGACTTTAAAGTTGAATAAAATATTATCGTCATATTTCATTTATTTAATTATATTTCATTTCTAATTACATATTCATGCATTAACAAATATTAAATATAATCATTGATTCCAAGAATATGGGTTACCATTAGTAAAGGTAGGGATATAATTTTTATTAACTAACCTTGGTTTTATTAATTTATCTTTATTAATTAAGTTTACATTTTGGTTTGTAAAATATGGTTTAACACTCAATGAAAACGTTTCCTCAAATATCAATAATATATATATATATATATATATATATATATATACATATAACAAATGCCCGTTAAAAAAACGAGAAATTATTATTTGTTCATCATTTCGACATTTTTAGAATAATAATATTCATACTGACAACAAAAATATAATACCTACATAAAAGCAAAATTTTCAATCCTTAATATTAACATAATTGAATTGAATAGATAAATTTACATGTACCTCAGAGTGAGAAATGAATTTAAAACCAAGAAAAGAAATAAATGGAGGCAAAGACCGAAAGCTCATGTAGTTTTTAAAGCTACCTTTTTAACGAGAATAAATATTTGCTGTATTGCCCCCCCTCCTCACTGTTGAGAGAAAAAGAAATATCATAATGCTTCACTAATCGGCTTCGTTTGATATGGACATTCCATCATTTTAAAAAGGATTCTTTCAGAATACTGCCACCTGTAAGTTCGGGAGAGACCACTACTAAGTGCAGTTAGTACCCTATAATGGAAACTTAAGATATTCATAATTATTTTTCCGTATGCTATTTCTAATGATTTTATCTTGCCTTAATCTCATGGTATTCCTATTAATTATTAAAATTCAATTAAAGGCTTTTAAAATGAGTCTCATCGGATAAAAATTCACATTTTTATGAGTAAGAAGCAGACATACTTTGTCCTTGAAAAATGCACTTTAAAGCTTCTATTTGGACTCCCAAAAGTGCATAATATTATTAAAGTGAATTTATATTCTTCAAAGTACAATATAATAGTCAATTTTAATATGAATTGAATACATAAGTGTATATACACTTATGTCCAAAAATTAAAGATAAACCAGAATCACACAGAAATTGAGTTCTATAATAAAAATTTCACATGTAGAATTATCACACACATCTTGAGGAATAATATGCAAAGAAATTATTTCTTTTTGTGTTAATTTTTTAAAATACTCATATGAGACATTGGAGAATAAATTGATTTTACTCATTGTACAAAACTGAAACAATTCAATCCTTGAAGAGGAATTTCTCCATAAATGCAATCGATTCATGCTTCTACTTTTTTATATTGGTATTTTAAAACATTTGCGTGAGAGAGAAAAATTTGCTATTTTTGCAACATGATAATAATAAACATCGGTATTTTTTTGGAGCTGACAACATATCGAGAAGTATTTTTCATCAATTCTTGATACTGATAGACTCCAAAGATATTTTATCTTCATTATTTATAATTATTGCACTTTTGTGTGTACAGAAATGAGTTTGGAGTTCTGTAATAGATTTTTCAAAGAAATATGATATTAGCAGTTGCTACCTGACCTAATGGTTTGATTCGGAGTTTCGGATCGGGTTAGTTTCAAGATTAGCGACTGTTAAACATTTGGAGATATATTTTGGGTTCAATTGGAAAAGGCGATTGAAAATTTTCTAATCTTTTTGCTAGAGGCATATTAGTACAACTTTTCATTCTCATAAAGTCCTTCTTAAATGCTTTCCATGCTAAAACAACTTATAGCTGCTATTAGACTATTCACTGTGCTGTGTCAAAGTACAGTCGATGCTTTATAGTCAGTATGATATTCACACAATTTTGGTATTTTTAAATTCGTGGTCTAACACAATATTTCTCTACCAGTGTAGCTTAAAAAGTATGCCTTAAAATTTTAGAATGGTTCTTATTTTACTTTTCATACATAAAAAATGAAATATAATTATGGAAAATGTATTACAATTTTTTTCAGATACTGGTGATTACTCTTTAGATGAGAAGTTTTTACTAAATAAATCATGCGAGGGAAATGTTCACAGAATACAAATATTTTTAAATTAATATTATTTTTTGCAAAAACAACCATTATATACAAATTTTGAAGTAACTATTGATAAAAACAACGCATACGACTACTTTGATTAAAAATATAATCTGAATTTATCAATACATTAACTGTACATATTTGAATTTTCTAAATTAACTATTTACTCAGATAAAATCGTATTCATAGAAATTTTTTTTTAAAAAGTGTGAATATTTATTTTTTATTCAATTTATGTTACTTTTGAGTTAATACTATTAAGTGTTTATAAGCCCCGAGAATAAAACAAATAATTAAATAAAGTAATTACATAAAAATTTAATTTCAATTTTTTGATGAATGAAGACATATTTATATTTATTCCTTAACAATATTTATCAATGCTTTGTTTATTATAAAAGATTCGAATATCTTAATTGGATGATGAGTATAAACCGAATGTGTTTTTAGAATAAAACAATAAAAGAAAATTTAATTAATTTTACAATATTAGTGAAAGAAATAATTTACATACATACATAATACATACACACACACACGCGCGCGCACGCACACACACGCGCACGCACACACACACACACACACATATATATATATATATATATATATGTGTGTGTGTATGTATGTATGTATGTGTGTGTGTATAATTATATATAATATTTCATAAATTAATATACTAGAGGGAGAATAATACATTGAAAATATTTGGAAGAATTTAAAAGAAAAATATCAAAGAAAGATATAAAATGGAACGAAGTAAATGGAGTTTCAATTTCAAACAAGTTAAAACTTTTTTAGGCTTAAACTTTTTTAAGACTTTTTTTAACTTTAGTCTTTTTTTAGTCTTTTTAATTAATTTAAATTCTATTCAATAACTTGCACAGTAGCTTTGATTTTAGTTTAACAAAATAAGCTGCATATTTAAAATCGACTTTTAACTTTTATTAGAAGATATATAACATTATAATGTATATAATATTAATGAATTTATAATGTTATAATGTGTAATATTAATAAATGTTTAATATTACAATACCTTAAATTGATTTTTAAGATTTTTTATTTATATATTTTATAAAATACATGTCGCGGAATTGATTCAATATGAATGTGTAATATCATATTGAAAAATGGTTCCAATAAAAAATTATTATTACCCTTTTATTTCAAATAAAATGCTATAGATATATATATAATGTTATTTTAAACTTGAAATTCTTAGATAAATTGTTTTTTACTATAATGCAATTTTTAATTAAATAAATAAAATTTTTTTTTTAATTTGAAAATAATAATTTTTTTCTTCAGGTACTTTCTTTGGGTTGTGTCAATTTTTTTTCCTTCTTCATCATTTTATTTTAGAACAAAAATTGATGCTCACATTTCCATTCATAACTAATGTGGAAAGAAAAGCGAAACATTACTCTCTGTGCGTAAGACGTATAATGTAATAATCTAGATCATTTTCTCCTTTAACACACAATTTTTATTTCTTTAACATAAAGAAGGATTGTTTTTGAAAAAAATGTGATAATAATTTTTTGATAAATTGTCTGAATGGAAAATAGTTTTAACCAGAATAATTCTCAATTCAATGGTAATGAATCCTTTCAATGTTTAAACAAAGATATCGAAGCAACATGTGCAGTTTTTTTTCTTCTTTCCTTGCTTTCAATAATTGCTCGTGTCCGCAATAAAAAAAAAATCTGCGCATAGTTTTGGAGCCGCTGAATTGTTATGACTGGTGAAAGGTTGTTGCATTATGGATTAAAGTATATACTGGATGAAGGTAAAAGATATTCATATGTACTCAAGCGCTGACTAAAGGTTGATTTTTAACGCCGAAGGGCATCTAGAAAATGAAAACAAAGCAGACGCAATGCTTAATATTTACACTGATGTTCAAGATTTTTCATTTTATAAATTTTGTTTGAAAATTATCCTGATTAGATGAATAGAAATGAAATATGCAGAAAAGATATTCCAAGGAATGAGTTATAAATTTATTTTAAAGTTAAAATGAGACTTTCAAATCTTTGAAATGTCGAATCCATAAAATTTTACGAAAGATTCTCCATACTCACAAATTTGAATTTTAGTACCATTATCTTTAAATCAAAATTTTGAATTACTCGATAAGAAAATCGTTAAATTATTTTAAATCAAAACGAAGCGTTTTTCATACAAAGAACTAATTTGTTACTAAAAATGATTCAATTTAACCCAAATTTAAGTTTTAAATTAAAATGTTAAATTAAATTTCATGGTGGATCAGTTCCAAAATATTAGTTTAATGAAACTTCGTAAACTTCGGGGCCCCGTGTTTCATAATATATATATATGTGTGTGTGTTTGTGTGTGTGTAGAATTACACAATTAAAATAAATTCGATTGTAAAATGTTTTTACTCAGATATTTTTTCTTAAATGGTAACAACAAAATATTTTTCAACATAAAAAATAAGTTGCTTAATTATCCGTGTATAAACATAGTTAAAAGTCTTATGTATAGCATTTTAATTCAAGTTTCATTTAATTTTTCTTTTAACATATATGCGTTTATTTCTTTTTAATTTGTGCTTTTATATTTCTATTCACACACATTTAACGATTTTTTTTTTCACATTATTCTTCAATTCAGATCTAATATCAGTTACATTTTACTTTTTATTCTTATTATTTCATAAGTTCAAAAAAAAAAAAAAGTACGAAATTCGTGAAATTCACTAAATTTTAGGATTTGTATAAAGATTTAACAATGTAGAAGTACTAAATATTTTTATATATATTCAACTGCTAAATAATGTATTTTTACTAAATTTAATTAAAAACTTATTTTTAGTTAAGTGGTAAACATTAAAACGAATAATATATTTTTAACTTATAATTTTTAATTCTTTCACTTCTCCTCCTACTCAAACATTTCAATAGAATTGTGAAAAAGATCAATATATTTTTAATTCTTTTCCATTCCTAAAAACTGAATGATTCCTAAATTGCAATATTGTAGAGAAGAATATTTGATATTCTTTACTTAAAAATGTATTTCTACTGTAAACATTGAAATATCCCACGCCGCTGGACATCGAATGCACTCACATCCTCAACACAGGGTCATCACCTCCCTCAACAGACCATTCGAGAGGATGCTCAGTGACTCCGCTGGTGAATGGGACGCCCGTTCTCCTACCTGAGCACATTTTCGACTTTCAAACAATGAAAACAATTACAAAATCATTTTGTGCTTCGTTTATAGCTTTCAAAACATTAGAACTGACGTTATTACATGAAGAATCTTGGGTAAAATATTTTTGCAAATCTGGTTATAATCCTTAGTTTTAATTTTTTCTGTGGAAAAAGGATTAATTAAGATATATATAATTAACTTATAAAAAAAATGGAATACTTTAACTTAGTATTTTATAAATAAATACAGCAAGATAAAAGCTTTCGTGATTTTTTCAATAAATATTAAATATGTTCTCTTTATTATGTTTATATTTTTGCACCGTATTTTTCCATAAATCGTGCAAATTAATTGGTCTACGTGTTCCTAGCATCAAATCTAATAACTTTTTCTAATTAAATTAAATTTTTAATCTACATATTTATATAAGGAAATACAATTTTAAGGTCTATGTCTATAATATATGGAAATACTTCGACGTGCTTTTTCGTGTCTTACTATAGACATATATTAACCGAATTATGATTGACAATGTACTTATCAGCGTTTTGCTTAGTTAAGTTTTAAATATTAATTAATTGTAGTGTAAAATTTAACCGATCCTTGCTTGGAAAATACGTCGAATGGTATTTTTTGACTTGTCTTTTAATTTTCTCCTTTGATTCATTAATATTTTAGTTATCATACTTTGTTTTTTGTTATCTTTACACTCATTATTTTTTCAAAAATTTTTAATTCGACTTTTTCCTTATATTTGACTATTTTTCTGCAAATTTTATTTCGATTTTTAATGTTTTATGTGTTTGTTATTATATCCCTTAATTAGAATTATTGTATATATATATATATATATATATATATATATATATATATATATATATATATATATATATATATATATATATATATATATATATATATATATAATTCAATTTATTTTATAAGAATTATTATACAAAAAGAGCTTCACTTTTTACTATATTTTCAAACTGATTCTTATTCTTTTCAGAATTTTTGAAGTTTGTTATTGTATTATTTAATTAAAATTATTCCGGATGTATTAATTTTATAATAAGTATCCCATTTCCTTTATCCCATATTTTAAGCATACTTATTTTATTTTACTTTATTTTATTATACTTAGTTTGTGGTTCTCCGCTCTTACTTATGCAAGTAAAAAATACGATGATATAATTTTAAAATTTATCTTATGCAAAACTAAATGACATGCTATTTTTTCATAAAATATTTCAAACTTTTGTTTTTACTGCATACATTTGCAACGTTATTTTTCATTTTACACGCTAGTTGAACTTTACTATTCTCTAACAATAAACGCTAACGAAAAATTCGATGGGATTTCATTTCGAACGCGCCAGTAAGAGCTTTCTTTATTTTGACTGTTTTTTTCGTCTGATTTGCTCTAATTCCGTTTTCGACGCAAAATGACCTATGACAGCTCACAATCGTGGAGAATTCTCCAAATCAAATATCCAATAAGATTTGTTATGCTCCGTCAAAGTTGATCACAATTTTTTTCCCGTTCACGAAGTTGTCGAAAGATAAGTTGACACTCGATTGTGTCGCAACGTGATTGTAAGAATTTTCAAAACGGATATATTTTTCTGTGTCGCGATGTGTGTGTTGCGGAATACAAAGAATATAACTGAACTCTACTAATAAAAATGAAGCTTGTATTACGAAAAGACATTGAAATTCATTTGTGTCCTTTCATGACCATCAGACTAGCTTAACGATGCAGAAATTTGAATACGAAGAAAGAGAAATAATTCAAATCTTTGTAATTGTTGAAGTTTAATGTGCGTTAAACTTAGTGTTGCGTATTTGTAACTAACCCACTTGGCTACGGAGCACCTTCGTTGGCGCACTCTGTAATCACGCCATTTTTGGCAACCTTTTTTCTTGTAAGTCTCAACGATGTACTGTTACGCCAAAAAGCGCTGCGAAAACACGCAGCATAATAAATGTTTTATTTAAATTCTTTTGTATTTTAATTAACACAACTTCCGCACATATTGTTCTTTAGAGACCTGGAGGTGAATTTTATTATTTATTGACCTGAAAGTCCAATGGAATAAATAATTTTGTTCGTTATGATTGAATTTAAATAATAAATTATATCGCTAAGGTAATTGACATTACACCGCTAAATCGAAAGTACGTCTGGATCAAAAGCCAGCTGAGGAAATTAAATCATGTCCTCACAGAAGGGCTAGATGACATGATCATAGATAATCTGAACTTTAAGGTCAATTGCACATTTTATTTATACTATACAACAGAAATTCGAAGCGTTTAAGGATGAATACAAAATCACTATGGAAGAAGAATTCCAAAAAGTCGAAGACACTTACCGAAGTGGATGATGACATTCAAAAATTAGAGATAAGCCTCAAAACTTCTATTAACAAATTAAAAATTATAAATATTGACTCTGTTTAAAATAAAAGTGTTGAATCCATTAACAGTGATCAGCCAAAAAAAGGTTTTATTAAGTTTCCGAAAATCTCACATCCCTTTTTTATTGGAAAATTTGAGGATTGGAACTTGTTCGAAATTCAATTTAATAGCCTAATTAGAGAAAATTCTAATTTTTTTAAAATAAAAAATTATTTTTGTGGATCGCTTAAAAGAATTAACTGTCATATCAAAAACATTTTAAATCTTTATCCTTTATTCAGGAAAAGATTTACGCAACGAACTTTATATCATTTTGAAGAATCGTAGATCATTAAAAATCTTAGGTTTCGTTAGAGATAAATTGTCTAATGCTTTGTAGTTAAATATTGTACTTGATAAATTAGATCGAGACACTCGAAAACAATTAGAATGAACGTTGAAAGACAACGATGTACCTGAATTTGATGATTTTCTCCAATTCTTAGAGAGAATTGAATGCCAATTTAATACCAACAAATCGAAATACTTTTTGTTAAGACAGACAAATCTCCAAAATTGTGTATTGCTTGTAAAACACGAACACATGCGCTGTATCACTGTAATGTATTTAAATGAAATTATCCGAAAGATTAGATTTAGTTTAAAAAAAAATCAACTTTTTATAAAAAAAATTTTAGTGGATTTCATTCATTATCTAGATCATGGGTTCCCAAACATTTTTTCTCGTAGACCACTTTCAAAATTTTACTCGGTAGACCACCTCCTGCTACATTTCTACTGTATTCCTGAAACTCCTAAAAGATATCACCTTAAATTGGAGGTGTTAAGACGATAAAAAAGTAGCACATTTTCTTATTTCCTATTTATCAAAATAATACTTGTGGTTATACAAAATTATAAAAATTTTTATTGCAAACAATCAATAATGAATTCTGAAATGTAAATAAACATTAAAAATTAGTCATACTTTTAATGAAATGGATGTACTTGATGAATTGACAGCAAATTATCAGTATTTGGCTTCAGTTCTGTAAGAAGTAATTTCATATGTCCCCGTTCTGTGATGTACAATCTGACCTTTTTTGGTTAATAGGTTGGTAAAGGCACTAAAACTTCTTTCGACAAGATATGGCGAAGGAAACGCTGCCAAAAATTCTCTTGTTATTTCCCACAGCCCAGGATATTTTTCAGCCTTTTTTAAATTTCCCCTTCAGTTCATCGTTGTAATACCACACTCGAGCTCAACCAGATTCGCTTGTAATACCACATTCGCCTTTTCTGTTTCATCAAATGTGGTTATGATCCATGGTGGTATTTTCACCGTCAGAATATCTTCAAATCTATTTTTGAAGTCATCATGCTGGGTATTTAAATGTTAAGCTTAGGTCTGAATATCCTCATCATGACATTCTATCTGTGACAAGTGCGAAAACTGGGAGAATTCGCGCCTAATGTAGATAGATGGCAAGCACAGCATTCATCCCTTTGCAGGTCTAAACAAGCATCCAGGACGAGCGAGCGCACGGGCGGCACTTCGCTGATCTTGACATGTGGTGTACACTTGTACTATTATCTATTGTTCTAGTCAATCCTGTGTTTGAACTGAGTCTCAAATATTTCTGAGTATATTACTCTCGAATATTACCTAGTGAATGATGCTACCTGCTTACCTTGATAGTTAAATCTAAGTAAAAAATTTTGTTCTTTAATATGAAAATCGGAAACATTTTCAAGAACCACCACTTACAATTTGTGGACCCCTGTTTTCTTTTCATGTCTACGTGGACCCCCGTGTGGTCTACTATGGACACTTAGGGTTTCACCTGGACCACTTTGGGAACCTATGATCTAGATGTAACTCTAAAAGTTCCTGATTCGTATGTAAAAAGAAATTAGATCATAACACACTCCTTCATAAATATTCTAAACCGCCAATGACAAGTAGTCATAACATCCGAGAGAATGAACCCGTACTGCTGACGCCAACGCAGTATTAAGAAGGAAATCAACCATCAGAATCAACTGATAAGCAAGTGCCAGAAAATCCTTGACTTTCATTTTTCTGTAATGGAAAGAAGAGTATTTTAATAAACACTGCAATAATACATGTCAGAGTCGCATGCGGAGGGAGACCGTTAAGACTGTGCCAGTGAGTCATGTTTTGTTTCTTACACTGCCACAGATTTATTAGGATTGAGAACAGAAAAAAATAAATATCCCAATTGCTGACTTGAATGATACATCTGTAAATATAGAGAAAAAAATTTTTCAGCTTTTATTTTCGAATGAAAATAAGGATTCGCAATGGTAAGAGGATTTATTAATTGTTCATAAGATAACAAGTTTCACATTTTCTGAAAGAGTACATTTTTCTAACCATGAATTTCAAGTGAAGTTAAACTAGCTGATACATCATTTTATATATGTTCCTCAAAAATAAACATCCTTTTAGGTGCTGAATTGTTCTTTTCATTTTTGAGTAAAGAGAGATAAAATAAAGATAGCAGACAACTTACTCTTACAATCAAGTTATTATATACTTATTTTTAAAATCCGAAACAATGTTTTTTAACTAACAAATTAGACATTCTTGATAGAACTCTCGAGCTTTTTTGAAAAATTAAATAATATCTCAAAAACGCAAATGAAACTTGCAAAAATGGCTTACAGTATTTTAACGAACATTTCGCAAAAACTAATTATAGAAAACCGAATGATTGATACGTTGTGGAATTGCCATTCAAATCCGATTTTTCCGAAGATATGTTAGGACATTCTAAGACAATGGCATCAAAAAGAATAGATCAATTATGGGTGCATTTAGAACGCGATCCCACGATGCAAACACTTCAGATATTGTCTGTGAATATGAATTATTACAACATATGGAAGAATTGAAAGAAGATTCAATCATAGTACCTATCGTACACTGGGTGTTACGCCCATCAAATGAATGAAACTACTAAACTTCGTGTAGTTTTCAAAACGAGTTGCTAAAATGTCTAGAGGAAATTCTGTAAGCGACAGACTGAGCAAGGTAGGAGTGCTTCAGGAAGATCTCTTCTCAATTCTAATAAGATTTAGAAAACACACTTGTGCATTTACTGCAGATATAAAGCAAGTATTCCGAATGATTGAGGTTAATCCTTCGCGAAAAAAACTTAAAAAAATTCTATGGAAGAATAATAAAACGGCACCCACTAAAGCGATTAAGGTTTTAAGGTATGAACGGTTATATATGAAACCGCATCTATTTCCTACCTAGCAAAAATTTTTCTGCAACAACTTGCTTTAGAAGAGGAAAAGGACTAGAATGCTTCAAACAATCCAGTTGTCGCAAATAAGATGATGAGGGATCTTCCTGCAGAAAGAGTTACACCAAGTTCAGCATTTTTAAACATAGGTATTTACTTATGTGGGCTTTTTGAAACCAAATATAAGGGACAGAGAAAAGGTACTCCTCAAAAAATATGCCACTTTATTTGCATATATGGCAACCAAGGCTGTATACATGAAATTTGTCTAGGAATTAACTTCTGAAGCTCTAATCACTAGATTGAAGAGGTTTTTACTCGTCGTGGGGAAAGCTCCATTATTTTCAACGGTAATGAGACTAATTTTAGTGGTACTTCCGCAGAGATTAAACATTTATAAAAACTAATGCTAGGAGAAGACGTTTTGAATATGCTTTCCTCCGAAGGTATTAGGTGGAAATTTTTCCCCTAAGGGCTCCCATCTTTGGGGATTTTTGGGAGGCTGGCGTTAAAGCTCTTAAATATCATATTCAAAGAGTGATAGGCTGCGTAAGATTAACGCTCGAAGAGTTTCAAACAGTTATCACTCAAATTGAGGAGATCCTTAACTCTCGACCCCTATCTCACCTACCCACTGATATTGACGAATTTTCAATTTTAACTTATGCTACTTTCTAATAAGGAAACCTGTAAATTCTATCCCAAAACCTAACTTCACATTGACAAAGGAGACCATTTTCTTACTCGATGGCAAAGGACTAAAAAATTAGTTCAAATTATTTGGAAACACTATGGCAAAATAGTTATTTAAGCCATTTACAACAGAGCTCAAAATGGTTGTTTTAAATACAAAATTTAAGTCCTGGTATCTTAGTTTTGGGTGAAGGACATTCAGCTTCTAACTTACCAGTTGCCATTAGGTCGAATCATTAATGCAATTTCAGGCCCAAACGGGTAACAGTTATACGCACGGCGAAGTCAAATATCTGAAGATCTATCTCTAAAATTTGTAGTTTGCCTACTGTAGACAACTTTCAATCAAACTGAAAGGTTCCCTTATATTTGTTGAATCATTATGCTAATTGCATTCATTATTTTAATTATAATTATTGTGTAATTTTTTGTTTATATGTCAATTAGTGATGTAATTTTACATACATTATTAATTTGAAACATGCATATTTCAACGTCGGGCGGGTTGTTCCGTATTTGTTATGTGCATCCTTGGCTACGGAGAAACCTCCATGACACCCTCTGCAATTACACTATTTTTGGTAACCTTTTTCTTGTACGTCTTAGTGTTGTTTGTACGCTAAAATGCGATGCGAAAACAAGCAGCATAATAAACGTTCTTTTTGCCGTTTCTTAATGAACGCAACCTCCGCACACCTAGTATTGAAATTTTACTAAATGTAATAAAATAAAATAAATTGCATTTTATTTTATATCACGACACATAGGGGCTATCCAAACAAATGTAAGAATTTTTGGGAACATTTACTGCGTATTTGCTTTTTGGAAGATTCTTGGGATATTTAGTAGCGTCATGTGTGGCAAGCAAGAAAGCTCCCATTCAAACAAAAATCAGAAGCAAAAGATAATTTTGTTGATCATGACTTTAGGCGCTTTTCCTTTCTAAGAGTTTGGTTCTACAACTAGGGCACGATAGCCTTAGTAAAGCAGTTGATGTGCTGTGTTGCTTATATACAAAGAGTAGTAGTACCACAACCTATAACAAACGATATAATATTTTCCCCGTATTTCTGAAACAAAATCTGCATGAATGCAAACATATCTTACAATAATTATAAATATTAAAATTAAAAATAAATTATTTATAACTTTTCAACTTAGAACAGGAGATAATAAAAATAAATAAATGTATAAAATAAAATTAATTAATTAATTAATAAAATAAAATAGGCGTTTTTCTTTCTTTTATTTTAAAATTTACTGGTTTTTATTTTTCTTGAGGATTTTATTATAAGTAGTTGGTCGTAGTCATGTGTCGTCAGACTACGACCAATTTTTATTTAGACTACGACGTCATTTTATTTTAAGTAACTTTACTAGAAAAGAAACCACCCCTCAATTATTCAGTGCATATCGATGCAAATTCCACAACGAACTTTTTTAGTGTAGGCCAACATGTGAAAGGCTTATAACTTTTATTTTGTGCAATTGTATTTATGCTTTTGTTAGCTTGTTATATGTAGTAGCTTTCTAATATAATTGTTTTAAAATTGAAGAAAAAAAATATTTTGATGTCTTGTTTAGTTATCTTTTCAGGTCTCTAACATTCCAACTCTAATTTAGTTTGAGCTATTTGTATTTAAATTTTAAAACTCTTCTCAATAATTTCTCAAATTTCTTTGATTTTTAATAGTATTCTTTTACTTTGAATTTAAAATTTAAATAGAATTCATAAAAATTTTTCGAATTTATATTAGATTGACAATAATATTGCAGAAGTTCTAAGAATGTCATTGAATGACTTCAATGCAGAATTGTTCGTGAAATTGATAGAATTTAGATGGAAGAGAGTTATTCCTACATTTCACTAACTCTTCCTGGTATTACCAACGTCACTGGTTTCCTAGGTTACCTTATAAAAGGCTGTTGTGCTCATAGTTCTTGAAATCTCTCTGTCGAATGACTGATGATTTCATGGTAAACATAAATGAAACAGGACTTCGCAAATGTACGCTTTTAAATTTCTATTTATGTTACTCTAAATCTGGTGCTTGGAGACTTAAAGATAAAAATAATTGAATAAAATTTATTCTTTAGAAAGACGCTGTATATCAGCTTTCCTTATATAACAATTCAAAATATGGAAAATAAATTATCTGTGATAATATTTATTATTTTATAACTAATTTTTCCCTTAACTGTTATTTGAGAAAGTATTACCTATATACATTTATAATTGTAATACATTTTTAATCTTATTATATTCACTATTTATTTTTGATATATTTTAGGAAATAATGTAACCAAAAATAGCATGTAGAACAAATAGATTATATATTTTTTTAAATAAGGATTATGTAATAAAAGATTTAAATTTAAAAATCCTCAGGTCGGAATTTCTTAGAAAATTGATATTTATTTCTTAATGTTAATTTGATAGCTATTAAAGGTAAAATGTCGTACTGTGTCTAAAGGGGAGCATGCTGGATTTTAAGGATGTGCTCTTATTAGACCAGGAGATAAATTAATTTAAAATTTTAAATATTAACCATTGATTAGAACAAGCTCAATGTGGGTGCATTCTTAAATTTGTATGTGTGTGCAAAGGTAAAAAACTCCTATAAGAATATCTGTAATTCTATTTAACATAAAAGACTAATTCTTATTTTATTCCATTCAGAGCAATTAATTTGTTATTTTTGGTTTTAAATTTATATGATATATAAAAGTTAAGTAACAAAGATATAAAATTAATTTTAATATTGTCCTCTAAGAATAAAATTTAATAAGTATAAAATTTAATAATTATATAAGTATATTAGAATAAAAGTATAAAATTTAATAAATAGTCACAATTTTATATATAAGGATGGTTCATATGGCTTGTTTCATTTCAGGTTATTTGACTATAATTATAATTTAGATTCCGCATTAATGTTGACTAGTTTCCTGCTTAAAAAATTCTGTTCTTCGTAACATTTGCATATTTTTTTCTTCTGAAAATTAGTTTTATAAAAATCATCCAAATAACAATATTTTCAAAGCTTATCAAAATCAATACACACAGGTTTGTTAAACAAACATACAGAAATTGTGCAATTTATACTTAGATTAATTTTACTCAAGTCTACTAAGTTTTTGTTCACTTTTATCTATAGTTATGTTATTTAAACTTATTCGTTATCCATCCCTACTTGTTCATAATTTACTTCATCTACAGAAAAGCCAAGCGCTGGATAGTCAGTACTCTGGGTGGTCTTCATCTCAACAACTCATAGTATGGATATCAGGTTGTAATGTGGTTCGGAATTTTCTTTAAATTATCCAGGCTAAATTTCCCCTGCTGTTCAAGATATAACTATTTCACTACAAGCTAAGCCAATAAAGAAAATTATATACAAAATTTAAATTTAATCCTCATGATTGGTTTATCTCCATGTTTCAAATTTCTAGTCGATTTAACTAACTATTCTGAGTAAGAAAAGTAATCATAGAGCAACAAACAAAATAGAGTATAAAAGTTCGAAATTTCTATCTGCTTTACAAATGCCATCACAAATTTGTTTTTTTCTTCTCTCGATAGAGAGACAAAGAAACAGCTCCTCGACCACCCCTGCTCGACTCCCACCTTAGGTTACATGTTTTTATTGGTTCGGAATCCATTTTATACCGTAGTTCCTGGTTGAAAATTAGTCCTCATATGCACAAGGTTACCTTAAAGTTACCCTTTAAATCTTCAGGAAAAGGAAATTAAAAATAGGAATTTTTTTCTTGGGTGGGTTAGTTTTAAGGTCCAATTCAATTGGTCTTGTTGGAGAAAAAGAGTCGAGCAGTAGATGGTCTTAATCGATGTCAAAACCAACATTTTATTCTCAAGCCGACAAATCCAAATGAATTGAATCTCCCCTGTTGTCAGGAATCAGAGATATTCTGGAGCAAATAAGCTGATTCAGGAAACGAATTTTCTGTCATAATTTAAAATATTTTATTGATAATAAATTTAAAATCTTTATTTTCAGCTCTTTCCAATGAGCGCTAAAAGTATTTTTTGGGTGCACATTTATATCTTTTTTTTTTTTTTTTTTTTCGAAAAAATAATTAATAAATTGTTTTGTTGCTATTGTAATTCAATGTGAAATGCTTTTCATTTCGCCAATTAAATAATTGAATATAAAGCTGTTCTTTACATTAAAATATTTACTTGATTATTTATTTTAAACTGGTTGTTTCTTTTGATAGGAATAAGAAGAAATGGGAAATATTAGCATACGTTTTTTATTATTATAGTAAGGGAAATATGGGAAATAACGAAATTTATATTTTACAAATGTGCCCTATGGTTTTGGATATCTTTTGACATTTTATTTGTTCAATGTAATTTTTTTTACCATTGATGGATAAAGTTTATTTTGATAAATAAAATCTTTAATACTATTTACGTAAAATTATTAAGTATTTAATTTTGCCATAATTAATATTTCTTAATAAACATTATAATAAATATTTATTAATTGGTAAAATTACTATTGTATTATTTTGTAATTCTCTATACTTGTTTTATATTATTATACATATTTATTACATTATTATTTATAAAATGATAATTACACATGCATATTATTTTATTACACTATGCAGAAATTGGTTGCAGAGTGCAGTACAAAATAGCGCCCCAACACCTCGCTAAGGTAAAAAAGAAATATTTAACTAAATGTACAGAATATTGAGGGAACAAAACAGGAAGGGAATTCCGCACTTTTTTGTTGATTCCTCACTTTTATGTTTATAGGGGATATTTTTCTAAATTTAATGGTGTCCTTTTCGTTTGACTGTGCCCCGAGCTACAAGAATAACAAGCTACATTCTGATATTTTTTTAAAGACTGCATATGTAAGCATGCACAAATAAAGATTTTAACTTTTAGCAGAGAGATAACAAAACTAAAATTGTCCAAATTTAAAAAATGCTCAATTCTTTTTGTTTCAAATTCATTTTCATCTCTTTCACTTTCTCCAAATTAATGTCTGGTGCGGAATTAGGAAAAATACTTGTTGACTAATTGCTTACCATCTATTTATTATTTATTCACACTTTTATCTATACCTAATTCATATTTTAATCAATGTCCAATTTTTTGCAGGAATCGGTTTTTATTTCAGTGTGGAAATATTTATGAAGTCGACACTATTTTACAGCACTTAAATTGAGGGAAGAGTTTTTTGCATTTTAATATTCTTTTGCGTTCACAATAAAATGTAATTAGTTGTGAAGAAGCGTTAAAAAATAAGAGCACTTTCGGTTCCTCTGGGGTCAAATTTTAAGAAAGAAAAATCTTAGAATTTTACTATTCTAATCTAAAATTGTTATGCCACGTGATTTGATATGTAATTCAGAAAAACACCCTTAAAAACAAAGTGTTGCAGTTTTAAACCAGAATAAATGACTATGACAGCATCAGAGCTTGCATTAGATTATAACTTTTCACAGCAGATCAATCGAGGGATATTAAACGAGCCTAATTGAGAAAATCCATTCCCCTTGTTGCATGCAAGGGGAGTCAAGGTCACAACAGAGACATCCTAGAGGTTGATGAATGTTCGTTTAAGGAGATGCCCGGTGCTCTCTAAACAAATGGTTTGTCAAGCGAGAAAAAATATCACAAATGTGGATGAAAACCGCAATTCTCATGTTCTCCAAAGAGGAAAAAAAAAATGTCCGTAAATAAATATTTAAGCAGAAAATTATATGAATTTCTTTTTTAACTAATTATGTAAAGTTTATGAAAAATGGTGAGAAAACAGGTCATCAAAACAGTAATTTTCTCCTTTTCTAAAAAAGTTTAAAAAAGAATCAGATTACAAATGGTTAATGGATTAATATATATATAAATTAAATCACATTATTTTTGGGTTTCACCCTTTTTATAGCATCACGTTTTGATAAATATTTGTAAAAAATGATTTAATATGAAAAAAAAGCAAACCAGATCATTTAAACAGAGTGTGTTAAATTATTTTTCGCTTAATGATTCTTTTTAAATAATGGATATTAATTCGCACGTTTATTCCGTAGTAAATTTGTGTGGAAAGGGTAAAGATGTTTTATTGTTTCCTTTTTAATTAATCATGATTGAATTTTTATAGTAAATGTTTCTCCAATAAAATAAGTATTGCTCAAAATTTTGAAGAAAGTACATATAACTACATATAATAGTGTCAACACAAAGGGAAAAAAAATCAACATAAAAGAAATTACCTTTTTTTCTTTAAATATTCTATTCTTTTAATTAGTTACTCGTTTATATCGAGAGCTATTCATTAGTTTTTTACGAAGAGCTGACTTAAAAATACATTTTGTGGTTTTATTTATCAGAACAATTACGAAAACCAATATATTTTAATGAAAGAGGAACAGAGATTCTTACTTTGATCATAATAATTAAAAACAGTATCAGAATGAATTCATAAAATAAATATTTTATATAATATGCTAGAACACAAATATAGTTAAAAAATGACATAAATTATCTTCTTTTATAAGTCTAAGGTGAATAGTTTCAAAATGATGATAATCCATATCTGTTTCGCATTCTTTAAAAAAAAAAAAAAAAATTATAGCTTAATCATCCCATGCATTATAACTAGAGTTTACAAGATTTGAAAATTGTGCAATTCTATTTTACCATTTTTTTCTCTAAACTTTTGAAATAGTTTGAATCCAAATTGCATCATAATTTGAATTTATAAGCCTGAGACATGTGCATTTGACATTAAATCAGAATAATGCCCTGTTTCAAGTTGAGTTGACCAATGAATGGGTAGCTCTCTGGCCTTTTGTTCATTAATTCATTATTTGATTCCCACCCAAAACATGAATTTTTGTAGTGGTTCTTAATCTCCTTTAAATGGTAGGTTCCGGTAATTAGTCTTCGTGGGCAAAATATGACTGTAGGAGGGCAATTAAACTAAGCATCCAATGTTTGATAGCATTTATAAGACATATTAACGAATTTATTAAAGAACATACTTACGAAAAATTAACAAATATAATACATTAACAAAATTTTTCTTCCTACATAAAAAAAAAATTTTTTTTCTAGGAATTAATTCTCGAAACAGCTCTATTCTTGTTTGCTAAATAATAGTTTTAAAATCATTGACGTGGTAAAAAATGCATTGTTTTGCTGAAATATTAAACAAGAACCTTAAGGAAAGTATTTACAACTAAATATATGCTGATCTAAAATGCATTTAGTTTAGAATTCGTGGAATTCTTATTTAAATCGATTTTTCCCCGGCAGGAGTACCACCAACACAAAGAGAGAACCCGGTCTAAAACTATCTTCAGAAATTGTACATTCTTCCACATAATTCCCATAATATCTAACACCAACGGAGCAGGAGTTTTTACAGAGGGTATCACACAAATACCCAGTTATAATACTTGTAACACTTTCATATTTTTGGGCAGCAAAATGCTTAACTTTTCTTAAAAACTGGTTCCCTACTTAATCCCATAAAGTTGGCAAGGTTATCGTTGTGTTATTATGAACGCATAAAATAACTGACTTATAACGAAGAGATTTTTTAATATTCACGTGCAAATATTTTGGAAACAGTTTTTTTTCTGGACAACAAGATGGCCGATATATGAAAATGAACTGAGATTTAGATCCAAAAAATGTTTTTTACTCCGAGCAATTTTATTTAAGAAATTTTGGCTACAATGTTTTGTTGACTAATTTTCGCCGAAATATATTTTTAATTAATATTAACATTTTTCTCATATATTCTATATTTTGATTACTTAAATTTCACTGAAATCTGCTTCATGCATCACTAAAAACTAAAATACAGAAGATTTATGGAGTACAAAATATCAATCGCTCATCGAGTGGTGAAAAATTGCTCGATTTTTTTATGTGTGTACCGTTCTCATTACGAAAGATAGAGAGTTCAATATCTGACCCAGTTGAAGATTCGTCCTATTTATTAATTGCGGTTGGGGCACGTAAAATAAGTTCTAGTTGCAATGTCTTCTAAATGAAATTATACCTCTGTGGTACGGGCCAAGTCTGGAGTATCCTACTTAGGACCTGCTTCCATATTATGAAGATATATTGATTTTCCTGATGCATCCTAGGGTGCTTTACATTATATGATGATAGAAACTGTATCACTCTCTTCTTTTCTATCCATGGAAATGATGGTCCTACGGAACTGGTCTTTGTCCAGATGAAACAAGTGTAATTTCAAAAATAACTTTTCTAAATATTTCCACCATGAAATATAGACTGGATTGGAAGAAGTGCAATTCTGATCGACATCAGCATGTTGACATGGGGTTTGAATCTAGATTGTCTGTCTTAATTTGATTTCATTTGCGATTGTCCGTAATGAAATATAGTATGAGCTAATATTGTAATACACACTAAAATTTGATTAAGTTGTTAGTTCGTATCTAGTTAATAGTCTCACGTCGATGTTAATCCTCATCATAGAAACATGGCTACATTACACTTCTGCCATAAACTACTGGGAAAGGAGTTAAATGATAGTTTAAACTATCGATTTTTATACTTATCACAAAAGTATTTACTCATTACATTTTTCAAATAAATTTAAGAATAGACCACAGATTTCAGTGATTTGCACATACTATTTCCTGAGCTTTTAATACTATATCTGATTGGGACCCACTCCACTGTTTACACAGCTGTTCAACGTGCTCCGCATTATTTGAATGACACATTGCACTCAAATGCTCGATATTAGAGTATCACTCAAATACTGTCCCAGTATTTGAGCAGCTTAATTTTACGCTCCTGTTGACTGCAGTACAAGTTAGTATTCATGTAATGTCCTGGTTTAATGCCAGTCAGTAAGAACACAAATATTAATTTAAAAAAATGTTGTTAGAATACGAGTTACACTTTTGGGAAATCGATCAGGAAAAAAGACATTATCAGGGACATAAAATGAAGGAAATCTCTTAGCTGCTTTTCTTTACTTTATATCAAAATGTGTCCAAAGATAAAACTGCAGTTTATCATGTATCTTTGAAAACCATTCGCAAATTAAACAGAAATTTTATCTTTTCTTACGCATTTCAATCACTGTAAGGTAATGAAAAGAAGCTTTTCAGTTTTTTTTTTCAATTTCAAAACCATTTTATTTCTCTTCTTTTAAAAATTATTTTGGCCATATTGGAATGTTAATCTTTATAATAATAAAAACCCTTTGAATGTGAACTTATGTAAATAATAAGATCAATATTTCAAAGTTTCCAGTTTTTAAAATTAAATTTTAATCTGTATTTCAGAATCCTTTGAAATAAGTTATCGCTTTTATTCTAAACTTTGTCCAGTGGGGTTTTTTTTGGCTGAAAATATTTTTATTTTTAAAATCGATGGGAAAATAAAAATGTTCACTTGATAACATATAGTGTATAGATGCCGATTCAGCTGTAAATCTCACTTGGCAGTTATCTAAAATTACTCGGGATCAGTTGTGTTTAGCAGAACAAGAAAATTATTACTATTGGACTGCTTGTGGTAGGGCCATCTTCTTCAAAATGAAAAGTTCGAGTTCCATCCAATTTTGAAGAACAAGAGATAAATATTGCTTTTTGGAAGCTTTCCTCCCTTCCCTCATTCGTTAGTACCACCCACTGCACATAAAAAGTTCCTTCTGGAAGACGAAACTTGGTGGATTATAAAAAAGTTATCCAACTTTTAACCTTGAGGTTATTTTCAGTAGGATCTATTCTGTTTTCACTCAGCCGTTTATATATTCATTTTTTTTTTTTTTTTTTTTTTTTTTTGCACATGAGGGCTAACTAGACCGGGACCTATTGCTTAAAGTGGATTCCTTAATTGCTGTAACATTCACGCCCGATAAGAGAATCGAACCCACGAGTTGTCGGATAGAAGACCAGAGCTCTGATCATTCGGCTGGTAAGAAGGTAAGTATGTTAAAAATATCTTGAGTGATGTTTTTTCATGCGAGAAATCGTTAATATTGAGAAAGATAATTTTTAAAATACATAACGATATTTACTGCAAAGATATGATTAATATTAAGTAACAGATTCTTTTCTACGAATTTAATTTAATTTCGTGTAGTTCACTTGATATCATTCCAGAGTTCAACAACACCAAGTATTTATTTTATAAATCAGATATATCTAAAAAAATTTTTTTCTGATAATATTCTTTGAATCATATTTAGTGGCTTAAGTTACATACCTCTAAAAAAGCGGAATAACTTATCAAAACTTACTTCTTATATATGTGTGTGTGTAAACGTATTTCCTTCTTTGTCTGATTTTTTTTTAATCGCGAATGGCTTAAGAAGAACAGCCCCATTTGAAGGGCTCTTATTCCCATTAGAAGCAAGAGAGGCGCTCTAATGTAATTTTCACTTTTTATTGTATTACTGTGGGAACGGAAATAAATCTTCTGTGAGGAATTTATAGCTTTTATTATCATCTCAGAGTGTTTGATAACAATTTGAAGTCATCCAACCATAACCATGATCCATCATCCATCCATTTTGGAGGATTTTCCTAAGAAATTCTCTTTCTATCACGTATAACGACAGAAGAACTAAACTCGCTCTTACATTACTCTATTTTAAATTGTTTCCTTTATAAAAAAGAAGTTATTGCGTGAAAAAAGATAAATAAATTAGGTGTATGTAAAAATAACTTTAAAAATGAAATTTTAAGCGAATTACTTTCATAAAATAAAGCGAATTTTCATTCTGTATTATTTTTACCACTTTTTCATACATGTAATGCGATTATTTTGGCTGCACAGATTAAAGTAATCCCAAAACTATTTTAAAGGTAGACCGGTACTAAGAAAGAAATAACACCCCTACAATCAGTAGAAACAACAAAACCCTTATTCTGTTTTGTCTGCCAAATTTTTGTTCGTGTATAAATTGAAAATCATGCGGGAAATGGAACAAAACTTATATCAGAAAGTGACTATGTGTGTGACTTGTGTTATCAAATTTATAAATAATGCGTTTGTAACTCATTGAAACCGTAGTTCACTCTAATTCGTTCTTTGTGTCAAGTTCTCAATACAATAATTTGAACGTATAATTTTCCGTTGCAGAACATTTCTCACTTCAAAACGGGAGATTTTTAGTCCCTCCCGCATTAAAAATTGTCATCTGCGCGTATTCGTTTGAAATAGAAAATAGCATCGAATTCCCCTTTTTTCTACATTCTCACAATATCATTTATTTTTAAAAAATAATGATATTTGTTATTTTTTCAATCTACATTCATGAATTTTCCTTTCGCGCTTCAAAACACCGTTTTGAATAAGGCTAAGTAAATAGTAAATGTTGTTAAGAAACAATACGTGTAAATGGCGTTTCCGCCATTTTCTCCCTAAATTGCTTCCAATGCAAGCTAAAAAACACTCGTTCATATTAAAAATAAACCTCGTGAAACAGAATGAAATATCCAACTGTATGAAATTTGGAAAATGATCCCGGGGAGAAAGTGCAGGAGGAGGAAGAGTGTCAAGGGAATCCGCGAACTGCCGAATCATCTGGAACAATTATATCACCGGTTGGCAGTTTCCTGGGTTTCCACCTATGTGAGATTTAAATGTGGCCCACTTCATATGAGAAGTTCTCCTAGAAAACAAATGCGGACACTCCAAAATAGCCATGCGACAGCTTTCAGTTGCGTTGTATCAAATTAATTACCGAGTTCAGAAAAGACGAGGTTTACCAGATTCATTAAATGGTTGAATTTCTGAAGCAGATCCATTCCAAAAATGCAATCATAAATTCATGTAATCGCTTGTTGGATAGTAAATTAAGGTAAATAAAAAGCAAGACTCGTTCCTGATTCATAGATTAGCCTTTCTTTAATTTTTGTGAGCATAAAATATAATTTGCTATTGATAAATTTAACGTAATTATTTCCATTGCTAAATTAAACTGCTATTAAATTTTATTGTTAAATAAAACAAGCTGTTAAATATAAATTAAACTTGATAAGTTAAACATAATTCCCAATTGATTTCTAAATGGGCTTAAGTTATATAAAATATTAATAAGAAAATCTCTTCTAATTACAAACATTCAGCAATTCTGAAAGAAATTAACAGCAGTTTAGGTGCCGTTACAACGGAAAGTTTTTATCACCAAATCCTGTAATTTTTATTTTAAACTAATATCGTGAATCAAAAGAGTAAAAATCAGTCTTGGAAAACTGTGGAGTAAGGATAATGTATTTAATGTACCTCTTAACAAATGAAAGTTAATTAAATTTGTTATAATTAAAAACAATGCTTCTTAGTTAATGAATGAGATGGAAAATAAAAACCATTTTCATGAAAGTGCCGTGTTAGTCCAGTGGTTAAGGCATCACATTTCCGTCACATGTGACACACGTGCTCGTTAAATCTGTGGAATCAAAAGTCCCTTGGTTTGTCTTTCAGTAGTTACGATGGATGTAATGGTCTGGAGAACATTTCCTCCCCTTCCAGAACAAAGTGAAAATTGTAAGGGTTGTCCTCTTGTGGTGCCATCTGTCGGAAGAGTCTTAAAGCAAAGATATACTTTTCTCTTCGTGGTGATCTGATTAAAACGAAAGACACATCCTTCTGACTCAATTTCGCATACCCGTCGGCTAGCGAGCTTTGCTTGTCCAAGTGTCGCAACAGCATTTCCATGAATCAATAATATCATCTCATTTAATATATCAGATTTGTTTAATAATGTCAATTAATAATTTAACACCACTAAATTATACTTTGATTCTTTCAGTTATACGTTTCATTTTGAGAATATCATTTTCTATAGATTTTATTGGTTGATGAAATAGATTGGCATTTAATAGAATGAAATAGAAAATTTTTAAGATTCTTAAGATAAGATTCTTCGTTAAATATTGCACCATATTAGATCTATAATTTTAAATCATAAAAATTTTCATTTTAAGAACTGTATATAAGCTTATTACTTTTTTCCTATTATCAATATTTCGAAATATTTTCCCTTCTTAAAAATTAGCTTCTTAAACATTAAAGACTCTCACAAAATATATTAATGATACTGATTTTTTTAAACCTCTGAAAGTTAGCATATGATTATTATTATTCTTTTTTTTTTTCATATTCATATGAAAGTCTATGATTATGAAAAAAGGATATGATGAAAAAAGTTAGCACATGGTGTACAAATTTAATCTCATGCAATAACATTGAAAGAATCGGGTAATACTATTATAAATGCTTCCATATAATTCTAAAAGCATTTTTCAACCCAAATGTCCATTTTTCTCTTTTACATCCTTAAACAAATGCAGAATATTGTAGATCGCGACTACTGATCTAACAATTTATGTAAAAATTATTTTAATTTCAAACTTTGATTTGAAATTTAAAACAATTGTGAAAGGGAAATAGTACTTGCTTTTACCTTGTGAAATGTAACACACCTTTACTGGGATTTTAAAAAAAAAAAAAAAAAAAAAAAAAAAAAAAAAAATTAAAAATGAGGAAATTTTTAGGTATTTCACATGGAAAAGTGGGTGAAATTTTCATTCGTATTATCAATACATAACTGAATAATTTTTTTTGTATAATATTGAAACTGATTTGAAAATGTATGATGATTAGTTTATCGACAAATTATATTTCTATGATTAGAGTTTCTAACTAGTAACAATTAAATCACAGTAATTTTTTTATTCAAATCTGGAATCAAAAATTCTAACTGCATCTCTTAATTCAAAATATTTAAAGGAACTTTAATCTTAAAAACCATTAATTTTTATGTTTATAGTTTTACGTTTATATTTTAATTTTTGAAAGCATATTACAATTTTAAATAAATTCTTTTATTACATTATACATCTTTAACTTTTTAATTAGCATATTTTGAAGATAATCAGTTCTCCCAAAATAATATAAATTGAGAAGAATATTTTTTTTTTATCAAACTAGCTTTCTTTGTTTACATAATATCCAATTAAAACAAAAAATAGGAATGAAACAGTTTAAAAAAATACAGATTTCATAAGTTTTTATCATTTCAATTCCAATGATTATTTAAGATGGCACATTTAAGTAAAGGATTTATTAATCACTTTTTATAAATTTAAAATAATTTGTAATACTAATTGCAGTTCTTCCTTAACAAAATAAAAGGAAAAATGAAAGTACATTGTTAATCACTGTTATGTGAATATCATGTAATTAATATGATTCGAGAAGAGAGAGGAAAACCGTAATTACTCTCATGATAGTACGTAGCATCGTACTACGAATAGGAGGAAAAGTGTGGCTTTTAACATGAGATTTCCTTCAAAATTTGTTAAAAAAAAAATAGGACTTTTAGAATTTTTGGTTTTTATTAGATATTATATTAGCTAACTCATTACTATCTATTATTAAATGTTAATATTAGACGGTATAATTGTCATTCTTAAATGATAATTTACACTTGAATCATCTGTTTTCATTTTTTGTTTGGAGTATGAATAATTGATAGACCATTAAGATCCATTCGCTGAAAAGCCCTCCCAGAAAACTCTTTTGTCATCGTCCTCGGAGAGTAGCTGGCCTCAAGTGGGACCCATTTTCTGATTCGGCCTCGATAACAAAATCATTCACAACCAGAACCGATTATTTGATGCTTCATTTATTTTATTAAAGTTCAAGCTAGTTTCAGAATTAAGAGAATTTGTCGTCTCAATTTCTCCCTAACAGATTCTTTTGAAGGGAATTTGTTCTTTTGCTTCGGTTAAATAAAGAATTTTCCTTGTGTTTGCAGTCAAAAGATATCTTCTATAGATTTCAAATTTCTGCTTTTTTCAAAATATTTATATACATAACTAGTTTCTCCATTCAGAATGAACTGTTTCAGCATTTTTATTCTAGACACAGGAATATTCTAAAAATATTCTTAGCCGAAATAAAAAGATCTTACCTATTTTTAGTGTAAATATATATGTATGTGAATGAACATAAAAAATAAATTTGTAAAGAATGCGCTTAAGAATTTTACAGAGAAATTCATATTTCTACGATTTGTTTGTAAAGAAAATAATACCTTTTATATTTAACTGTAAGAATTAAGTCTCGTATTTGATTACATTTGCATTTCTTAGATTATTTTGTTCTTGTGGGACATTGTCATAGATTTATAACTGTAAGGATAAAATTTTCTCATTTTTTATTTTCTATGAAATAAATTGTCTTTGGAATTAAGGATGTTTATATATATATATATATATATATATATATATATATATATATATATATATATATATATATATATATATATATATATATATATATATATATATATATATATATAATCTTTTGTGAATTAAACCATGTACGTTCATCATATATTTACAGAATTTTCAATGTGACTTTCGGAAGAGAAGATTGTATAGTTTAAATTAAATATGTAAATGTCAGAATAACCCCCAGTTTGAATAGGTAGCGTTAAAGGCAGGATAAATAGATAAATGATTCAGAAAATACGTTACATTTTTCTTCATAAATAAAATAAGATATATGAAAATTCCAGTAGTTTTCTTTCTCTAAAAATGTATCTTTAATGTACTATTCAATTTATAATTGAATTCTATAGTAAATTGAAAAAATAATTGTTTATATCAAATTCCTCAATAATTGTATTGAATCCTTTGAATAATTTAAACGAAAGTAATTAAAACAAGTCAAACAACATTTATATTTATGCTTTTAATAGATGTAGAATTTCAAAAGTGAATCAAAGGAAATACAAATAAAAAAATCTGAATTATATTTTTAAGGAATAGTTTGTGTAATATTGTTAAGACTAATCATGTGGGAAAATTTTGAATTAAAACTTTGATTGGTGACTTCATTGGGACTTGGAAGAATTTGGATTGTAGAAAATTGTGCTAAGTGAATACAGAAAATCGCTGATCCAAGTTCATAATTTAAATGAAAAAGCTAGAAAATGTAAAAGAAATATGATTTTTACAAGACCTCTCTGCGATTCCCTCTAGATTTCGAACTAAATATAATGCCTACTTCCGGGCATTTTAACTTTCTCTTTAGGCCTTGACCTCAGGGCCCTGACCTGAATCGATTTCATACTCGATCTGAGAGGAAGGGAATCCTCTCGCTTCGCTCTGGAATTCGAAGTCTTACCGTGTTTGAAACATGAGGTGCAGCATTCATTGGGCTTTCCTTGGTATTCTTTGGGTCGCTCAGATGCGTTTTTGGATGCGTGAATGTTTTTAGGGAACCATGTTTGTTTTCAGTTAATAAAAATTAACAAAAGAATTTTTAAAAAAGTTGTCTTGTTTTCAGTTTCGGAATGGAGCTTGAATGTAGCGCAATAATGATGCATATCCAAATGAAAAGCAATTACATTTCAATTATATTGACTTTAAAATACCGCAACTAGTATACCCTGCATAGTGTATTTTTATTCTGTTAATTTAGATTTTAGTTTTAATCTAAAATATAAAATGCATTTTAAATGAATTTATTCTGATTAAATGGATGAGATAAATAACGACTGTATTTGTCTATAAAAAATATATATGAGGGACAAGATCTGGAAAATAATCTTTGGCCTTATAAAATACAATATCATCAAACTCCTCATAAGAATGGAAGAAATACGGAAAATTTCCAAGCACCCACACTGATAGATGAGCCTTACAACTGAAAACTTTTACAAAATATTATTGACACCATAATTGTGCTGCACTATGAGCAACTTTATAGGCAGAGAGAAATATTCAAAAACTAAAATGTTGAATGCTCCGAAAATTCCCAAGCACCAACCTAATGACTCTGCGCTCAAAAAACAGAAATGCAACTTCTATATGTTTAACAATGGCTGGTATGCAATTTGGTATTTCATATTCGCTATAGTATCTATGGGTCATAATAAGTCACTTGAACCAGTTGTAGTATAAGAATGAAAAGTAACAGAGAAATTGAAAAAAAAAAATTACAAAAACAATTAAATCAAGAATCTATGACTTGGTCGTATAAAAAGCGTTAAAACTACAAGTTATAAAGCATTAATAAAATTTTGAGGATGAAAGAGCCCCTAAAAGACTTAATAAATAAAAAAAAATGCTAAATATAATATGGTAATAATTATGTAATTACTTGTAAATATTATGTCATAATGTATTTTACTTAAAACAACTTAATTAAAATGCTTTATAGGTATTAAAAATATTATATTCAATACTTAAAATATGAAAGTGCGGCACGTTACTTCTTATATGTTACACATTCATGTCAATTAATCATTCTAAAATTGATATCAGTTCATCATATTTTTTGACAGTATTCTCTCTTTATAAGGGGTATAATTTGTAAAAAAAGTTTTTCATTATATTCCCCATTGATTAAGCCAAAAATATATATTTCATTTTTTAAACCAACATTTACGAAATCCTAATTTTATTTTAAAATATTTTATTCATTACATTATTTAAAATAATGAAAATAAGCAAGTGTTGCAAAATATTCCAGAACACATAATCAATGGAAACCCTCTTATGTGATTGAATTTCGAAAGATTTTTATTTATTGTTAAGAATATCAATATTCATCTCGTAATTTAAATTTACAAAAAATTTTCAATTGATGGAAATTTTGTCTTATGGGACTATTTTAAAATTGCTCAAATGTTAAAATGAAATGTCTACTTACATAAATAAACACAAAAATATAATTTTGGAATTTTATGTATCGAAAGTAGTTTACATATGAAAATACTCCTTTATATATTTACTGTACCCTTTACTGTCTTGCGTGACGATTAAGAAAATGATGCTAATATAAAGTGTTTGTTTGTTCAAGTTCCTGACGGTCAAGAAGTTCCTTCCTCCATTGGAAAAATAAAAAATTCAATTTCATAGAGATCAATTCTCACGCCATACGTCAGGTATAAAAACAAAGTTTGATAAAATAAAAAATAAAAAAAAAACTATTTTCTCTTACAAAAAGACAATTTTAAATACAATTCTGTTTTAAAAAATAAGCTTATCTTCAGATCTTTTTTATTATTAACATAGCAATTATATTTATTAACATAGCAATTATATATTTTTTAAACAGGTGTGCATATATTGTTTTTTACATAAATACATTTTGTACAATAATTCGTTCTTTTTACAGTACATTTCTAAATTAAACTTTTTCTCCTGCACCATAATTTAGTTGAGGCCACAAATCTAGGCTAGATACATGGTGTAACAATAACTTACTTTTATTAACTTTTAGCAATTCAAGTAAGAAATTTTTCTTAATTTGGTAAAAACAAAAACGGAGAACCCAGTCTTCGTCAATCAAAGATATTAAGCACACAATTTCTCTTCTTCTAAAGAGAATTTATTTATTAAAACATTTTAATGAACCCAACGCAATTTCATCAACGTGATTTTTCAGTTTTAATGCGACGCCCGGGAAGATTCGTAAGTATAAAGATTTTAGATTAGATGAAAGAGGATGAAAATCGAGAATCAAGAGTCTTTCGTTTATTTTTAAGCAAACTTTGGTAGCGAAAATAGTATATTAAGGAAATCTTTTTGAGACAAAAAAACAAATGTTATTTTTTAATGGTATTCCTTAATCTCGTTAGTAATATTTTTTATTCTATTGTGAAATTGTTTATTTTATGAAATCTTTGCTGTGCCACGAAAGTACAACTTACTCACAAGTTAATTTTGAAGTTTTTTTAAATGAGAAAAAATACTAACATTTAAATAAACAGATTATTCATTTAAGTAAATTCTAAAATATTGGTTGATAATATCTAATCTCATAATTGCAAAAGAAATATGATGACTTACCAATATTTTGAAAAGTTTATAACCAAAATGTTAAAATATTAATATTAGAACGCAAATTTCCTAAATCACAAATTTCATACGTACTCCGTTTTCATTAATATGGGCTTGCCATTTATTTATAGTTAAGTCTTAAAAAGATGTTAAATATTGGCATCAATGTATGAAATTATTAATGCTAATATGTAAATCATGTATTCAGACGTTATGCTTAAGATTATCTCAATTTAAATATTCTAAATGCAAAATAATAGATTCCTCACTAGACAAAGTATCGGTTGATGCATTGTTGAATATTCTTTCCTATTAAATTAGATAGTGTTCTGTATGAGTGAAAATTATCGTTATTATTGAGTATTCTTTCTAGTAAATTATTTCAGGAAATGTGTTTGAAAAACAAAACATTTACAAATACTTTTTCCTAAAGACCTGTCCGCTTTTTAAATTACGGAGAAGTGCCATCACAATTTTCTGCAAAAAACGGAAATGGAAAAGGGCAAATCAGACGCATTAATCACGAGGGAAAAAGGCGAAATGCGACATTGTGGTGACAAAATACTGAGACTATTTAATTTTACTGGTGTTGAGAAATCAGATTACTTTGAAATTTTCTTGTAAAAACCTTAATTATATGTAGCCAGTGTCAAAAAGATATATGTAAAGACTTCTTTGTTTATTTCATGGATGAACGGGCAGTGGAAGGAAATTTTTAAGCTACGTTAATAAATGCATAAACATGATAGTTTTAATCTAGGCGGAGATTCTTAAACAGGCGAAAAAGTAATTTATTTTTTCGCCAGTTTTATGAATCTTCACCAAAATAAAAGGCTTGGTGTTTCTATATATTTTTTACATTATTGTGAATTGACTACATGTCCTATTCGAGACCTTGTTCAGCCTGAGGACAATTCTCCTCGGTTTTTAACCTCACCTCCTCTTATCTTCGCTCTTAACACGTTTTTCTGCCTACTTCCGCTTTAGTTGTTATGATTTTTTATAGCACTGCCCTCAATCAACCTCTGGTGATATCTAAGCCATTTTGGAGGTCTTAATTTTGATTTTCATTACTCTACTGACTTCTTTAAACATTTTTACCATTTATCCTTCTTATAATGACGCCTTGTTCAGTGTATTGTTCCAAAAAATAATTCTGTAAAAAAGAACCTTATCCCTAACAATAAATTTCAACATGCATGTTAGCAAAATGCAATTTATCTATGTTTTGTTTTATCATCTGATGTCACTGCAATTCATCAAATGAGATTTTTCTCAATAGACTTTTGTGAATGTGTGCTTATTGATTATATGACTTTCTTGTATTTTCTTTCTTATATTTTATTTTGATTAATTAATCAAAATAAGATCTGAAACAAAGGATATTTCATATTGTCTTTAACTATTTTAGTAATTGCTTAGTTAAAGATTTTTCGCTTTTAGATAAACTTTATACAAGCTATTTTTAAAACCATAAATGAAAACCAACAAGGTTTGTATTAAATTTAACAAATTATTTCTTTTGTTAAATATAACAAAAATAATTGCATTGAGCTAAGGTAGTAATTAAAATTATTTATTAATTTAAAAAATAATTGGTATTAATTTAAAAGTATTAGCTTATTTTGACAGATAAATCTACATTCAATATTTATTTGAAGTCATTAAGAGCTTGGCATCTCATGATTATCAACTGAAGTTTTCCGCAGCAGCTCTGATTTATTCATTCCTTTTCTTCTCTGAAATCGAGTTTTATGGAAAGTTTAAAACAGAAATTATTGCTTGAGGATAATTTAAAAATAGTTCGAGACATAGCAGTTGGAAGATTTTGATTCCTACTCATTATATGTTAATTTGTATTTTTATGAAAATTCCAGGTTTTACTGCTAAATTTAATATATTTCATCCGTTTGAGGGAATTTATTTCATCTGAAATGAGGTTTTTGTTTCTTTCGATCAAAATTTACTTAGAATTAAATCATTGCCTTTTAAATAAACAATAATCCTATTTTTATAACTGTTAAAACTATTTTTTTTAAGAAATCGAAATCATTCTATTTGGGCACATTCTATTGACAAATTCATCGCTCCTCGTTAGAAGGAAAGGCAGGAAATGATTTTCTTAAAAAGTTATCAAAATTGACATGTTATGCTAGATAAATATTTTACTTTAGAACGTTCTTAAATGCTTCTTCGCCTGGGTTCACCAGGTTCTTAGGTCCGCAGCACCTGACCCTCATCTGGAGCTGGAAATGATCTGGTGAGCTATAACTGTTACTGACTATTATTGGTTGAAAACTTGAGTGGGAGGAGCTTAGTCAAAATTTTAAGTTGTCTGAAAATCTTGAATTAAAGTATTAATTGAAAATAAAATATTGATAGAAAGTTTCATAAAATATTGAATTAATTAGGTAATAGTAATAGAAAATTGTTATATTAATCAGGAGTATTTACATAGGATAAATTGAATTATTCTACGTCTTGAAAATATTGAGTCAGTTTAAATAGCTTGTCCATAGGAGACTTAATTTCTTTGAGTTCTTTTATTAGCTTTTTAATTGGAATTCCTTTAAAAATAGCTTTAATTTCATTTAATTAGAAAGATTAGTTCTGAAAAAATCTGGTATTTCTGGGGTAGCCAACAGAGGAGTTTGCTCTTTATCTTGAGTTGGGGGTGAGGGAAGCTATCGCGTACGAGACGCCAGGTCTCACTATATTAGTTTTAGCTTGGTTTTTAATTTCCATATTAGTTTTTATGATTTTGGCTGTCTTTGGCTTCGGAAATTTCGGAAACCTTTATAATTGGCAGGGTGATTACCCTGACAGTTTGAGCATTTGGGGGTTTCTACTCTATCATGAGGACAATCCCTCGTGATGTGTGCTCCTGGACACTTTATACATTTAGATTTAAGATGGTACGTATCGGCCGAGTGGTAAAATTGTTGACAGTTGAAACACTGCATCACCGACTTGGATCCTCTGTAGTGTTCCACTGTCACGCCAGAAATATGACAAAGTTTATCTATCCTACACATAGATGCCCCTTCGGTCTCAGAAAAGATAGTAACCAGAAATAATGGCACTGTTTAAATAAATTTGGGGTGTATCATTTGACTAATTTTGGCCACTTGAAATCCAATGAGGTCGCTAATGCAATGGTTTCGATATCCTTTATTTTGTAGCAATGGGAAAGCCTCGAATAACATATTTCCTTGGTTTTTGATTTTTGCTTTTAATGAGTATTTACTCTATGCATCTATCATCAAAAAAGTTTTGTAAGATCTTTATGAATTTCTGGTGTTTTTATAAATATTTTTAGGTTACGCCCAGAAGTCTTAGTCTCAAATTCATATTTAAAGTTATTTTTTAAATTACGAATAAATTCTATGGGATCATCACCATATCTAGCTAAGACAGGTGATATTTTCCCCTCAACAGGGGGAACAGTGACTGGGGGCTGCTCAGCCTCCTGGGCGGAGTTAATTATTAGTATATTTTACTGAAGTAGTTATTTTTTGTATATTTCAATAAAAGAAACTTATAAAATTTGAAATATTCTATGTAAAAAAGCTGATCAAAGAAGCTCAGAGGAGATTATTGATTTTAATTCAATGAAATATGTTTAGCTCAATTTCTACATGCGAAGAATCGCTACTTCTGTCAACAGTGAAAATTCGCATTATGCTTGGAATATCTTCTTCGGGTCTATGCAAACGAAATCGAGCAAAATAGTTTCATGTAAAGAAATGATTCAACAAAAAACAGCGATTTGATGTAAGATATTTATTTGATTTGTCGAGAATTTGTTATTGAAGGTGCTTTGAAAGATATGAAACCAATTCGAAATTTCATTTGCAAGGCTGATAAAATCCTTTTTAAAAAAGAATTCTGTCGAGAAAAATCTGTAATGTGATGGGTTACAGACCGTAAAAAAATATTTTATTTTACACTTAGTGTGATTGATTGTAAAGTACTTCGAAATACGTAAACAATAACATCAATTTTGTAAACAGGTTATTTTAAACACATGCATTGCAGGCTCCAGTATTTTCCAAATGCGTTATATTCCATTATATGTGTTGTATGTACATTATTCTTCAAATTTTAAACTTTTTTTTTTATTTTTATTTTTTTTATAGTAATTTTTGCATTTAACACCCAAAATTTATTCATCGAATTATACAGTATTTACTCAAATGAAACTCAAAATTTAGTACATAAAATTCATAAAAAATTAATGTTATAAGCTTCGCCTTGGTAAATAACAGCCTTCTTTAAATTTGATTCATAAAATCAATAAAAATTTTATTAAATGAAACTTACGAAATTATACTATATCGAATAAAAAATAAAGGAAACAAAAACTCTCAGAGCAGTATTTTCTTATTACATCATTAATGTTCTAGTTAAAAAAGTTACAAAACTTTAGAAGAGTATGATAAGTTAAACACACACAATTTAGTAAATCTAATATATTGTGGCCAGTCAAAAAACTACATATAAATTACATTCCAGTTTTGGACATGATATAGCCAATATTAACTGTGATGTGTAAAAGATGTACGTCATTCATACTAATCAATATTTTTACTGAATCAATTCAAGAAATATCGCGTATAAAAATTTATGAATGCGCGTCTCATAATAGTCCTTCATTCCAAAACAAACACGACAGCACAAAAGCAGTATCTACTCTTACGAAAAAGAGTCTTGCTTGGCGACAAATCGCTTTCTTGGCATATTACACGATTTCTTTAAAAAGAAATTTTTTTACGAAAATTGCTGATGCCTGTAAAAATTTCACAAAAATATTTTGCTGTTACTAATAACAAAGTTCGCATAACTCTTGGAAATTCCTTGAAAGTCCTTAAATTCCAAAAAAATTTTAAGGGTCCTTGAAACTTCTGAAATTTTAACTTGACTTGGTGAAAATCGTCAATTACTCCTGGAATTTTTTTCTTACCTTGATGCATTTATTTTTTTCTAGAATATCTTATAGTTTTTTCTTTCTTTCTTTCTTTTTTTTTCGTTTTTATATTTTAAAATTTTTAATAGAATTGTATGAATCTTAATACAGTATTAATTTTTAATATTGCCGTTACGTGGCGGCATGATCGATATTAAATTTTTGTATTCTTAACTGTTGACTTGTATGTATTAACGGTTTCAAGATCTAGTTCATCTACAATAACTTCATGATAATTTAGTTTAGTAGTATTTAGATTTACGTGAAGTGAAGTGAAGCATAATATGGAGTGTGAAGTAATCACCAAAAATCAATATGTTGCGCAATTAAAGCGGTCAATTTTAATTGATTCTTTTTCGATTTGCTGCTGTTTTCTCTATATTCTATAAAATTCTTTGAATATTAATATTTAAATATAAAATTTTTGAGTTAAAACATGCTTTCCCTGTCTCCCTTGATGAAAATTGCGTATAATTTAATTGAATCAGGATAAATTTGTTTATTAAGGGAATAAAAATTGAAGTAAATTATTTAATATGCCTGGTGGAAAGTGTCTTTTCAATGACCAGTAGACTCTGTAAAAACCATACAAATATTGGCTTTTGCGTGGTTCAGAAAAAACACATGCCTATTGTCTGTTTTGCAAGAAAGGCTTCTGTATTTAAAATATGGGCGAATCGCCAATTAAGTCTATATATATCTGCTAAAAATTTATTCATTTAAAAGATTTTTTCATTTCTGCTGATGTTGTTGAAGAATGTGAACCGAAAGTATGCACTGAAGTTTCGATCCATTTGTATCTTCAAAAGAAGTTTTAAAGGCAAAAATTCTAAGGACCCTTGAAGATTTAAACAATAGATTTAGCTACAGTTCTTTTAATAATATAAATTGCCTCTTTCAAGCAATGTTTCCAGACAGTGATATTGCAAAGCAATTCAGTTGTGCTAAAAAAAAAAGTGTGCTTATTTAACAGTTTTTGGAATTGCACCTTAATTTTTCAACTTATTAAAAGAAAAAGTTAAGAATGTTTTCTTTTTATAATAAATAATCATTAATTATTTTAACTCAGATAAAAAATAGTCTCATTGATGTTTGCAATTATTTACTTTTATTTAAAGAAATGTTTGAAAAATATCGCATGTACATAATTATATGAATATTTGGTTTGGAACAATATTAAAATAAAATAAAAAATTATTTAATGTAAAATGTCGATATCTCCTATATCCAGATATCTCCTGGAAATTTTTGATTTGACTCATGGAAAATCCTTAAAACTCCTGGAATTTGATTCTTGGAAAATCTGTACGAACCCTGTAATCATAAAAAAAAATGCAATATTATTAATAAAAGTAATGTATACATATTTCTGTTCAGGAATAATTTTAAAACTTATGAGCACAAACTAACTAGTTGCATCTTACACAAGGAAACACAGTTGGATATAAAAGAATTTGTTATCAATGATAAATTTAAAAGTAACTTATTTATAAATACTTATTATCTCCGAGTTTGATATAATACTTTTATTATGTGTTGCTTGAGAATTATTGGGATTAAATTCATTTCCAAAGTTTTCTTTAAAATGAAAGAACTTTAAATTCGGCATTTCTTCAAACATATTACGATATTTTGTAAGACGATGTATTTTGCACTCGAGGGTTAATTTGATAGAGGACAACATTTAAAAATGGAATGTGGACCCATATAAAAAATAAAGCGTACGTAAGTTGCGATCAATGTCTCTCTCTCTCTCTCTCTCTCTCTCTCAGAGCATTAAATTCTACAAATCTTTCAGATCCTCTCCATTTATCATAATAAATTAAATAGTAGGAGACTTTCACTCTGTTAAATATTTGAATACTAAAGGAAGACACATGGTTAGTTGTTAACACTGAAAAAATGGGCAAGTATCTCAAAAAATATCTCAAAAAACGGATATCTCAAAAAATATCTCAAAAAACGAAAATAAAACTGCACACCAATGGAAACATAAATACGGGGTCCTTATGCGAAGAAATACATAATAAATGCACAAAAATCAAATTCTGAAATCGATTAGTTCTAATATATATATATAGTGTAACAGGCCTCCTCGTGGTGCACCCTGGGTAACGCTAAATCTGTTACAGCATTCGTCTTTCTCTTGCCGTGGATTCATCCAACTGCATTTTATGCAGGGAACATGTTGACAGGATGGCGAGCATCTTTGGAAATGTTTTGCCCTCCAGGAAGCCCGCTCTTCTTCACATTTCAAGACGCTCTTCACTCCTGGAGATATTTCTTTTCTTTATTGGACTGCAAGACTTATGCTCGAAAGAGCCAACATAAGGACGTAATTAAATATATATATATATATATATATATATATATATATATATATATATATATATATATATATATATATATATATATATATATATATAGAACGGAACAAAGGGTAATAAAAAAAACCAGAGACGAGGATGCTGACCACCTTATAGACAAATACAAATTTTTGGTCTCTGTTAACACACACTATTCGCTTCACTAAATATTCTCAGAAAATGAAAAAAGAGGGCGCGTATTTGCCATGCCCGTGTTCAGACATATTTTCATTTCAAGTACAGTAGAAAACACAACGATCCTCTTTTCAAATGTCGGAAATTCACCACATTTTATCGAGATCGTCCTGCGAGTCCTTCACTCTCAAATAATTTGTTGGTGGCGATTTAAATAATCTCTTGCACAGCAGCTTCCTTAAACGAGTACGAAAAGTTTAACTTGATTGAAGTGCCGAGAAATAGAATTCTGAGTCGTTTCTTCAATGTCGTGTTATCAACTGAAGTTCTATCGGAAAGATCCAGGTAGGGTAGTTGTTACTTATGACACTTGGAAAAGCTAAACTCGCTATGGCTTGACAATGCGAATTTAAGTCAATAAGAAGCGTCTTTCGTTTTAATCAGAGTACCACGAAGGTAAAAGTACGTCATGTTTCTTTTAAATCCTCCGATAGATGGCACCACCAGAGGATCCACTTTCTTAATTTTGACGTTGATCTGAAGGGGGAGGAAATTTTCTCCAGACCATTGCACCCATGGTAACTGCTCAACGACAGACCACAGAACTTTCGAGTCCACAGATTTAACGAGCACGCATATCAGCATGTACTCGATGGGTCTTTGGCGACATTGGGAATCCAACCCCGCCCCTCCAGAAGGAAGGCCAATACCCTAACCATTAGGCTACCACGGCCCGGGTATGGTAGTTATAAAGTAATTTAAACTTTTGTTCAGCGGATTTCTCGTTAGTTTTTATAGTTTTGTGTTATCAAATTATGGGAATAAAATTCAAAATGCATACTTATTTGTTTACTATATCTTTTCCACTGCTTATTTTTATCGATTGAAAATACATTCAGCCCTTCCAATCACCTCTAAATTTTGTACCACGGTCAAGTAATGATGTAGACTTCTGAGCTGGCATTCTCTTAAAACATACGTACACATCGGCGCAGGCAAGCTCCGAGCTGTACCTAAGAGTTAACGGGCTTGGAATGTTCGCCAATTGCTCCATATTTTTGAACCACAATCATTTGACGATGTAATACCTAAGCTGTCCCCTTCCTCTCAGGTGACAGTAGCGGAACGTCATAAATTGACGAGGACACGTTCTTAACCGACGGAGCTCTAGAAATCGAGTGAGGGAGAATATGGTTGGCTGACGTTATAAGGCCAGTGGAGGGGAACATGAGAGCGTAAATCCTATCCAAATTAAAGGGTCTGAGTAGGCGAGTTCCGTCTTATATTTCCGCACCTCTCCACCTTAGGGACGCTAGATTGAAGTAATTTTAACGCGCTGATACCCGTTCATTCAACTTTCGATCGAACAGGTATCGAACCCATTGTTTTCCAGACAAAAACAAGACTTTTCCTCTACAGGCTACTTCACCTTCAGAAAGATGGTAAAGCCAACAACGAGAGGGTATTTTAACTCAGCCGTCGACTATGTCATCTAATCGCGATTCAAACATACTTGGCGCTTGATTGTCAGTAGCTGCTTCTTTGAAAGCCAGAAATTCCCAGCTGGAAGCAAACGTTTTGAAACAACAAATGAAATAATGCAATGCTTTAGAGAGTTTTCTTTTTATACCAAATGATTTTATATATATATTTTTTTTTTAATTTTTGTATAATATTATTCACATTTCTTGAAATCACATCAATATTTTTCACATGTTTACATGAGTACTGAAGCCGAATTAGTCTATTGATACCAAATGTATAAATTTATTGTAATTTCCAAGAATAGATTTCATTTTTTAAAAAATTTTCAATTTTTTACTTAAGTAATTGAAAATACATTATGTTTAGATCATGCATTTAATTTTAAAGATATAGGGATTTTGTTGATAGTGTTTATATGTTTTACATGAATTTTTGTCTTAATATAATTTATATGAGCTTACCAATAACTTTTATGAGCTTCCTTCTTAATATCCATAGAATTTATGAATATATACGCCTTCTATAGGTTGGATACTAACCAAATATTACAGCTCTTCACTTCAAAAATCTAGATTCTTTATTACCGTTAAATTCTTAAAAAAATTAGATAACTTTCCTTTAGTCTTTTTGTAGGAAATTCTTTAAAATTTTGTCTAGTCAGTATTAAATTATATTATTAAAAAAGTCTATAAATGGCCTTTTGAATATTAAAATTAGTATTGATAAATTGTATTGAGTATTGTTATATTTGAGTATACATTAAATTATACTATAATTTATCAATAGATATGAACAAATTTAGATTAGAGAGATAACTACCTATACAAGAAAAAAAGTTGCTTTTCACTTTCTTCACAACTGCCAATCCTATTAACTATGCAATGTTCATAGGCCTATGCAATGTTCCTATCAACCAAGTAGTGCTTGAAATAAATTTCATGTAGTGTTCTTTAATCTTATTACTTACCCGTATTAGTTGACGCTATATTACAACATTGATTTCATGTCATCCTTGCCAAATCAAGCATGGAAGACAGATAAAAATGACAAATTTATCGACCAGTTAACTCATTTATACAATGTCTATTTTAAAGAACCTGATAAATCTCCTAGGTTTATCAAACTAAACATGTTTCTGTCTCTGAAGAAGTTACTTGTTATAATCGGAACAGATTATTTAAAGTGATTTGAATTACAAGTCACTGATCATTAATTCCTGGACATAATTAAAGAAGCTTATTTAAGAAATATCGCTAAATTGAAAATCCAGCTGTTTTTGAAATTATTTACCAGATGTATTTATGTGATTAAAAAAAATTGAACTCATACGCAATATATATTGGAAACTGAAATAACACATTAAATGGCTAACAATTGCTCATGATAATTTTTTCGAATAGAAATTGCTAAGGATTATTCACATATTATTTTATTAAGTCTAGGGCATGTGTTGATTTGAATATATATAAATTCTGATGTGTAAAGCCTATTATTTGCTTATTTCACATCAAAATATGAATATTTAGTTGCAATGTTCCTTCAAACTGATTGTTTTCTGAAATATTGCCAGTTTGATTGATGTCATTGAAACAGGACAATATAAGCATTTATATTCAATAATTCACTTGTTTTTTGGAGGGATTGCCATTATTGCTGATACATTTTGGTCAATAGCATATTTGTATTATATTTTTCATATTTTTATTTGATTAGATTGAACGAAGTTTATAATAACGCTGACTAAAAACGCGTGCATAGTAAAAGAAGAAACTCGTTGTCTATTTTATTTTTAAGACATGTAGGTTTGTAAAAAATAAAACTGCTAAGAAAATAATCGGATATTGACTTTTTTCAAATAACTGCCAAAACAGAATAAACAAAAATAAATAGCATAAATTCATTATTGAATTTAAAAAAATCAAATGAATTCTCAAGGGAAAAAATGTCGAATTTTTAATACGCAAGCTTTTTTGTAAATGATTATTTAGTTACATTTGTTTAAGAATTTGATAATTTTACAAATTTCTAAGATCATACTTTTGGCATTATCAGAAGTTGAAATTAATTAGTTTATAACAATAGCATTCATTATTTAAATTCTTCAAGACTTCCTTTAAAAAAAGTATGAAAATAAAATCTTTTATTTAAATCAAAAAATTAGATTGTGATGTTTTGCAGATTAAATTACCACACCGCAATATTTTTCAAAAAAAAAAAAAACAAACAAAAAAACATTTCATTCCTTTTATAATCCAATTAAATCAGAAATAGAACACAGCGAAAATATTTCGTGGACTAGAATTAAGTGGATTGATCTTCTCATTTGTGTAAATCAAATTTGCTTCGATAAAGATGCTTGTCTTATTAGATCATTGTTCCCTCTCGACACTTTTGGATTATTCTATTTCTACAACAATATAAAGGAAAAAATATTTTTAGAAATAATCCTTCGAATTAAATTCAAGTATTTTGTTTTTTCTCTTTCATTCCGAAATAAATTTTTATAGAATTTAAATTTGAAATTTTATAAAGCAGTTTTTGCTTAGAGTAACATTTTCTTTTGTACAGCTTCTTTACTTTTTAATAACGCCTGTTACATTTACTTTTTATATTTATTTGAGTATCAAAGTCATTCATTTTTGGAAAATGAATTGAAATTTCGATTAATTTGTTTAACGTATGTATTAAAAAAGAATGCAGCTAAATCCGAAATTTCTGTTTATCATTAATATCCTTTCACTAGCAAGATAAAATTTGCATAGTTTGTGACAAAGTTCGTGTTTTGTTTCTTATTCAATTTTTTCTTTTGTAAATTCCTCAGATATTTATTATTACTTTTTTGGTAATAAAGACATTATTTTGATGTGTTTAAAATGTGAATTCAAATTGTTTTCTTAAAATAATAAAAACTATTTCTTTGATGTGGATGACAAAATTATCTTTCAATTTTTGTTACGTAAATTTATTTTCATCATTCTCTTGGGTCAATTGGTCAATTTCTTGGGTCAAAAATTGATTGATATTTCAATCGTAATTTTTACAATAAAAATTTCATTAAGATCCGTATTATTCTTGTTTATTAAATACATGATAAATCTCCTAGGTTTATCAATCTTCTTTCTTTTTTGTCAAATCAATCTTTTTTGTTAATATATATGGATCAAATATATATTAACAAAAAAGATTGATTTTAAACCGGATAATTTTTATACAAAAAATTTAGTGATGATTTTATTTTGTAAATTTTCAGGCATTTATACGAAGAAATATGGTTAGTTAAAAATTTTTACTAACCATATTTATATACCTTTTTCATGCGCAGTTTACTTTTCATATATAATTTTTATTTTTAGAAAAGGCAAATAGAATTTCCTTTAATTGCTAGTTTGTTTCTCTTCTTTTTGCAACTAAATGATTAACGCTTTAAACCTCGATTTAATAGATTGTAGGTTTGATTCTCATTTTGAGCGTGGATATTTGTTTAAACGCTAGATATATGAATCAGATAAGCGTTTACATGTAAAATATCAAATGGCCTTTTTTTCGATAGTTTTACGCAAAAAATTGCGTTTTAAGTTTTACGAATATTTTATTTCACAATTTAAATTTTAAGAATTTGTTGATGTTAAACATCTATGAAACTTGAACAGTACACTTAAGAACCATTCATATTAAAATGACAAACAAATAATTTCTTATTTGCTATTATCTGATTTTAATTCCTTTTTAAAAGGCGCACCAACTTTGTTCTTAAATTCACTGACAAAAAATAAGCCAAAAATTAAAGTACTTAATGTTTACAATTTTTATTTATTTAAATTAACCACAATGATTTTCATATACTTTTCTAAAAGAATTGATTCAATAAACGAATTTTGCTCATTTACAATAACGTATTCTATATAATATTATTCGATTATCTATCTTCGTTTCAAAATTTAAATTCCTAGTATTGAAATCTATTCGCTATTATGTTTTTGGAGGAAAATTCTTATGAATTTATTCTGATAGAGAATGTTGCTTTTTTACACACACACATTCGATAGAATTGTGTCTCATGCACTGTATGTGGAAAATGTTACATTTTTGAACAAGTCTTTTATTTTCAACTGCACACTCTAAATCTGTTATAAAAATGGGAATGTATTACATTTTTTATAATAAATATGCATTTTATAATATAAATGAAATAAAGATATTAAAATAAATAAATAAGTTTATGTGGCCAAATTTTTTTGAAAAAAATGTAACAATCATTTACTCAAACCTATTAAGTTTTAAAATTTAATAAAAATTTACAAATTTTAAGAATATATATTCTATTAGTTTTTAATATTTTAGTAGCGGGAATCTTCATTATTGTTAAAGAAAGATAGATATGACATACACATTTATTTCCTTTTGTATTTAAATTTTTCTAAGAAAATGTTAATATAATTTTAGGTATCACACCGATGTAATAACAATATAGATTAATTCATAAGTATTAAAGGAATACTTTATAAAAGATAAAAAATGCCTCAAAATTAATCTTAAATTTCAGACTGAAATTTTGGAAAAACATCATTTTAAACTATAGTTTGGCTGCAGTTCCGAAAGCAAACAATATATTTTTCTTTTCATTACTTAATAATTAAATGCCTCAGTCAGTTCAAATTGATTGATTTCACATCGTCTAAAAATAAAAATTAATTAAGATTATTAATTGTGAGAGAAAGAGAGAGTTTCCAATCTATAAAATAATCTTTAATAAAGTTTTGCAGATAAAAGGAGGAGAACCTTTGACGGCCAGCCAAAGAAATTCTCCGAGACGGAAAAGCAATTTGTGCCCAATTTAAAGCACCTTACTATTCGGTATTACCATTTCGGTTGAGATCGATCGAACTCTTTATTCTACGATTGAGGAATTTTATTTTGAATAATTATTTCATGTAGATACACCCAAAATGACAGGCATTAGAGAAATATGTTAGATTCTAAATTCAGGTAAACGACTGATTTTTTGTCCGAATATAGAATTTTTTCTAATCGATAATTTGCTTTCTGTTCAAGTATAGAATTTTTTGATATCGATTATTACGAATAATTTTAGTAAGCTCTCCGAGCTCTTTGTTAATTTCTTATGTCAATCGTATTTTTCCGAATGAGACTGTTTTGAAGCTATTTCTTATGTGCTTCTTTTACCTCATTATTTGTCTGTGTTGTGCTGTGCATCAGTTATCATTTTTCGATCGATTCAAATCATTAAAGGGATTTTTTAAACTAACTTTTGGACAAAAAAAAAATCGCTATATCTTAAGACGAAAATATTGAGTCGTGTATGTATGCCATATACCATATAATAAATACAAAATAAAAATGGTTTTCTAGTTCATTTGTGAATTCGCGTATTGTTTGTTGTTCAAGATTAACAGAAGTTATTAAAAATTGAAAGAAAAAAAATTCTTTCATTCCAAATGTCACATTTTGGGGTAAAATATATTAATACATTCATGATAAATAAGTGGGATTTGATTAATTTTCGCGGCTGAAAGACTAGAAGTTTTAGAATTTGCCACTTACTTTCCCTCCATGAACTTGGTGGGAAAGACAAGAAAGGTAAAAATTACAACAGATGTTGATGCTCTACTGTTATTAGTTTCTCTGTTTTGATCGAAATAGGAAGTATAATAAATAAGTTTACTTGAAGCTTTGGTTTCATAAAAGTATACATTATAATTATTTATTTTATTATATGGATATACACTACTGGCCATTAAAATTGCTACACCAAAAAGGCGACATGCTACAGACGTGCTATACGAAAGGAAGAAGGTGCTGTGATATGCAAATGATTAGCTTTTCAGCGCATTCAGACAAAGCAGGCGCCAGTAGAGACACCTACATTGTGTTTAAATGAGGAAATTGTTCAGCCGATTCCTCATACACAAATTGCATTTGAACGTTGTTGCCTGGTGAAAAGTTGTTGTGATGCCTCGTGTAAGAAGGAGAAATGCGTACCAACACGTTTCTGACTTTGATAAAGGTCGAATTGTAGCGTACCGGGATTGCAGTTTATCTTATCGCAGTATTGCTGCTCGTGTCGGTCGAGATCCAATGACTGTTAGCAGACTATGGAATCGATGGGTTCAGGACGGTAATACGGAACGCCATGTGGGATCTCAACGGCCACCAATCACTAGCAGCAGAGAAGACAGGCATATTATCCGCATGGCCGTAATGGATCGTGCAACCACGTCACGAGCCGTGAGTCAAGAAACGGGGTCGTTTGGAAGACAACAATGTCTGCACTAACAGTTCGACGACGTTTGCAGCAGCATGGACTCTCAGCTCGGAGACCATGGCTGCGGCTTCCCTTGACGCTGCATCATAGACAAGAGCGCCTTCAATGGTGGGATCAACGACGAACCTGGGCGCACGCATAGCGAGACGTCATCTTTTCAGATGAATCCAGGTTCTGTGTACAGCATCATGATGGTCGCATCCGTGTTTGGCGGCATCGTGGTGAACGCACACTGGCAGCGTGCATTCGTCATCGTCATACTGGCCCATCACTTGGCGTGATGGTATGGGGTGCCATTGGATACACGTCTCGGTCACCTCTTGTTCGCATTGACGGTGCTTTGAACAGTGCACGTTACATTTCTGGTGTGTTACAACCCGTGGCTCTACCCTTTATTCGAGCCCTGCGAAACCCTACGTTTCAGCAGGATAATGTCCGACCGCATGTTGCCGGTATTGTACGGACCTTCCTTGATATGGAACATGTTCGGCTGTTGCCCTGGCCAGCACTTTCTCCAGATCTTTCACCAGTAGAAAACGTTTGGTCAATGGTTGCCGAACGACTGGCTCGTCACCAAACGCCAGTCACTACGGTTGATGAACTGTGGCATCGTGTTGAAGCTGCATGGGCATCTGTACCTGTACATGCAATCCAATCTCTGTTTGACTCAATGCCCAGGCGTATAACTGCTGTTATTACTGCCAGAGGTGGTTGTTCTGGGTACTGATTTCTCAGGATCTATATATCCAGCCAAATTTTTTGAAAATTTAATCACTTGTTATTTCTAGTATAATATATTTGTCCAATAAATATCATTTTGTTATCTGCATTTCTTCCTGGTGTAGCAATTATTATGGCCAGTAGTGTATTTATTTATTTGAGTTTCAATTATTTGAGTGTAATAACCTTGCTGATTAGTTTCAATACTGAGTTCTTAAGAATTTAAAAAAAGTTTTCTGTATAAATAATTTAGAAATTTTGCAACATCAGTACGCTTTCTGAACAGTTTATCATTGCATGTATTTTGATAATTCCCAAAGACTATACAGTCAAATACTCCCACTAACCGAACATCATGTTTAAAGAATTCGCGTTTACACCTGATGGATCTGGGTTCGCATGCCAAAGTAAGAACTCGAAACCTATGTCGCACTGCCACCAATCTCTTGTATAAAATAATTATTCTTGACATTATAATCTTATAGAATTGTAATATTGACTATGATGAATTGTCCATCCTTAAGGGGGCGCACGAAACTTTCAGCAGGAAAGAATGCTAAAATAATTCACAAAACGATAGTAAAATTTTCAAGTAATCATTTTCATGAAATAAAACTAGGTAATCAAGTATATTATCTACTAATAATCTAGTATATATATAATTTCTAGATTACTAAACTAGATTACTAGATTACTAAACTAGTAATCTAGTATATATATAATTTCTTATTATATAATTTTGTTTACTCATTTCTTATTAAAATTTCCACAATTCGCTCATTAACTTTAACTTTATCACCAATATAAAGAAGAAGCAAATGAAAAACATGAATTTATTACATGAAAATTTGTTAAAATATTTAAACAACTTTAAATCTCAATGATTATGTTTTTGTAATAAATCAAAAATATATAATGCGTAAAGTAAAGTAATAAAAGTATACCATTGTCAATTCTTGAATGTTTATTTTCCAATGCTATCAAATTTTGACGCAATATGATAAATACGAAAATGTCCCATTGTGAAGTGTTTAATGCTTTTAGAAACGTGAGCGATTGTCTTCGCTTCGAATACAGATCTCTTTATGTGTTCATAAAGAAGGTGTCCCTACGCAATCTGTTTAAAAAACATTTCCATTTCCACCTGAGAAGACAACTATTTTCTAATGACGCTCTCCGTTGGTCCGGTTTTAAAGACCCGGAGTTGTACTCCTAGGGAATGAATGGGAATATATTTTCCGTTCATGATGTTATTTACTCCTCTCAATTGGAAACCTTTCATTATTGATTTATGATCTGGAGAATACGTTGCTTTCGATCAGGGAAAAGGCGAGATTTCAAATAAAATGCAAATAAGAGTAGAATAGTATGCGGCATGAATCTCATTATGTTACATCCAGCTTGTTCAAATTGCAGTGCTAATCCTTTAAAGATTTTCAGATTCTTTTCTTCCCTGATCTTGCCTCGAAATCAGCAGTTATCTTCCCTGAGCAAAGTTCTGAGTGAAATTGGGTCTCGGGAGGATAAGTTAGTTTACATATATATATATATATATATATATATATATATATATATATTGGAGTGTCAACTAAAATGGACTTGAAAAGGCTGTCAATGGTTCCAAGTCCACTCCAAGGGACTTACCATAGTGGGCGTAAGTCTCTCAGTTTCATTCCAGCGACGGTGAACATGGTGGCGTCAAGTCTGTCAAGGTGGGTGATTGAGAGTTTTCACAAATACCACCAGCCGTCTATGTCTTACTGGAAAGCAATACACACGCGGTATTGAAACAGCTTTCACTGTTTATACTCGTCCCTTTTGGTGTCAAAGTTAGCCCGTAACAGGGAATTACTTTTTGTTTTTCATAAAATATTGTTTCACACATTAAATTAGTAAAAGTTTTTGTATTAAATTATGTACCTAAATTGCATGAACTTTTCATTTTAAAACGGGATAATTATAGGAAATTTTTTTAATATATTTGTATAGCTTCACACAATCCTCCAACTCAAACCGAAATTTATTAACAATTAATTCTCTTCAAGGAAAACAAAATGAAAAAATTACGAATATTGTTAATCTCCTCGCTGTATAAAATGGTGCATTATTATTCACACAGCAATACTACTTTGACCATGAGCTACTCTTTGCAATGATAATCTACACGTTTTACTTTAAACTGGTTTTATTTCGTTAAAAATCTAGTTCTGTCTGATCTTGATGAATAAAAAAGTAAACAAAGTTCGAATCGAGATGGATATGCAATCGTGTTGCGCTCAATTCGATGAATTTATTAATGACACCAAATGCTTTTGTTACTCGGAATGATAGGGCAACTCTTATTTACGAAATACATAATTCATGGTTTATTTATTGGTAATTCATGGTCAGAATTTTTTAAGTTGAGTGTTATATATATATATATATTCAGTCCAATAGAAACTTTCTGTGTATTTAAAATTCACGAATAAATCAAATGTTTTATTTATTGTAAGACATAAATAACTAATGTTTCTTTAAAAGAAACTTTAGATATTTAGACCACATCTTCTTCTTCTCCTTTTTTTTTTTAAAGCATTCAACTTTCATATTATTTTACGTGTTAACCTGCAAAGAATATCGTTTTGAAGATTTGCCTATTGTACTCCTATACCTTTCATGTTACTGAGTAGAACTGGCGTTATTCCTTATACTGCTTAATCGAATCTTTTCTGCCGATAAATATTCGAAAAAGCAGTATAAAGAATGACTTGGTGAAATGGCATAGCAGTTGAAAGCTACGATTAGTCTTAATGACATCGACACCTGCGATAGTATTTACCCTTTCTAATGTCCGCTTAACATTAGCAAAAGCCTCAGGATAGTTCTAACCTATTAGTTAGCGTACGTTCTTATATCAACATTTTTTTTACTTAACTCTTGTATTGAATTCTGTTTCTTTTGATCCACAAAATGTAATTGATTGCTGTTACTGAATTGGTAAAATCTCGAATTCTTGAGAAAATGAATTGTCATTTAAAACGATACGGAACTGACTTTATTTTCAACTTAAAAGAAGACGTGTAAAAGTTTTTATGGGATTGAATGTATATATTTACTTAAAAATATTACGTAATTGTATCAATCAATGAAAATGTGAAATGAGAATGAAATCAGCTACAGTGAGTAAAAATATTGTATACACTTCACCAAAGAAAGGAATCCTTAAAATTATTTTAGTTCGACGATACTTGAAAATTCTTTAATTCTTAGAAATATTTTGATCAATTTATGAAATTAAATCTTACTCTTAATTTTTATTTAGTTCTTTTAATTGTAACCGGGGTAATCTCTATAAAATTGTAACAAAAACCTCAAGATTTAGATTTCTAAAAGAAGAATTACTTTTTCCAATTTCCTGGTTTTTAAAGAATATGCACTGTGTTGACATTAAAATATTTGATTCGATTTATAATGCGATCAAATATCATCTCTTTTTTGTTTGTTTTATTAACTTTAATTATAGTAACTATCTTATATCCAGATAGAAGTGTACATGAAAATTGATTGGTAGGTTATTGAAGAAGTGGAAAATGTAAGGTCATAAATTCAACACCTGATCCAGGAAAAGATCATGGTGAGCTATTCTATGCAATTTAACTTTTTTTACGTGCAATATTCTTCTATTGATGTGATACCGGTCGGTCAGTCGCTTGTGGACCTCATACTTGGCAGTTGCTTAGAGCTATTAGGCGGTTTCTTGTATTTAATTTCGGTAGCTGAAAATGTGTTTCACAAAACAAACGCAATCAAACCAATATTTCTGGGTAATTTTATATTTGCTTAAATCCTTCGCAGCTTAGTTTTTCGATCCATATTTGGAAGACACGCTTTGGTTTCGACGAAACTGAGTCTTGATGTGTATACAAATGTGCCATCTATTGAAGTGTTCTCTTTCAATGATTGCAACTCTTACATGGATGTACCAAAAAAGATTCTGCCAATGATACTTAGAAATCCTGCGCCATACCTTAATTCTGAAATATATTCAGTAGAAAACAGCTTCCAGATTCTCGCCTTCTTTCTAGGTTTTTAAAAATGGTAACGCTTTGGAAAAGTTTTGAGACATATCTTTGATAAATTTCCGCACATTCGAAAATTTTCTTCGCCTTTTCTTATTTAATCCTTATTTTATGCAAAAAAACGCTCCAACGTGAGCGCCCCTGCAAAGAAAAGTTATTTTCTTCGTAAAATAGTTACACGTCAGGGTGCAGCGATTGATAATATTTGATTGATACAGGCGACCGATGTTATTAATGTAAGCGCGCAGTACATTAATAACATCGGTCGCCTGCAGTATAAGCTAGAAGAGAGAGAATTCATGATTCTTTTTTTATATATCAAATGTCCTTCAGCAAAGTCTGTTAAGGCGTCTAGATTGAAGTGAGGTCGTCAGGAATTGGTGGTCACGCATCGCTTTTCTTGCCATCATTGCATTCATATCGAGTGTAATCTTGACAATATTGTAGTACAACAATTATTATAAGTGAGTTCACTGTGTCCTAGTGATCGATCTTGATTTCTTATTCAGCACGCATATCTGTCGGAGCAGGCATGCCTGAGATTTTCAGCTTTTCTCCCTTACAATTTGTGTATCTGGCCCATTTTTTTATGAAAATTCTTCCAAGTACGCTTAAAATTTTTAACTACTGATGGACTACAAAGTGGTTAGACTTCATGTATTCAGAAGTATCTAAGTATGAATGTATTCGCAAATACCGTTAGGAGACCGAGAAGCTTAAAATTCGTATTTTATGATAAGAATCACACATTTAGTACAATTAGTAAAGGTAATGCTTTTTTTATTACATTTCTTGTGATGAATTAAATATAGATGATAATCCATTGGATCTGAAGTAATAATATGATAATATTAATTTAATCCCCGCATACATACGCGTTGATTCTTAAAACACAGCTTAGAGGGATCCACTTTTTCGAAAGCGTTACAGATCTTCAGTAACTGTATTCACAATCAACATTCTAATTGTTGTAATTCCCACATTTCTCTTGAGTTCATGTTTTTTATGTTAAAAGCTCTGAAACTGTGCATTTAGTTTCTTGTTAACCTTTTCTGAGTTTTATTGTGAAATGAATGGCATTAGTCGAAATGAAATGTCTAGAAATGTATCCACTAATGAAGAATCGATAAATTTCCTCATTTGTCGATAAATAAGGAAAGGAATTAGGGAAAAAATTCTCTAGGCACGCAACTTAAATTCTCATTGAAAAGGATAAGGACTCTCACAAAGATTCGAAAAATTTTTGCCTCAAATTTTCTATATATTGGTAAAAATGACCCAAGACAAAAGGAAGAATAGGAGAAATAGAAATTCATGAAAGAATATACTCAGAACACAGGCACAGAAGCACGCATCAATCACTTCCTCTAAAATTTCTTAGAACAGTTAATGAAGCATTCTTCATCCAGTAAACCAATATTGCCAATAAGCAAAATTAAAACATCTGCCCAAAGAGACATTTCCCTAAGTAACAAAGTCCTATAACAATCCTCAATATGCTGTTAATACACTACGTAAAAAAAGTAGGACACTTGATTTTGTAGCAATAACAGAAAATTATTTTATTTTTACTAAAAATTTTTATTAAAAACATTTTACAAATGTTTTAAAAATTCTATTTTAACATCAGAATTATGATATTCAAACATAAAATATTAATGGCAACAAAAATAATTTCTCTTTTTTGAAACTTTGTAAAAAAAAAGTAGGACAGCATTATAATGAATTATAAAATAGGGATTTTAATAAGGTATGTTCTTCCCATTGGCTTTTATAACTTCAAGTATTCTGTTTGGAAGTGAATTATATAGAGATTGAACTTTTGTTTGACAAAAATTGTCCTACGAGTCATTCAATGCTTCTCGAAGCTGAGTTAACGAATCAAATTGCCTTCCACAACAACATAAACTCGACGAACTAACACTACCCAGATGTTTTCCACTATATTGAGGACAGGACTTTTGGCTGACCATGGTAAAACATCCATATTATTTGTTAGGAAGCAAGGTTTGACTTCAGTCGTGGTGTGAATGGAAGCTCCATTTTGCTGAAACTTCCACTTTTCACCCTCCAAGTCAGAGCCATAAGGAAGAAGCTTGGAGTTCAGCACTTGAATGTAGTCTGCATGTTTTGCCTACCATTTAAGAAAACCAGACTTGTCCTTCTTCCGTATCCAACAGCCAACCAAATCATTTAACTCTCTCCTCCCATTTGTCGTGTTGAATAGTATTCGTCTTCATTCCCCAGACACTGCCAGTAGTGCTGATATCTCTGTCTGGACCGTCTAAGTTAAATTTCTTTTCATCGAAAACTATCACAGAAGTCCATTCTGTAGTCCAGGACATGTCTTCTTTAGCCCACACTAAACGGCTATCAATGTGAGCTTGTGTCCACTTAGGATGATGTTTCCGTTTTATGAAAATGAATTTGTGAGATCTTTTAATATACTGTTTGTTTCGTCACATGATTAAGTCCTGCTTGATTTCTTGCCTTTGAAACACTTCATTTGTTCTTCTTAAACACACGAGCAACTTTTCTTTCTTCACGTAGTGTTAATTTTTTCTGCCTACCAGTCTTCTTTTTCCATTCTTATAAGGATTTCTGATAAAGTTTGAAAGTGTATTGGGGCTCACCTGCAATAATTGAGCAATCTCTCTAATACTTTTATCATAATTTTGATATGCAGAAATTTGGCCTTTTTGAAAATCGTTCAAAGGTATTTCTTTAGGCATTTCTGAGAATGGAGAAACATTGTAACTTTAAACAAATTAGAATTTTTTGACAGAAACGGATAAAACGCGCGAACTACAAAATTACTATTTAACTAAAGAACAACCCACTAAATCATATACATTAGCAAGTGTCCTATATTTTCACGCTTTGGAAATCATATATACTAATTTTTTTATTAATATTAGTGGTAGATGTTTAATTTTTGCCTGAAATGAAAAAAAGGGTCATTAAACTAAATCTGCATAAATATCTGGTAGTTAAGAGAAAATAAGAGATATTAATTCGCAAAAAGATACTGGCCTACTTTTTTATGCAATGTACACAAGACACACCACATAAATCTACAAAATTATAAGTATTTTTGTAATGATTTATTTTTATATATACACTGCTGGACAATTGCTAAGGACGGATAACACTATCATCCATAGAAACCACAAAATGAAAGGAAGCAAAATGTGGAAAATTAGAATAATTGCGGGATATAGTAAGGAGATGTATACGTTTGCAAATTTTTTTTTCACGTCTGTTCATCACGTGATAGCGTTCATAAGAGCTTTAAAGGTTTTAACGGGTGTGGACATTTGTTGTTTCAAGTCAATGTTTTACAGGAAAGATTTAATAAACCAACTTGAAAATTTTGGCATGTCTTCCCGACATAACTTAGATGATTTTATGCGTGGCCCGAATTATTTGAAAGGTCGAATAAGGGCAAAAAATAACAGATGTTGCCAGGGAGTTCGACATAGCTCACAGCGTTGTTTCACGGCTGTGGAAGTCATTTAAAACTACTGGAATGAGTAGTAGGTGGCACGAGGGAGGTCTTGTTAGAAGTACGACGCCTGCAGAAGACAGATATATCGTCCTATCAGCAAAAAGGAACAGGCGCACCACAGCTCAGCAGGTGGCAAATCAGTTTCTTGCTGCCTCAGGAAAGCAGATCTCCCGAAAAACTGTTGCCAGACGTTTGAGGGAAAGAGGACTATACGCCAGCATACCTGTTGTGTGTGTCCCATTGACCAGGCAGCACCGTACTGCCCGTTTGCAATGGTGTCGTGAGCATCACAATTGGACTGAACAGGACTGTGTATGCGTACTATTCTCAGATGAGAGTAGGTTCAGTCTGTCATCGGATTGTAGACGCCAACTGATCTAGAGGGAGAGTGGTACTGCTTATCGTCCAGAAAATATCCAGGAAAGGGACCAATATCCGACATGCAGTCTCATGGTGTAGGCTGGCATCATGATCAATGGCCGCACGCCCCTACATGTGGTTGCGAATGGGACTATGACGGGCCAACTATACATTAATGAAGTTCTACTTGTTCGTCTTTTCCGTGGTGCTGTCGGCGATAAATTTGTTTTATGTACGACAACGCAACATGTCATCGAACGCTGGCTGTTCAGGATTCTCTAGACAGTGAGGGTATTCAACGCCTCGTATGGCCATCACGTTCTCCAGATCTAAACCCCATTGAAAATTTGTGGGATGCTTTGGGGAGATAAGTTGTTGGTCGAAACTATCCTCTGACAAAAAAGAACACCCTCATACGTGCACTCACAGAGGAATGGGATAATTTGCCTCAACAGCTGATGGATAATATTGCGCAAATTATAATACGACGTGTGGAATGTTGCATCACACTTCACGGTGGGCATATCCCGTACTGATAGCTTTCTTCAATGTGCCTGCTAACTTTTAGATGCATTGTTCCATTTTTCTGTATGCGGCATCAAATGAACATTTTTCTTCTTTCAGATGTTTCACAGCTTTTATACTTTCCAGAACAATAAATATTCTTTATTCTAATGTCTGAACAGTGTGGCAACTATATTTCATCCTACTAGGTCTCATGTCTCGCTTAATGTTATGTTACATTGCAATTTGTGATCCGTCCTTTACAATTGTCCAGCAGTGTATAATATAAACATATATGGTTTATACCTTAATGGAAAACACATTTAGAAGGGCAAAATTAGTCGAAGTAGTATTTTTTAAAAAAAAAAACTTGCCAGCCGAGCCTCTGAGACCAAACATGCCTTCTCGTGCAGATAGCTGAAGCTCGGACTCTGTTTTTTGTGAAGCCTCCTGTTCCGGGCAGAGCAGCACTCTTCGGAGCGAAGGGTCTCCTGTTCAACACTGGATGCTGGATGCAGCGCTTCTGATGTCTGCAAGCACTTCTGTCGATGATGGGGGAGTTTCCTTCCTCGTAATGATCTCTTCGAAAAGCCTCCTTCATAGGCAATTGGTATTCAAATGCCTCACAAGAGCTTCACAGCGCGCAGTTAGAAAGCGAATGCTTTGTAAATTTGATTTCTAATGGAGTGGTGGAAGTAAACACACTTTTCGTCTTCAATATCCCCTCAGAGGAGGGGAGTTGTGTTGAAAACGGTGGTTAAAATTAAAGTTTCATTAATATTCTTGTAATTTTTAATTTAATGTATCACAAATTCCTTTTTTTTAAAAAAAAATTGTAATATTGTTTTATTTGTAGCTAAGAAAATGAATATTTTAGAATCCATCGTTAACAGTTCGAATATATATAATTTCATTGAGTGAATGAACTCGGCAGAATCTGTGACGTGGGGTTCGTGGAAATAATTTAAGCGATTGGGTATCAAAGCTGTGTAATGTAGCTTTTATCAGTTAACGCAATTTTAAATTTAAAAGAATCCACTTCTCTTACAATCCGTTAACCAGTAATCTTATAACTATTGTAGTTCAATTGTTAGATGAAAAAGTTTGCCCTTACAATTTGGAAGAATGTGTGAATTGACATTTCCATAGATTACTCAACTTTTGTTGGTTACCCTCTCGGACAGGCTTCATGTTATTAGGGACGAATCAAATGAAATCTCAGAGCCTAGTATTTCTCAGCTTCGCATCCTTTCCTAAAATTCCATTGCAGCTTTACTGTCATTCAAATGAATGCATTCTCTTTTATTGACCATCTAGGTCACTTTGAAAAGTGAGAGAAAATGATTTTATGAAATAAAAACACGTTCTTCTCAAAGTGTTTCAATACAATTCCTTACTTTATTGATTCGCTCTCCAAGCTTTGACACAACGTTGAGGGAAGCCTGACAGATGAAAGCAGTTGTTGTTGAAAAGCATTTTTATATCTTTCTCATTTCTGACTTTCAATAGATTGTGAGCACTGACGAATCGCAAGGGAGGGCACCCGGAATAATCTCAAAGCACCCATATCGATAGATATGTATTCAAGAAGAAGAAGAAACGCAACATCCGTGGTTCTTCAGCTGAGCGATCCCTGCGCTTCAGCTCAACAGCTCGTGGGTTCGAATTCCATCTCAGGGTTGATGTTTGCAATGGTCCATATTGAATTGTAAATCCTGGTCTAATTAAGCACTCGAATATAAAAAATGACTCTAGGGAATAAACAACCCGGTGGATTCAGCACTGGTTAGAATCATGACTTTGAAGCTTCGAAGCGAACGGGAAAACGGGCTGCTCCTGTCTAGACAACACCCTTCTGAGCGAACCACCCCATCTGCCACTGAGCAGGAGCAGCAGGTTGGGTGTCTTTCAGTGTAGGCGTTGGACGGTTTTCTGGGTTCTCTTGCTACACGTGATTGAAACCCAATGGACATTTGCGAATGGATATCACAACACTTCCCACAGTATCCCCGACACAGTGCTCAAGAAAATGAAGACGGAAGCGCCATTGTTAACTCATTTTTTAACGTATGAACTTCTTGATTTTGAAGCGTCTTTCCCTCTTTGTTTATATTTCATGAAAAGTAAATGAGCAGATCTCGGTCAAAAAAAAATTTTTTTTATTAGGATGCTGCTATTAAAGTATGAAACGATAATAAAAGAAATAGAGCAATCTTATCTCACGGTTACTGACTGACAGGACGCATCAATCAAAATCTTCAATTGCGGGATTGTTGACTAAAAGTGGCAACGCATCTTAAAAAAAGTTGTTTTTTAGATAACTCACTGTAATTTGGACAAAAACGGAACAGTTTATCATTTGACAAATAAATTTCAATATGATTTTGAAGCTTTTTTCATATTTATGCCATAGTAATTAATAACTAACTTTATTTACTTATGCGTGTGAGAATCAGGAAATTAAAATATTTTCTCTATTTGTATTGAATGTTTATTCCATGGGAATTTATAGTTGAAATAATAATTTTTCTACATATAACGTGGTTTCTAATAATAACTGAGTCTTAAGAATGATATTCGAAATCTCAAAACCTCGCATTGAAAGTTTGAACATTTCAATTTAAAATTTCAGCAGGAACACTTTCATTTTAAGAACTAATATGTTTATTCACAAAGATTTTATATCGTTTAATATTTTCCAGATAAAATGTATGAATACATTTCCTTCTCTTTTATTAGCTTATTTTATGCATTATTTCACTAGAGTATATATTTTGAAATAATATAATTTTACCTCGGGTCCACATGCAATGCAGTTTTTTTTAAGGAATTGAATATTTGAGAAAGAAGAAAATCAAAAAATGAATGTTTCCATTGAAAATTTCGAACAAAATATTTTCTCCGTTAACCAACAGAATTATTCCTTAAAAATAAAATTTTGATATCATTTACAAAAGAATTGGATTTCTTTTGTGGGTGATTCGGAAACTTAAACCACATTTATATATATATATATATATATATATATATATATATATATATATATATATATATATATATATATATATATAATATTTTTTACTTATGTATTGTGAATTAGAGGATAATATAATGAAGAAAATTCTGAGAATGTCAGCAAATATTCGATTCCAAAATTTTTTCTTTTTCGTTCTAAATAAAATTTCGAATCAATTGTAAAACCCAATTATCTGGTATTAAAATATTCAGAAAAATATATTTTATGAAATCTAACTTAATTATATTTGAATAAAAAGGTTTTATTTTCAATGATGTCTTCCTTATTAAAAATGGTTTTTCTGAATTTATAATGCACAGTGACTACGGAGGATGCCATAATATTGTGTACCTGTTGATATATATATATATATCTAATACAATTTCTTAATATAATCCTTTTATAAGCGCGATTTCGATTTATTTTAGTACCAATATAAATAAAAATAAATTAGACATTAAAATTTGAATATCTTCAGAAAGTGTTTCATTTACTAGAAGCAATTATTGAATTTAATAAGTAAGTCTATACTATTTTCAGTACTTTTTCTTATTTTTTCACTAAGTTGGGAATTATTTTTACAATTGTTTTTCATTTGACATTAAATTGTTGTTTAGTTAAAATAAATTTTTTTCATGTGTACATATTTTTTATTGCTTATTTTTAAATAAAATATCCAAAAGTATTTTGGGAATTTTATTCTCTATTTGTATTTGAATTCCTGGAAATTTATTATTAACTTCCCTTAGACTTAAAACGCATGAATTGCGTGCTGTATATACAATCATGTCCATAAATTAAGAATAATTCAGAATCACACAAAAATTGAACTCTAAAATAAAAGTTTCACATGTAGAATTATCAAACACACCTTGAAGAATAACATGGAAATTACAAGAAACCATCAGATTGCGCCTATAGTACGTCACGATGACGAGAGTGTAAGAGAGGGGTATGTAAGAAATGGTTGCAAAACAGTAAAATTGTTCACAAGCGCTTTAAGGGGACAGTAGAGTAAGTAAAATCATAAACGAATAAAAAAAAATGAAGAAAAAATATATAAACATTTTTTTTCAAGTTTTAATAAGCAATTCAGTAAAATGTTCAATACAATATGAATTGCTTATTTGTTAGTTTAATTTAAATTAATTTTACTCTAATATTTACACACATCAAGTTAAAATAATATATTAAAAAGAACTTTTTTATCCTATCAATGCTAGTAACACACTTGACTATGTTTAACTTGAAATAATGAAAAAAACCTTCTTTTAAATGTTCATGAGGAGAATTAAATATTTTTAGTGATAAATCGAAAGATGAGAATTTAAAAATATTCAAACTATATCTTTTTATTACGTGCCTGCAAAATTATATGCATTATTCAATTTTTCTCACATACATTTTCGTATAAAATTTTTCTTCCAATTATATATATATATATATATAATAATTATATATATATATATAAACTGTACACTTTAAAATAAATGTTAATTTGATCAAATGCTAAATTAAAATCCCTCTCAAAAATATTTTTATGAGATTAAATAGCACAAGAAGTTACCTTCCAGAATTCTGTACATTAAAATAGTAAATTGTGGACTGAAATTAAATCACTTCGTAAAATTATAGAAATAAATGGATAAATGTATAGGTATCATTTTTAAATAATAATTATGGTCCACTTAAGACTTCATTTCGAAGTTTCAATTCATTGCACCTCTTCCAAAAAGAAATAAAAGTTTGTAGATGTGAATTTGGTTTAAATTTTTAATTGATGCTTGTTAAACGATGAATATTAGAATATTTTATGTTCAGAAAGTAGATGCAAAGATTCTTTGGGAACAAGAAGAAATAACTGGCAAAATATGTACGATTAAATTTATTGTTAATATCTTTAACGGTTTATATTTTCTCTAAGAATAAATTTCATATATTATAATAATTTTATCATCTTAACTATTCAAAAAATTAAATAATATTGTTAAAAAAAAGTTTTTTCTGTAAAATTTTGCGAAATAAATAATTTGAAATATTCATTTTGCTTATAATTTAATAAAATTGAGAATGAGATTCAATAAAATATTAAAAACCCATGAGTCGTTTTTAAGTCTTTTATGGATTCCAGATAATTTTCGTTAATGATCTAAAAAATTAAATGGAAACGTTTTCTGAATGTCTAAGTACTCCGCGTCAAATCGAGCCACACTATAAGATTTTCAAAATTAGACAGTTTGGGACCATTTGTTCGAAGTTAACGATAGTCTTTTCTATTCCAATGATTATATATAGCCTTCTATATTAGATCAAGTCTAATATAGTTTGGTTGACTTGATCATTTGATCTACCTACCCATCTAGTTGTGCAAGTAAGATAATAATACAGTTTAATCTTAAATTTTCACAACAGTATAAAGAGAAGAAAAATTTTTAGATGGGAACTTGGTTTGAATTTTTACTTTGATTTTTTTAATTGATTTTAATTAAATGATGCATATTAGAATTTCATTTTAGTATAGAGAAAGAATCTATGTTATGAATCTCTACATTTGGACAGAGATTCTATAGATTCTGTATTATGAATAGAGGCATAACTGCTCAAACAATATATTTTGATTTGGTTTACAATTAATGGATTCTATAATTTGAAGTCAATCGCCCATTGGAGGAAGAACATCCATAATATTTCGGCAATATACATAGATTAGAAAATCAATTCATTTGCATTTTTTACTTCAGTAGATATCAAAGGAAATTGATCAAGAAAATTCATTCCAAGTTGCAGATTTAGCTGACTTCACTTCTAGTTATCTGAGCAAGAGTTACGGAAATCAAATATACTGCCCGGATTTTCCATTAAAAGTCCACTTGTAATGATGAGTTATTCCTGTCAACTTTAAGTAGTTTAAATTTCGTATCATTCTTTATCATTTTATATAATACTGGATGTTAATTGCTTATTATGAAAATAATTAAATTAAGCTTTAAATTAATATACCTTTATTTGTGGGAGTCTCGATTTCCAACTCGTCTAAGTATTTCCTGAAGAATAGTAATGACTTAATAGAAAAGGAATCGAATTCACATCAGAAGTGCTGCCTGTGCTCGTCGGTTAATGGCAGTTCTCCACATCTACCCTTGCGACACGTGTGCAGACTGTTCAGTACCTATGAAGAATGATCCCTATGATAAAGGGTACAAGAACTTCCTTGAGTAGTTAGGCAATCGCTAGGGCTCTTATTGGAAACTAAATATTCAGAAAACTAGATGAACCAAAAGTGAGAGGTAATTACTGTCTGCCGGGCTTGATTTCTGCTCATTGTGTTGCTTAGGAGTTTTTTCTCTGGCTTTCTGTGTGACGAAATGTACCTAAACAAGCTTTACCTGCGTTCTTATCGAGCTCATGAATATACTGATGCTTCTTGAATCTTTTAAATTAGTATAAAACTGGAAATTAGTTTGCCCTTAATTTTTTTTTCCTCAAAAAACAAAAAATCTCTTTTTCCCAATTTTGAATAGATTCAATATAATTATTCCCGATTTTCAATTAAATTTTAAATGAAAATTGTGTGGAAAGATTTGTATGAAAGTGCAAAACTCTCTGGTTATTTATATTCATCAACCGCTGAATGACATTACAATGTAATCTTTTGCACAGATATTTTGAGATCAATGGGATGTCTAAGAAAGGAGATCAATGTTTTAAAATGGAAAAAAAATTCTTTCATTAAAAAAAGTAAATTGAAATACATTTTTTAAGCTTTTATTAGCTTAATTCTATAGAAGTTTTATAAGCTAGATTGTATAGGAGCTGTTTCAAGCTTTGATCAATAAACTTAAAAGAATAAACGTTTTAACTTTAATCAATACATTTATTTCCTTTCTTCTTTGTATTCTCCTAAAAAAATGCTACAAAGAACTTTTAGAAAAAATATTATACTAAAGAGGAATATATATATATATATATATATATATATATATATATATATATATATATATATATATATATATATATATATATATATACTGATGATATATAAAAATGTTTTATTAAAACTGATATAAGAATTTATACATTATCATTTCTCCCTCTCTCTTAGAACTTTCTATATAAACATTAAAAAATTACTTTGCAGAAATTACTGTTTCAACAAAGTAATATACACTCTATTAAAAAGTCCTTAGGTCATAAGCAACATTTCGAAATATGACAACTGAATAATCAACAGGGTGGTCTTCAATTGATGTCGTTTTATATTCAACTCCCACCTCGGGAGTGAATGCTTGTCGAGGATTAGAATCCATTTTGTCTCATTAGCCATCGAATACAAAAAGTAATAATCCACAGACATACCAACTAACATTAAGATTTAATTTGTGAAATTTCACTCAATCGGAAATATTCCCATTTTTAAATGTTGTCTTATTTTTACTAAGATTCACAGACTCATTTCAATACGCAATCAATGTATCTAATGTCTTAAGTGCAGCTAGAGTGCATATAATTTATTAAAAGATAATTTCTAGAAGTAACAAGTTCTGAAGTTTACATAAATAAAAATTGAAACACAGTTACGTATGCGCCACATTAATAATTTTTTTAATCTAAAGCCCCCCCCTCAAACTATGTCATGTACACTTTGCTCTATTTGACAGATTTGATCTTTAACTTATTATATTACACAGTCTTTACACATTATTTTTACAAAATTATCAAGTTTAAAACTAATTTATTCCTAGTTTAAGTTCATTTCTTAAGAAGGACGAACTCCGAAGGAGCAAGAAAATGAAACATTCACTGAACCAATGATCTGAAAGATAAATCTCGACCCATTTAGAAAGGAACTAATTTCAAGAGTTTGAACGCGTAAACAACACCCTCTACTGATTTCAGGATTGGAAAGATCTTCCATTCCTGGAACACTTCGGGCGAGCTTTCTCCCGAAAACACGGCTCCATCAACTGCGAAGACAAAAGGAGACACTTGTTTTTATAAGCTTACGGAACGGGGGAGGGACAAATGAAAAAAATGAAAAATACACATTAAAACAAGCAAAAAAATTAGCATTCAAATTTTTTACTTGGTGAAAAAAAAAGGATTTAAGAGTTTCCAGATTTTTAAGAGAACTTGTGTGAGAAAAAGACGAAACTTTTGTCTAAAATCTCGAAGCCATATAATCCACAAAAAACCTATTCAACTAGAAAATTCTTCCCGAATGAATCTCCAAGGAGCCTCTGTTTTAAAAAAATATTAGCCTTGAGATTCTAAAAATAATTTTAAATATATAAGCTGGATTATTTTCAAGATATTGTAACAATACCATTTATCGACGATTTAAGTAATAATCATATTTTCCACACATTTATATTAGGTATAATAGTATACATTCAATAGGAACACTATATATCTCGTTTGTCACTTTAGGATCAATTTTTACGCACAAGAATTATTTGAGCCGAAATTCACTCTTTAAAAAAAAGATATTGAACTACTAGAAACAACTTCGCCCCCAAATACTCACAGCGCTCTTGTGGGAGGACAGCGCTCTACAGAGTGAAAGGTCCAGAGTTCGATTCCAGACACTGTAGAGTTATGGGAAATATGTATTGTACTTCAGTATGTTGCATGTGCTTCTGTCAGGACAGTTTCCTAGACTTCCTCCTCTGCGACTCTTGAATACTGTCTCTGAAAAGATCTTCCCAGAAGATCTTCGATTGTAAGTTGTCAAAAACATCCACGCCTCAACTGGGACTGGAACCAAGAGCTGTTGAAAGGAAGGAGAGAATTTGTAAAATCTGGAAAGTGCGATCCATCCATCCAGAAATAGCCGGTCAAGGTCATTTGACTACTGACCTTCCGATATCCATGCAGCGTTGTGCTGGATGTGGGTGTGAATCTTGATAGGAAACAGGAATATAATTCAAAATTGAGTTTTTTTTTTATATGAAAAATTACACATTTTCTATACCGTATGATTCATATCTAAACTTTTTAACTTTCAGATTCTAAAAAAAAAATTTGATTTCAGTAAAATTTCTGACATATTCTGCAAAGAATTTTTTATGCAGAGAATTTTATTCTATATGTCATTCACCTACACGGAGGACCCAAATCGGTGATGCAGTGCTTCAACTGCCAAGATATTTAATGACAGCGCAGGTATGTGTCACAGGACACCCAGGTGCGTTTAATGTGCAGCCAGAGACCGAGAGAGTGGAGCACCCCGCCAGTGGCATCGCCCAGCCAGTGGCAAAGAGTACACTGAGTATCCTAAGCCGAAAATGAAAAAAGCAGAATACGCAAAAAGCAGCTTTGTCAGGCTAGATGTGTCCTATGCAAAAGCCTCTCCAATCTGATACCCAAACTTCTTTCCCTTCTCCTGAATTTTCTGAAGGAAATAAAACACATCGTTAACGCGACATCCCTGCCAAAGATTTATTAAAAGAACTACAAAAAAAGAAAGTTCTATCTCCAATGGCTAAACTATCTCCAAAAACTAGCATCATATTTCTAAGCCTTTGATGAATACTTAAATTATCAATACTCCTGCTGAAGATAAAATCTAAATTTTCTATATATAGATTAATAATTAAAATTGATATTGAATAAGCTCCGCCTACAGAGAAATTCTAACCAATGATATGGCCAGTTCAGACTCAGTTATAGTCATATCTCCTTCAACAGCTCCAGAAGAGGATCGAAGATTCAGTCAAAACTGCAACAACATTATGTCCATCACCTAATATGAAGTTATAAAAAGCACTATTTATCCTTTTCCTGATGCTTCGGTAGCCATACTTTAAAATGCAAATTTAAACTCTGTAGTATCGTAAGCAATTGGCCAAAGTACTGTTTCATAAATTGAACAATTCTTATCCTATATTTAAACCAGGCTTTTTTCAGCTATGATGGAAAGATGTGAGAAAAATTTTAATTAATATACGTTATATATTTTGAAATAAGGAAGATTATTTGAAAATAGTACATATTAATATACATTTCTTAATGTAAAAAGTGTTTTTAAAACAGTATTACAGTTGCATACAGTGAGCTGCTTCTTTTCTCCTAAAAAACATGCGAATCGCAATAAACATACTAGCCTCATATGCACAGAAAAATTAAACTAAAAATCTAAAAAAAATAGTTTTCACCACAAAGACTAGATTTCTGATAGACTTATTCTAATATATTTAAATAAGTCGATATTTTTAATAAATTTACAATAACGTTTATATCTTAACGCATTTCAGCACATTCTAAAATTTGGTATCATGATCATCCCTGTTGTTTGTCATCAAAAATCATTTAAAATGAAACGAGAATCTTTCTGACATAAATTAAACAGTAAACCTGTATTAAGAAGGATTAAATTTGAATTTTTTATTTCGTTGAGTAGAAGTTTAAAAAAAATATTCAAAGAAATAATCTTGAGAAAATCATTAATGAATCTTTGGTTGGTTGTGGTTTAATGGTAACTTTCTGCATACGAAGGATAATTCGATCTTGATCATTCAAGCTGAATTTCTATCCACCACAAACATGCATTCTCGAAGTAGGAACAGAATCGAACTCATGAGCTTCTGAGTTGAAGGACCGAATATTAACCATTCAGAACTAGATCATCAATTATCAGCACTTGATATAGTATATCACATTACACAATATACAAGAGAATGTTTAATATCCCAAAAATGCTAAGCATAATGAACAACATTTAGGGCTTATTAGTTGGCCCATTTCATCACTAAATTGAAAAATGAATTATAAATAAAGAACACTTTGAAAAAAGATACCCGAGCTGGTAGCCGAATTGTTAGCGCTCTGGCCTTCGGTTCAACAGTTCATGGGTTCGAATCCCACCTTGGACATGGATGTTTGTAGTGGTTCGGAATCCACTTTAAGCCGTAGGTCCCGGTATAATTAGCCCTCGTGTGCAAAAAATGACCGTTGCGCGACAAACAAACAAAAAGATATTTTCCATTCTTTAGAAGCTGATTCCAAAATTATCTTATTTTTGATTACAATGAAACCGAATATATATTATAATGACGGCCATCGTTTTTTATAAATATTTTTGATCCCGCCTTCTAGCTTTTCCTATTCCAAGGCTTTCACTACCGTTATTCGCAGTGATTTTCTCCTTTTGTGTGAAGCCAGGCTTTAATTCAGGCGGCAGTGCAAACGGGTCAATAAATTTCGGAGCGTCGTTTTCCCCAAGTCAGCCGTGAAGAAGGGTACACCTGTGTTCACCTACTGGGAAATGGTGATACCGTGGGCTTCCACAGTGAAAGGAAGGCACGGACAGGAATCCAGACACAGTACATTATACCCCTCAGAATATCGAATTGACAAGATTTCATACGGTGTTACTGCAGTTTTTAAAAAGAAGGCAAAAGGATTTAAACGCCAATATCTTAAATAGCATATTATTTTTATTAATTAACAACTGTTAAAATGTATTAAATACATTGAGTTTCTGATGCTTCGTGAAAAGTAGATGGTTCCAGTTCAATAAGGCTTCAAAATAACTAGTAGTAAATAACCTTAGTACCTTTTATTTCGTAGCATTTGGTATTCGACGTACTTTATGAGCTATTATTTTCGACGATGTTTAAAAAACACATCTAAAATAAATGGGTTTTGTTAGTATTTGAAAATACACATCCTTATATTTTCTATTGCTGAAGTTTTTGACATTTTTAAGTATGGAAAGTGGTTCGAGCTCATATCGAGTCGTGATTCTTACTCTGGACTAGGTACAGAGAAGTGTGCTGGCGCAGCAACATTTTCAAGCATCAAGATGATCTTTAAAAAAATGGCATGTTTTCGAAAATAACGTCTTCTTTTTAGTGCTAAATATTATAGCATTAAAATTATGTGTTAACTCAATTAAATATTTTAAATTTGTAAGTCTACCGATCCTAATTACAAAAATTATATTTTAAATCGTTTCCGATTCCAACAAAAGTTTCCCTTTCTAAGCAGTTGAATGAAAATTTCCTGAACAATAATCGTTATTCTGCATCCGTATCATATCGTAGGAAAAATTAATAATTTTTAAAATAGAGATAACACAAACGTCTAAGGGTAAATTTAAATTAATTATTCTATTGGGATTTACATATAATACAAACATTCAATTAAAGTGAATGTGATTAAAGTGCCCTTTTGATTAATCTAAAATGTTACTAAAATGTATTCTTCAGAATCGCCTCAAATAATACATTCGGTATCAATTACATAAAGATTAAATTTGGTAAAAAAGTTTATAAAATTTTTGTCGTATTAAAGTAAAATGTATATATTTAACAAAAAATCCAAAAAAAAAAATGAACTTTAGAAATTAAATTGTTTGTCTATATTAGCAATCCGCAGCAAATAGAACTAAGTAAAAAAGTGATATAAAATAATTATTATTATATGTCAGAGCAAATAACTGTATATCTTCCCTTGACTGTTGATAATATTAAAATTTTGAAAACTATAAAATATAATGTATAATATGATTTCCTAAATTGTAGTGTACTGACTGAAAATGATAATTTTATCACAGAATTTGATACTGTTGAATGTTTTCTAAAAAATAAAAATAAATAAAAGAACCACTAATTTTTTTTTCTCAAAAAAAAAAAAATTTAAATTAAACTAATCACGACAGAACTCATCGAACAGACTATGAGATAATTCTTCAAAGATGTCATATCATTTAAACAAACAAATCAAAAGATATAAAATTTATTTTTACCGAGCATGACTTTTTTCTTCTTGAATTTAAATTGGAGTAAGAATTTGTTTACAACAATCACAGTCAAATTACAAGAAAAGCTATTGTTGCATTAGTGTTATGGGAGTGATTGTGTGTGAAAATATCTTTAGATATTAATGGAATATCTTACTATAAATCAAAATAGTTCAAATTATAAAAAATAAATTGTATTTCATTAAAACTATTTCTTTTTGAAAATGTTTTTTAATGATATTTTAATGTACATTTGTATTGAACCTTTCATATTAAACTGAAATTAAAGAAACATCTATAAATTTAATCCCTACACAAAAATACTGCAGTAACGTAACTCCGACTTATGAAATACCCTTCTAAAGGAATCCTTTTATCAATTGGAATTTTGTTAGATTTTGTAAATTTGCAGTGAAATGAGATTTTTCTTATTTATTAATAGTTTCGCTAGAACGGATTCAGTTTTAACGAAACTGAACTACTTTAGGCATAGAAGTATAATATTTATTATTGTGTTATTTATAATGATTCGTTTGTTTTAGTTTTATACCAATTCCATTAAATATCTAAGCAAATACTAAAAAATATACAACAGGTAAATAGCAGACAACTTTAAATAATTTAATTCACGAATTATTTTTAATTTTAATAAACCTAATTTAATTCACATGAGTTACAAAGTTGTTAATTTTTATTTTTGTTCAACAAACGAATACTAAAAGCACATTAAAGTATCTCATAAATCAAAACCTTGAGCTAATTAGACCTAGACCTAAGGTTTCTTAAGCCTTGTTTAAAGAAGCTGCTTTTGCGGAAAAATAGACACAAAATGTCCGAACAGAGAAAAAATATAATGAATATTTATGAACGAAGAGGAAAAAAGAGAAACTTTTTCTGTAAATGAGAAATATATATGTGCGGCCTTTACCGGAAAATAGGGCGGAGAGATAGTTTTTGACTCATGCGTCAATTAAAACACTTTTGTCACGAATTTTTGTCAGACCGTTCACCTCGTCTAATAACAAAGGAAATAAAATTTAGAACACGCAAAACTGAAAAAAGTCCGTTTACTAACACATTCCATTTAAAGATAATTTGAAAACTGAAAGAGGATAAATGTTTTCACTTTACATCGTATTTTTGATATAAATGTATGACTGTGCCAGTTTTTATGCGAGTGTTTTTATCACAATAAATTATCGTTGAAACTAATAGCAATACCACAAACTAGAACAGCAATACCACAAAAAATAATTTCTGAAATTAAGCAAATTGTATAATTTCTCTGAAAGGAGTATTAAGTTAATCAACAAAACCCATGGAATAATTACCGTAATGAAATTACTGGTTTTATGACTTTTTAATAAGTAATATGTATTTATATTCATATAATATATTATTATATTAAATATATACTTATCATTTTAAGAGAGAGTTCTAGCAATAAATTAGAATTCAATAGCATAATAAATGAAATATGGTTTCTTCGATTAATGTCTGGGTTATTATCTATCTACGAAATATTTTTTTGGACGTAATACACCTGCATAAATTCAAGACGTAATATGTCGAATAATATCTAAACATTTCTAATTAAATATTTAAAATTACTTTTCAGTGTCTAAATAAATATATTTTTGAAAATACAGAAAATTGTTATTCTAAAAAGAGCTAAATTTCTATTTTAGAATTAAACTTGGCCGTAAAAAAAGATCTAATGTATGTTTTAAAAATTAATAGAAAATGAAAAATAATTCAAATATAGCTAGCTATTAAGGAAAACGATTTCTTTCGTACTTCCGCAAGGCCTACTTTGGGACAGACATAAATAAATAAAGAAAAGAAAAAAAGAATTTATTCCGCATCAGAATGACCCTGGTGATTCAGACATCAGAAAACTGAAGCGTAACAAAAAAAAAAAAAAAGACTTAAAACAAAACATTTATCCAAGAGTAAAAGACTAAAGATTATTATAGAATATGAAACTTATCCTATTACCCTTAAATCAGTCTTCTGGCTTATGTGAACAAAGGCTATAAATCTTTAAATTATAGAGAAAAGGAATAGATCAATTTTCTTTCCAAGTTCCATTAAAATGAAAGTCTAAACTAAAATACAGATCAAATTACTTTGATATCTACGTTTAATAGCACCTGGTGACTAAATGCTAACTTTGAGCTATGAGATATCATTTTCAATCATTATTTAAGCCTGAAATTGCTTTTGTGGTGGAAAGAAATTTTCTTATTTAATACAGTTTCTATCGTTCCATTTCAATAGCAAATTACTTTTCAATATTCTGCATCCTCAGTGTTAAATTACATAATTATATATTTTTTGAATTGTTATTGTACATTTGAGAATAAACTTTTAAAATGGAAAATTCTACTTCGTACATAGTTACCAGCAGAAAAAGCTTCATGAAAACAAGAGTTTAAAATAACTGCAATAACGCAAAAGAAATCTCGGTGAAACTGCGCTATTGGTAAAACAAAATATCTCTGAAAGCGAAACGTAATTTCAAGGGTGTGGCTCGAAGACGATATCTTCTTTGGCAGCAATGGCTTTTAGAAAAACGATGGGATTTTGAAGGATATGTCTTACAAATAGCGCCAAAAGAAACGCTGTTTTTTTATATTATTATTTTTAATACTATATACATAGATAGATAATTTTAGTGTCGTAAAATTTCTACTTATTTTTTAATAAAAATGATAGCCTTTCCAATTTAAAGTAAGGTCCTCAACTAAGTTTTACTCTTTGAAAATAATTAATTTGCTAAATACGTATTAAAGTGTTATAAAATATATAATCTATCTTTTTAAAGGGGTTTTACTCGATTTTAAAGTATTAAATTTAGTTAGTTATTCTCTAAAAATAAATTATGCTTAAATATTTCCTTAAAAAGTACAAATATTATATTCGAAAAAAATGGTAAGAAATCTTAATGAGTGTGAATCTGATTTAAAACTTTTAATTTATTTCAAGTACAATGGATGTCGTTAATACGGAATTCCAACAATTCTCCTCCCACCACAGAAAAATTTAGAAGTCAGTTCTGTAAATGCATTGTTTAAAACATCGAACAACATGAAATATCGGATATTATCTAATTTTGAAAAATATCTGGCTTCTGCAAAGAAATATTATAGAAAAAGAAAGCAGAAAATAATAATAAAAAGAACTGAAAATTTAAAAAAATGGAGCAAGTTGCAAATAAGTTTGTTAAGTCTTTTGTCTTAAATATATGCAGAAAAATTTCCTAATCAATTCAAATATTTTGCGTGCTAGTTAAATTTGCTTGATATTTTAACTCCTCTACTTCTACCTTCTCTACATTTGTTTGATTCATTTAAGCTTAGAGACATATTTTACATATTATTTTTGTTAATTACATGAAATTTTGATATCAAATAATATGTACTACCTCCAAAAGTTAAGGAACATGTTTTACGAAGCTTAGTACAAAATCTATGACACTAACAATAAAATTTATAGTTTATGTAAATGAGGAAAACAAACTTTTGTTAATTTATGCAAGAATGCTAACAACCACTTTTTTTTATAGAAAAGAACAGCTATATATGAGTGAGACAAAAGTATGCAAACATCTGGCTTTCGTAATTACGCGTGTAACTTTTGTTGATTTTCAACTTATGTTAGCAGATGCGCTGACAATAGACAGTGGGGTCTCGCAATGTCTAAAGGAGATCGCTTGTCCGATTTGCTTAGGTGGCGAATGGAAATGTCACAGGCTGATGCGGAGAGAAGCCTCGATGTGTCATGAAGTGTGGTTCACCGTCTCTTGAATCACTATCAGACCGAAGTCCATGTCCAGAGGGCATGTTCCATGCGACAACTGACTATAACACCTGCAGAAGACCGTTTTATTGCTCTTTCAACTCGAAATAGGTTGGTTGGTCGGTTTGGTTTAATGGCGCAAGGGACTCGAAATAGGAGAACCATTTCTGAGCCGCAACTTATTGCTGAAATTTCTGTAGCACAGAAAAATATCCGTATGCGAAGACGTCATACAGGAGGTCTTTATGTAAGGTGACCACTTGCATGTGTTCCCCTTACCAGATGACAGACAAGAGCCTTAGTCAATTGAAGACGTTTCCTGGATCAGGCGGCTTTTGTACTTTTTACAGACGACACCAAATTCAGAAGCCATTCAGGACGTGCTCTGATCTGGAGGATCCAATCAATTCAAATGTGGGAAAACACAATTACCTCGATGGTGAAATAATGATTTGGATCACACCGACCGGCATGTGTTCCAGGAAGGAGCTGTGTCTGGGGTGAGATATCGGTAGAAGATCCTTGATTCTTATGTTTCCTCATATGACTGTGCAATTCACAATGATTTCCTTCTGATAGATGACAATACACGATCTCATCAAGCTATAACTGCAGGTGACAGTGAGTTACAGTAAGTGGAACACGTCTGACAGGCCTACGAGCATATAGACTAATGTGCCCAAAGCGACTGTACACGGTCTGCCTTGAAACTGTCGTACCGTTAGCTGAAGGAAGCCGATGAGACAGAATTGATGCTGTGCTCCGTCTGTTTCTTTTGACAGTAACTGCCAAATACCAATTCCCATTCAGAGTTGTAATTTGGGAAGCGACCGCAATTCAGTAACGTCTACTCACATTACCATCATCTTGGAGCCTTTGCCAAAGCTTGGAGATAACACTCTGGGCGATTCCATGTTCCTCGGATACTTCCAGCTTAGTATGTCCGCATTCCAGATGGCGGATAATTCTAAAACGTAAAACATCATCCAAATGCTTTCCTTGCACCATAACTATGCGGTTATTGCACTGAAAGCCTTTTAAGGAAACAGTGGACTTTCAAAAATAATTTTTTCAATTTTTATCCAAATTTCTTGAAATTTGGCACAAATGTTAAACTATGTTTAAGTTAAATTGTAAAATTCAAGTTAAAATATAAATTAAAAAGTGATTTATGGTAATAAATGTAATTATAATATCCGATAAATGTTCAATACTAAAAGAACCCTCTGCGTCTTAAATATGGAAATATTCTTTCAATTTTCATAAATAATATTATTTATTTATAGATCTAAACAATCTATCTTTAAAAATAACACTTTACAAAGTACACACTTGATAAATAAAAATTCTTAAATACAAAATGTGAAATTTTTCATAAAAAAATATCACATTAATATTAATATTAGACCTTAAATTTTAATTTTACGTAAAATTATAACCAATTTTTTAGAAACATTTGAAGAAAACATAACGAGCAACTGCAGAAAATTGCCATGTACATGGTAAAAAAAATTATTCGCATGGAGCATTTTACGTTGACATATTTATCAAAACATTTAAACATGAAAAAAACAGTATTTTAAATCTGTGAGGTACTTGAGACAATAATTTCCTATTTAAATACCATTAAATTGTTTTTTATTGAATTTTTCATAAAAATGTGTTTCATTATTAAAAAAAACACCAAAATGTTATTTAAAATTAATTTAATTAATTAAAATGAGCATACTGCATTTTTAAATTTTTTCGAGCATTAAAATAATTATATTATATATTTCATAGAAAGCATAAACTATATAAGCATATACTACATTAATTTTAAAATTCTAGATAAATACAAAATTGTAAACATAGTTAAAAGTAATATATTTTAAAAATTATTTTATATACAAAAAGTTATAGGAAAAAAATAATAGAAAAACATATATTTTTATTTATAATATGCGTCAGATTTTTATTTTTTGATTTTACTACATGCATGTTTATTTTTTGTAGGTAGGATATTAATGTTCTAAAATTTTGAACACATACAGCTGGATTTTTTAAATTATTTTTTTAAAATGGTCCAACACTATGCAATATTTTTTGGATTTTGTTTTAATTTTTTATAGTTTTTTGACTTTTCTTGTTGCAATTTATAAAAGTCTAATTACCTTCAATTTTTTTGTGAAAGACTTGTTGCATTGTTTTTCCTTGTAAGTTTTAAAGTGTGATCAGACTTTAAATGCGATCTTTATAGGGTGATCCTTCACGTAGTTTTGTTGTATTTAAAACTCCAAAATTGAGCTCACTGATGGCTAAAGTTACTGCATACTCCAGTCTCTTTTTAGATACAAATATGTCTTTCGAGCATTTTATCCATATACAGCTGTGAAGGTTTTCATTTGCATTTTGAGTTTTTGGAGAAGCGCAACGAAGAATTTCATTAGAGGCTATTCTTTGGTACACTGGTAGTATCTTCTCGGCAACTTTTTCTGAAAATTTAGTCTTCATCTGTGAGTGAGACTTTGTGGTATTTCACTGCATGCCACAACTCTTTGATAAAAGCACCATGATAAACGTCCCGTGGGACATGTTGGGGCTTTTTATCTGTTGACATGCAGTGATAAAGAGTCGCCAGAATTGAAGTTTCCATCTTTTGAATATCAGGAGCACTATCTTTTAATGCTTTCCATAAAAATTTTGGAGTTTTACAACAGTTTCTTCCTTTAAATTGCATTGCTTTCGACCACCAAGTGTGATGCCTTTCACTCTCCATTCTTTTATAACATTACGAAGTGCTGTTCCAAGTCTTTTCCCAACATGATTAATACATTCTCCCTTAACAATTGGAATATCACTATAAATATATTTTCTCTTCGTTATGTGAAAGTGAACGTTTCCAAATTCGTGATGCAGCAACCATTTCTATGCTCCCAGATGATCCGCTGAAGTTTTTTTTTTTTTTTTTTGGCAATTTTCTCTGTGTTCTTTCCAAATATGGAATTCAGCCCTGTCTTCCCCGAGATCTCGAGATGCAACTGTACACTCCGAACAGTATTTCGACATGATTTCAAAGTCAACTACTAAACCTGTGAGGGAATCAATGGCAATTCCAATACCATATAAAGAAGTACGACCTCGTTTCTGCCAAGTTCCATCACTGGACACAGAAATATGTAACTGATCCTTAGGATTTGAATTTGATTCCAAATATGCTCTCCTAACGGCACTGTGGCTTTCTTTTAACCTTTCATCTCGAAACCCTTCACTTTTTAAACTAAATTAGAGAAACATTTAGAAAATGTTTTTTTTTAATCCATGTTTGCACAATCCAGTGTTCGAGAGAATAATTCCATTGCTGCATGTCCTTTTCCAAAGCTCAAAAATGCTGCCAAAACTTTGTTATTGACATCAAATTTTCGTGAATAGGGTTCTCTAGGACTAGAAAAAGTTGAGCCAAAATTTTCTTTGCAAAATTTGCAGGACATTTCTAGTTTCACTAAAAAACCATAATTTTCCTGAGTGGATACATCTAAAGAGCAGACACCACAATTACTGCATCTCAAATTCCTTAGAAGGCTGAAGAAGCAGTTTTTATTCATAAGAATATACTAATTTTCACATGCAGGAGGAATATCATTACGTAAATGGACAGATTCTGGAACATCTATAAAAGAAAATTTTTTGGTCAACTGTTTCCTTTGGTACAGATTCCTCAGAAAATTTTGATTGTCTTTTACGAGCTGATTTAATCTCAGGAAGTTTTCGTTTCGTTAGTCTGATTTTAGGTTTCCTGTACCTTGAACTAATCGCATGCATTATGATGGAAATTACAATGTTCGATTCAAGAGATTATTATTTGAGAAAGTAGTTCTGGAAAAAACTATTTTGTAAACACTGAACAGCAAACAGAAATATAAGTTTCAAAATCAAAACAAAAATCAAGCGGTGAAATCAAAATAATGATAGTTGTGAAAAATTAACAAGATTAGTGTTGTCAGACGAAATCATACAAATAATAAAAACTAAATAATTTTGATGTGGCTAAAATACAGGATATTCTAAAACAAGAATAATTCAATAAATAATAATTTGAAGAATAAATATTTGTATGCTGTGAGACGACAGGAAATGGGTTTGATATTTGAAAATTAGTTATTATTCAAATACACTGTCCTCGTGTTACTTGTTTACGTTTTCGAGCAAACGTGAAAAAGGGGCGTGGCACATTGTTTACTTTATTAAAACATTAATAACTTTGCCTAAAATTGACTGAAATCAAAAATTCTTTTTGTATAATATAAAGAATGATTCATATTTTCTTATAAACTAAAAAAAAGAAAGAAAAATCGATATTTTTGTCGATTTTTCACATTTTGTGATAAACTTTTATCGCCTTCTTTATTTCGAGCTGTATAATTGCAGAATAAAATGTGACGGTCAATTTCCTTTCGATTAACGCCTATTCATAGAACAATTCTCTTCAAATTTATTTGGCTAAAGTTTGCAACAAAAATGGCGCGTAGTTCTGAAACTTTTACATGACAACATGAATGTCTCAGACAAGGTCTGTATTTTTTTTTTTTTTTTTTTTTTTTTTTTTTGCAAAAGCAGGATTTAATTGATACAGTTATGTGACACGCAGAATTTAAGCTTTTAGGTGTTTCCATTTACTCTATGAAAAACTATCGCAGTATTCCTTAAAATATCGTCTGTTTAAGAAGAATATTCCTCCTTTTTAATGATTTAGGAAAATAATCCCCAAATAATCGCTGAATTGAAAATTACAATTATCAAACGAATCCAAGTTATTCCTATTATCTTGTCTCATGCGCAGCAGTATGAGAATTACTCCCGAAAAAAGTGCGCCCGTTTTCACTATTATTCATATATTCTATAATTCACACTGTTTTTTCCTGTTCTTAACTAAAGGTGAAATTTTGTATTTCTTTGCAAATTTTAAAGAAAATAAATTTTATAATAGACGTATTATACTAGTAATCAATAAAGTTCTAGCCACTTTTGCTTTGCCGATTGGCTGGAGTGAGTATAATTAGCTTATCAAGTGAATTAGAAATCTGTCACAGCTGAGAATAGAAATACCAATCACGCACCCTCATCAAACCTAACTCGTACAGCAGTGATTGGAACATGGAAATGTTCAAGGAGATCGCTTAGCGTTGTTTGCGACTACGAAGTACATTTATCAGCATCTTCTTCAAAACTCCGATAACCTCAAGCATTTGGTGATAACGGTTGTGAATAAAATTACATAAAAACATGGTTTTAAAAATTTAGGTCAGGAGATTTCTGCCAAAGAAGCAGATTTGCATCAAGCATTCAAGGACTTCTTTGCGTCCAAAGCCATACGAGTTTTACAGCAAAGGAATTGCAGAGGACGGTGGAGATTATTTCGAGGACTAATAATAAGCTACACCTTCTGTAAATTATTTTATGTTTGCTTTTTAAAAGAGGCAAAATCTATTGGTTATATTTCCATAGCTTATTGATAAAAAAATCATGATTTAAAATGCGCTTCTTTTCTGCAGTGTCACTTGTCCTTCTTGCCAGTTGGAATGGTGCTTTAATTGCCACGCTCCATGGCATGGTACTCTATCCTGCAAGCAATTCCAGAAGGGAGACCGTTTGCTCAGAACTTGGGCACGTGAAAGAAATCATGGGCAACTAAATGCCCAGAAGTGTCCAAAATGCAAGGTAAATATTTATTTTTGTCATGAATTATTAGTTTCCAATAAGGGTCTTTTTTTTTATTTTTTTGTTTTGGATTCGTAAATGTAATTTTGTAGAGGAACCATAAGAATGTAAAAGAAGACTTCTCTAGGTTCGTTTAATATGGAGAAATAAATATAAAAGGGGTACGTATAAAACTAATCTCTGTATAACTTTTGTAAAGACATTCATTATTAGATAAGTAGAATGCTCAAGGTAAATAAAAGTATCCTTACTTGAATATTTTGAATAAGGAATCATAACTCTTATGTGTAAACTATATATTTATTTATTACGGTAAGTTGGTTATAAGAGGAATCCTCCAAAATACTAGGTAAGAGACTTTAATATTCTCATGTCTGTATATATAGACTGGAATAATTTTTATTTTGGGAATAAATGTGATTGTTGTTTGAAAATGCTATTATTCACTTTTTTCCATCTCATAAAATTTGTTAATTTCTATGTTATCATTATGGTTTAAATTTTTAGGTAGCTAATTATCTTTTATTTTTTATCAATATAATTTTTTTAATTATTCCTTTTATTTTTACCTTATAAAAAATGTGTCATTTATATTATTTTAATAATTTCATTGCTATGACACATGAAAAAAATTATAATCTTTAGATTTCTAGCATACTTTAGATTTTTTAAAGGGAGAAAAAAGAAGTGTTTGTAAAATATCATTTTTAAAGATCAAGACGAGAGTAAAAAGCCTCTGGTTATGAAATAGTAAAATTTATTTAATATTTTACTTTAATTGATTGGATTGTAACGAGTAGGTTTGAGCTACATGATTTCTCTACTTTAGGACTAATAACAAGTTTTTACAATATAAAATTAAATAATAACTGTGCATCTTTTATTGTAGTTACCAAGTACGGCGCTTAATATTCCTGACAACATGAAAATAAGTTTAAAAGCATTACTAGAAAAATAAATGTAATGTGAAGGAGATCTATTCCTGAGAGTTCCCCTAACAGCAATGGAGATCCATTTCCCGAAAACTGTGCTATTTTATAAGTTGAAGGCTTCTAAGAAACATGCGATCTCTTGTTACAAAGTCCTGTTTGTTTCTCACTCTGAAGGGCAGGAGAAAGCTCATCCATCTGACCGGGCTTGAAGAGGAAAAGGTAGTCGAACCCAAGCTGAAAGCAAAATTGGAGAGACAGCTGGCAACTCCATTAGAATTACAAAGTTTTTTCCAAAAAATTGACTAGGAAAAAGTTTAAGAAAAAACATGATTCTGGAAATTTTTATGATAATCACTTTCCGAAGAAATTGATGAGGGGGAAAAAACAACTTATTCGATAAGTTTTTATGACAATATTTTTTTTTTAAGAAATAGCGTGTGTAAAAAATTGCCTAACATGATTGATATCAAAAATAAAAGAAAATCGTATACGATGCCAACCAATAGCATTTAAGTTCTTTTATGAATTCATTCACACAAAATTTATTCGTATTTAAAATGGCTTAAGAATCTATTCGGAAAATTTATTATTGTAATCAGTTTTTAATATTCAGCTGTCTTTAAAACGTTTAATGAATTCAGTAAAACCATCTTCTTTGTCCTCACTGGATGCTTCGTACACTTTGAACAATTAGAATAAATCATAAAATAGCAAAAAATATTCCTGAAATTTAGGTTGTGAATAAGCAAGCTTGAAAAAGATTTTGAAGTTTGTATGGATTTAATTTTATTCTCTTAATTAATAACAGGAATTGAGCAATTCATAACATGAACTAAGAAGTGAATAATCTTCACGTTTTTATTATCCATTGTAACTTACCAGTTTATCTTTCTTTTCAGAAAATAATTGCGGGTAGTTTCATTTTTTCTCAAAAATTACCTTTATAAACAAATATTTACTTCATATAAATAAAGTAATAAGTGCAATTATGTGAGTTATATATAAAAAGTAATCACATACTAAAAAAAAATCGATTGTTTTCAAATTCTCTCTCAAGGCAATGGCAACTCTTATCCGCATAGAACAGGAAATATCAAGGCCGTACTATATGCCTTCATTATATCTGAAAGGAAAGAAATTAACATTGCTTATTGACTTAATGCAGTTAAAAAATCACTGGATTGTAAAAATATGTCTTTCGATACACGTTATTAATTGAGTGATGAGTTCGGCTTGTGGGAAAAGACAAATATCGCAATAAATGAAAAAATTTATATTCTGGTGGCATCAGCTGATAAGTTCTAGATAGAACATGTCGTTCCTCAAATCCAGCCAATTTTGAAGAAGAAAATTACCATGCAAGAATAGCGGTTTCATAGAACTTTAAGAATAAAAAGATGCACGGCATGCTTTACTTTAGGCTTCCATTTGATATATGCTACTAATTGATGTGGCTTGTTACAAGAGCAGCTTCTTTATTTAATTTGCGGCGCACTTGATCAAAGTAAGGGCAAATGTCTGCTCGGAATGTTCTCCTAGACTGAGTTCCATGTTTTGTCAATGATCCATTTCGGCCTATAACCCTAATAATGTGCATATTGATAAATTTTTCCTTACTGAATCCTTTTCCTGTAATTTTGTCGCCTAAAATAACCCGCTTTCCAATACATTTCGAACATCGACCTCTGGTGGCGTGTCTTGATTTCGAACACAACTTTTTATGTAAAACTTGTTCATCATTATCTCACGTAACATTTGGAAACGGATTTTTAGAATTTACTAAATTTAGTAAAATTTTGTTTAAATTATAGCTTGTGACACAGGCTAAAAGCATTTTGTTCATGTATAGAAAAATGCACGAATGATAGCATTCTAGTTCCACATTTGTTCTAACCTTGCAGTGAATCTGCAAAATTGCTTAACACTGAAATCAAATGATGTAACTTTGAATGGCGCTTAGTCATGATGCGCGTAGACGTTATTCTTTACAAGAATATAGGGCTCTAAATATTTTTAACATTATGAAAACAGCAACATAGTAGCTTTATTCAGCTCTATTCTAATGATGACCAATTAAGTGATTGAATTAACTAATTTTAATAATTTTAATCCTTTAAAAGTAATATTAATCAAAGAGAATTATAGTAAAGTAAAAAAATAATATATATATATATATAAAACAAACAAAAAAAATTATTTAATTGCCAGAAATTAAAACCTATGTAAAAATACGAATTATTATTTTTAATATAAAAAAATTGTGTGTGTAAAGATGCAGTGTTTTCTGCATTTACCACTTACCATAATTCTCCATCCACTAAAAAATTTGATCTGGAATTCTTTTAGAGAACTTTTAAGATTTTTGCTCAGATGTGTGCTAATTTTCTTAATAGTATTTCTGAACACTTGAACAATGTGCACTAATTGTTTTCCATATTAATACTACGTACCCACTAACGTTTGATATATGTATGTTTCAACACGATCGAGTTGAAACACGCATAAATCGAGCGTATCTACTTTCTAGTGAAAACCTTGTACTATGCATGCTATCAAATTAGCTAACAGTTGAATGACTAACACCCGGGTCTTCAGGTCATTTATTAGTTCATGTGTTCGATTCCCATCACGGGTGTGGATGTTCGCAAGAATTTGAAATTCTCTTTAAAACTACAATTGTCTCTTAAGTCAGCCCTAGTATGCATAAAGTGACCGTCCAAACTGCATCGATACTAAAAAACTATCACTTCCTGTTTTATTAAGTATTACTTAAAAGTATAGGTTATTGTTGTATCTGTTCTATTCATGTTTCTAGATACATTTTCATAAACTTTTCTTTTAAAATTATTTGACTAATAAAGGGTTTATAGGCTCAGAGTATCTTCCAATTTTTGAAAGACTTGTTGCACATTAATTAGGAAACTTATTTACTTTTGATGATATGCATCTTTCAGATGCAATAATTCCCAACGAAGGAAAATACGAGTCAGAGTGTTTAAAGGAAACTAATTTTCCTTTCCATCCAAACTTCTTTTGAAGCGTGAGGACGGAGATATAAACTCGTTGACCAAAAAGCGACTTAACCAAGAAAAATTAAAATACTATATGCAAGAGAAAAATATCACTTTCCTCGTATTAATTTAATTCTTTTTCAAAGTATTTGATTATTTATCTTAATTGTAAATGAAATTTTTTTTCAAATACTTAAATTTCAGCGGAAATAGATCTTTTTATTGTTAGTAAGTAAAATCGAATGTTCGAAAGTTAGTTGGTTCGATACTTCATGAGAACAAAGATCATGGTACTGAGAAAGCCAATGCAACTTGAATGTTCTGCTAGGGTACTATCTGCCTGAAGAATGGATCAGGTGTCGATTTAGCTCAGGTGTCGATTTATTCCTTTGATTTAGTGGTTTTTTCCGCTGAAGAAAGCAACTACAAACAAGTCATAATTGGCTTAACTAATCTTAGAAAAGTTGCTAAAATTGATTAACTTGTCCCTCTATTTTCACAATATTTCGTCAATGGTTCAACAGTTTATCGGTTCAGTTGCCTCTCAGATTGTATTTAAAGTTAAAATATATGTGTGCTAAAATTGATGTTAAGTGTCTAATAAACAAAATTTATAGTTACTATTTGTGTATGATGTTAAAGTAAAACTGAACCATTACAATCTAAGGTAGATGTCGAACTTACGAACTGTTGAATTGAAGACTAAAATGATAAACATTCCACTATCTCGGCTGTTAACATAGTTGCTATTTTGGGGTATTCATCTTTCGATTTTCATCCATGTATTGAAAGATTCTTCTTTAATGGATCTTTAATTTTTTCTCTCCTTTTTCAATCCATTGCTAAAATTTGAATCTAAATCAGAACTGAATATTCAATTACATTTGAATGATTCTTGGTTCTAAGTTAGCTTTTGTCTTTGATTATGATATATTATAAGTAAACTTAACCGAAAATATTATCGTAATTGTTTTGCAAAATAAGACGTTTAGTAAAAAATGCTTTCTATTTTAGCAGGATATTGCTACTATAAAAGATAAACATTTATATATATATATATATATATATATATATATATATATATATATATATATATATAAACACCATTCTTTCTCCTATATTGTATAGATTATTATATAAATAAAACATGATGTGTCCGTTTTTATGTATGATCATTAGTGTATTCAAGAATGTTATATTTAAATCACATATTTTAAGCGTATTTAACTTTTTCTCGTGGCTTCCATAAAAATTCGCATAAAATCAAGCCTTGAAAGGCTCTTTATTCTTTAAAAAAAGGAATTTCCTATAGTTTATAAGTAGAGAGCTACAAATTTTAGGTAACAGTAAAACTCATTACTGTGAAACCCCTTTTTTACTTATAAAACTAAATGTAAAAGTTTTACTGATGTGAAAGAGGGGGAGGGGGTATATAAAAATTATTCAATATTTTTTATATACCCTCTTTCATTGCAGCTCTTTGGTTTTCCAACCTGTCCTGTTAGTGGAAGCAACCGGATGGGAGTCTTCCTCATTTAGAAGCAGGGATTTAGAATTAGAAGACCCCTTCTACTCGACTTGTCAACCCCAGGCATACTATTTCACATGGGGGACATTGGGACTAACCTATATTTAACCATCAGGCGGGGGTTCGAACTTACTACCTTTCGGTAATGGGAACGACCCCCTAACCTAAAGCAGCGATGTGTGATACATTCAGCAATGCATATACAGGTCAAATTATGTTAGATTTCAGTGAAATTAGTTTAGCTTAGGTTACTGCGATGTTTCCAGTTGTCGACCGCTGACCCCTGTCCAGTGCTTTGTAATTCGGTAAAAGCCACATTCCTTCCACAAAATCTCCTTGGAGCGCTCGATGCAGCATCCATTGAGGATGAAGCCCAGTATGGAAATCCAGGTAAGGAAGAGGGTTCGCCATGACAACCAACCACGAGAAGTTGGAAGGGTATCAATGCGATGTTAGTGGACGTTTTTTCACGAATACTTGTCACAATGGGTGGTTCTGAAAGTAGACAGCATGAGGCTCTAAGGGCAGAGACTGAAGGCAATTTAATCCTCACCGTGTAAATTTCCTTCCTGGAAGAATTGTCATTGACCATATGTATTTTTCGCATGGGAGGAAATTCAAGAAATACCCAAGTAACCATCCTGACAGGCAGAAGGTTTCCAATGTTTGATTGGGGTTGGGATCGAATCTGGGGCCTTTCGTTCTGAAGAGAACTGTCCTGCCGCTAAGCCAAGATGAATCATCAGAGTGGGTGCTTACAGATTTAGGTTTCTTACCTTACGATCTATGAAATTTTTTTTACTTCTCTAGAAACGAAAAACATTGTTATGAAAACTCTTAGAACATTACATTCAGCTCTTAAGCTCCCAATGCAATATCAAAACTATGTTTTTCGAATAAGTAATGGATTTTTACTAGTGATTAACATCTTACGTGTCTCTGCCTTTGGACAAAGAGTTTACAAATGATCTTCTTGAAACCACATCACGGAGCATAGGATTACCTGAAAGGGGAAAAAATGTGTGTTACTTCATTAGTTACTCTCCAGTCACTTTCTGCTACGAAGGCTTATTATAGCAGTCATGTGGTTTCATAAATCTCGAGGCGGGGATAGAACTCACGAAGTGCATTCGCATGTAGGACGACTGAGAATCTATTCAAAATGAAATGTTCCTTCTTGAAAGTAACTTGTCTTTCTGTTTCAGATTTACATCCAGCGTACTACAGGTTGCGACCACATGCATTGCGCTCGCTGCAAAACAGATTTTTGCTACAAATGTGGAGAGAGATTCCGTTATCTCAAGTTCTTTGGGGATCACTACAGCAAACTCAGCATCTTTGGCTGCAGGTACAGATTTAAAGCGGATCAACCTTTGCAGCGCAAAATGATTCGAGGAGCCATTTTTGGTACGAGATTTATCTTGTTTCCAATATAAATCCATAGCTAATGTTATTCTTTGTATTTCCATAAGTCTCATAGATGATTATTGCTTCTAATAGTTTCCTCTCTCTCTCTCTCATTTGTGGGGAAATATAAATGATTTAGAATAGTTATATTCTATAAGTATTATATTCATTCTCAATCCATTTTAGAATAAATCGAAACTTTAACAAGTGTTTACTTCGTTTACAATCTGAAAGTTCAGTTGCTTAATAATATCTTCTTAAAATGTAAAAGATTTAAATACTTTTAAATATAAGTTTTAAACACATTTATTAATAGATACAAGTATTATATAATAACAGACTTTCTAATCAAAAGCTGCTATTTATGTATTTATAATTATAAATTTTTTATGTCAAAGATTTGCATAGCTAAAAAATATTTCAACATCAATGTATAAAATTTTTAGTAATATCATGTGTCTATTTTAATATATAAAATTGTGTTAATTACTTTTTTATATAATTACACAACTGGCCATTAAAATTGCTACACCAAGAAGGCGACATGCAACAGACGTGAAATTTATACGAAAGACAGAAGGTGCTGTGATATGTAAATGATTAGCTTTTCAGCGCATTCAGAAAAAGCAGGCGCCAGTAGCGACAACTACATTGTGTTTAAATGAGGAAATTGTACAGCCGGTTCCTCATACATAAACTGCATTTGAACGTTGTTGCCTGGTAAAAAGTTGTTGTGATGCCTCGTGTAAGAAGGAGAAATGCGTACCAGCACGTTCCTGACTTTGATAAAGGTCGAATTGTATTCGGGATCTCAACGGCCACCTATCACTAGCAGCCGAGAAGACAGGCATATTATCCGCATGGCCGTAATGGATCGTGCAACCACGTCGCGAGCCGTGAGTCAAGAAACGGCGTCTTTGGAAGACAACAAGTGTCTGCACGAACAGTTCGACGACGTTTGCAGCAGCATAGACTCTCAGCTCGGAGACCATGGCTGCGGCTTCCCTTGACGCTGCGTCGTAGACAAGAGCGCCTTCAATGGTGTGATGAATGACGAACCTGGGCGCACGAATGGCGAGACGTCCTCTTTTCAGATGAATCCAGGTTCTGTGTACAGCATCATGATGGTCACATCCGTGTTTGGCGGCATTGTGGTGAACGCACACTGGCAGCGTGCATTCGTCATCGTCATACTGGCCCATCACCTGGCGTGATGGTATGGGGTGCCATTAGATACACGTCTCGGTCACCTCTTGTTCGCATTGACGGTGCTCTGAACAGTGCGCGTTACATTTCTGGTGTGTTACGACCCGTGGCTCTACCCTTTATTCAAGCCCTGTGAAACGCTACGTTTCAGCAGGATAATGCCCGACCACATGTTGCCGGTATTGTACGGACCTTCCTTGATACGGAACATGTTCGGCTGTTGCCCTGGCCAGCACGTTCTCCAGATCTTTCACCAATAGAAAACGTCTGGTCAATGTTTGCCGAGCGACTGGCTCGTCACCAAACGCCAGTCACTACGGTTGATGAACTGTGGCATCGTGTTGAAGCTGCATGGGCATCTGTACCTGTACATGCAATCCAATCTCTGTTTGACTCAATGCCCAGGCGTATAACTGCTGTTATTACTGCCTGAGGTGGTTGTTCTGGGTATTGATTTCTCAGGATCTATATATCCAGCCAAATTTTTTGAAAATTTAAAATTTAATCACTTGTTATTTCTAGTATAATATATTTGTCCAATAAATATCATTTTGTTATCTGCATTTCTTCCTGGTGTAGCAATTTTGATGGCCAGTAGTGTATTTGCTAAATTAAAAAAGAAAAATTACATTTTTTAATAATAGTGCTAGGTTCTCACTACTCTAGTCCTTTTATTAATTATTTTCTCTTCATTCAACATCTCTATTCTAAAACATATTATTTTTAATTTTAAAGATTTTTTTTTTGGTAAAAGCTATTATTATTATTATTTTATTTATTTATTTTTTTAACGAGATTCCAACTACCAGAAATCGTCGTGTAGTGTCTTATAACCCTACACAAAACATGTCATGAATTCACAGAATATATATATATATATATATATAATTATCTTAATTAAGGTTGTTTTTGAAGAACTACACTGATAGTGAATATATATATGTAATTGTGATACTGAAAATTACATTAATATAAGTACATATCTTGATCTTCTTTCTTTAGGTGGGAAATTGATCGCAGCTCCGATCCTTGGTGCTTTAGCATTGTGTGCCGGAGCAATCGTCGTCGGGGTCTCGCTGTTTGCATTGCCAGTGTATGGGGGAGTTCGCCTCTACAGACATTGCGAAGGTCGGCACAATACGAAAGTCAGCCGACGATATCCACCTTCTTATCACATTCCTAATGTTAACTTGCACCTATCTCACAATTTTCCTTAAACTTTCGTTTCAGCCAAAAATATTATTAATAATAGTTAAATTATGAATAATATCATAAATGTGTGTACTCTTGATGTTTCATTTTGTGAAATATATATATATGTATTATATAATACAGTGTCTCATGGAATTATAAGACCACTGTGTTGTTAGAGATTTTTATTAAATATAATGCATAAATATTATTCAAATGAAATTAAGTTGATTTGAATAATCGAATGTAAAATATATGCATATTATTGTTGAAAAAGATATTATATTGAATACTTCATCAGGAGTTTGTTTTCCATTCAAATATCTGTTACAAAATTATAAGGCCATTACTTTTTTTTCATTGTAAAACTAAAAGTTTTGAGCTGGTATTTTTAAATAACAGAATACTCGAATTTTTATTAAATAAATCAGATTTTCGCGCAAAGGATTTGAAATTTTATCCGAGACCTTTAGGACAGCTACTTTAATTTATATAAAGAATCCCATTGCTGGTCATCTGTACATACAAACGATCCCACAAGTTAAATTCTGCATTTCCTCTATCTGAATCCAATTTTAATACATTTCGATGCAGGGCGTGACTCTTCATATGCAGCTTGACTCTTGGAACAAAGGATGTGTAAGGCAGTTGTCGATTACAACTGGAGTCCATCTTTGCAGAGATTCGCTGAAGGTTACGCAAAAGCATCCCTCATTGTCACAGAACCCAGATGTCGAGGTTCCGTTTTAAAATCATGGCCGCAGGAAACATTGCCGTCCAGATCATACAAATGAAATTATTTTCCTCGACAAAAATAATATTTTTCATTGTAGCGTCCTAGGGAATGAATTGCTCTGCCTCATTTTTTTATAAGTGAACAATCTTGGTTTCCCTTTCAGTTTCCGATGAGCAACGTAAAAATGTGATATTAAAGTAAGTGAGACCGTTGTCTGTGAGTTCATTTCTTACTTTTGCAGTAGAGTTCCTGTAGGAGTGCTGTTTGCAGCGTTTCCCTGCTCTCCGAATGCGTGAAAATCTATTTTACTGAAAAGATTTCAAATAGCCACATTTTTTTGATCCTCAGAAAACTCAGTGCGATATTCTTCAAATGGTAATATGTGCCATGAGCCGTTGTGAAATTCTTCGTAAGAAGTAAACTCTAATTTTAATTATAATGTGTATTTTCTTATGATATAAGGTTACCATTTACATACGATTTTGGAAAAATATTAAATAAATTTGATGATTTTTTTTTAATAAAAATTGAGTGGTTTTACACTTATATAACATGAATATTTATAAAAAAATTATTGAATAATGAAAGTAACTTGATTTTTTTTCTTTTGGGTGTTCTTTAAGAAAACAATTTATTTCAATCGCTTCAATCTTTCATAATCAATCATTTCATGCAGTGAAATAAGTGATATTTTGGGTGGTCTCATAATTTTACAACCACTGTATAATGTATGTTTGCATATATATATATATATATATATATATATATATATATATATATATATATATGCGCACACAATGTGTTAATATATTTGCGGAATATATATATATCCTGATGATCTCAGGAATGTTCTTTGTGTGATTCGCTTCCTTTATTTCATGACTGTATTGTTTCAGATAGAGAAAATAAATGTTGATGTCGATGCATAGCATATTATTACAAGTGAAATATAATATGACACTTATATAAATTACATACTACCAATCGCTTCAAAAATAGCACATTTAGTCTCCAGAAAAATATTCCAACCAATTCCCCCACCCAATCACAGGGGTTCGAGTAAAAGAACAGAATACCATTATCATTAAATTTCTAGTATATGGATAAAATAAGTGGCATAGCTGTTCACATTTCTACTGAATGCATAGCACATACAGAATTTCGATTTGTTATGAAACCTTGAACGACGCAACATTTTCAAGGTTTTTTGTATTAGAACAGAATTGTCATTGTTTTCTCACTCATGACCAAACACAAAGAGAATTGCTAAAGGGTTTTTCCAAGAAAAACTTTATCAACATACAATTTTATAAATTTGTTTGATTGTAAAAGCAAAAATATCGTAAAACTTCGTTCCCAATGTATTTTATAATATTAAAATGCAAAATACTTAGTTTCTAAGGAATTTCATTAATTAGAATTTTGCTTACAAGAGATTATGATTAATCGTTATTGTAAATAATTATTCATTTTATCATACATAAAACACAAAGTTTCATTTTTCTTATTAAAGTATTGATTTTCTATGGCATTTTTAATGCGATCGAAAATCAATTTTTAAATTCAAATAAGCAAAAAATGCGTCAGAATTTCTGTTCTTTATTTTTTTGTGCAATACTGGAGAAATTAACCATATTAAATCAATTTGAATGGCTTTTGCATTTTATTAAAAAATAGAAATCATTAGATTAAAAATAGCAGAAAACTTCTATATTAAATGATCGACATAATCGTTTTTATTAGAATATTAGCAAAATAAGATGTTATAGTTGAATGTGTATTCGAATGACGGAAAGTGAGGAATATATATATAACTAAAGTTTATAGATGTGCCTAAAGAGAAAGTATTTTTTCTTAGATGTTAGATTAAGTACCTTAAAACATTTTCTTTCAAAAGTATTCAAATACACACAGAGAACTAAAATAATAAGATTTACTCAACATTCCTTCCATTTGTTATTTAAAATTTTAATTTTTGTAGGGTTGTTTAAAGTGCAAATTATTATTATTATTATTTTTTTTTTTTTTTTTTTTACATTTAAAACCAATTCTTATTGTCACATACTTTAATTTTAATAAAGATGGAAAAAAATGATTAATTTAGTAATATTTTTACGAGAACATTTAAATGCCACGTGTTCTCAGATTTTAATGGATTTCACATTAAATTACTACATATTTAAATACGAGGGTTATTCTGAAATTTTTGAGATACGCCAGACGAGAATTTACAAAATAAAACTAACGGTTTAATTTTAAAATACAAAGTATTTTAACACAGAAGACGATTTTTTTACTGACTTACTTCAACTTGTTTAACGTAGAATAAATTTTAAACAGAAGAGAAAATGGAGTTGACGCGAGAACATTTTCGCGATATGATTTTCTACGATTTTAAAGCAGGATTAAATCAAGAAGAATGCGTTTAACGGTTGTAATTTCAATCTGGTGATGAATCACCAGCTCGTGCTATTGTATTTAGATGATTTAGAGAATTTATAAGAGGTCGTAATTTTCTTCAGGATGAAGAACACACAGGAAAGCCGCCTTCGGCAGTAATCCCGGATAATGTGTCTGCCATACGAAAAATGTTAATGGATGATAATCGCTGTACCTATCAAATGATACAAAAGGAACTTAACATTGGATCCGCAGCCATACACAAAATCATTCATGAAGAATTACATATGAAAAAAGTAGTTTGCCGTTGGGTTCCCCATAATCTAACTGAGCACCAAAAAGAGGAGCGTGTCAGAATCAGTAAAGAAACTCTTATATTGCTAAATGATGGTGGCCACCGCATCATTTCTAAAATTGTAACAGGTGATGAAACGTACATACCGTTTTTTGACGTTCTAACACGTCAAGAAAGCAAAGTATGGACCTTTGAAGAAGATCCCACGCCGACAATGGTGAAAAAACAACGCGCACTGAAAAAAGTTATGTATGCCGTCAAAAGTACGGGATTGGTCAAAGCCATCAAGTTGGAAGGACAGAAGACAGTAACAGCAAACTGGTATACCACTAAATGTCTTCCAGAAATTCTACAAGAACTGAATGTTAGGGGACTAATACTTCACAATGACAATGCATCTTCACATACAGCCGGATTAACAGTTGAGTTTCTTAAACAAAAACAAATTAAAGTGATCGAACATCCGCCGTACTCTCCTGATATAGCTATGTGCGACTTTTGGCTATTCTTTAATTAAAAAAAAAAAAAAAACTTACGTGGATGCCGTTTTCATTCAGAAGAAGAGATTGATGTGGCTATAACTGCATTTTTTTCATCTATTCCAAGAAATGAATGGCTTTGGTATTTAATCTGTGGAAAATTCGTTTGCAAAAGTGCATTGATGCTGGAGGAGACTAATTTGAACACACCTAAAATTTTGTAAGTATAACTTTAAAAACCTAGTAATATCTCAAAAATTTCAGAGTGACCCTCGCGTACATATTTTACAGCAAAAATGTAAATGTTGTATATAATGAAAAAGAAATAGCTATTTAATACAGAGACATAAATTTCAAATAGAAGTTTAACTAATATTTCAGTCTAATAAAAGGAAAGAGAGCAGTACTTTTATGCAGTTTTACGATTGCAATTTTATCCAGGAAAATGTGTAATGCAGTTATATTCAAGTGGTAGAATTGTGAAATATCTAAAAGGCAACATCTGTAATTAATCGTACAATTTATAAGATTTTGGTTAAAAATTTCCTATTTCTTCTGATTACTCTTAAAATCTATGTTAATGAACAGTAAGTAGCAACTCTTTTTGGCTATGGTATCATTCATACTTTAATGGATTCAATTCAACGATTTAAATCATTTTTATAAAATATTGATATTTACTTTCAAGATAGTATTCTGAATATTATCTTCTAGATTAAAAATATAATGTAAATTTTTATTCTTATATCACCAACCTAATCATTACTCAAAAATAGTATTTAAAGAATAAAAATAAACGTGTATAGTTCAGGGAAGTTGCTGTGGGGCACATAGTATAGTTTCTTTTACTTTACAATTTTGCTGAATCTCCAATAGCTGTAATCCATTTCATTAAGGGACTGTTACAGAAAAGTTCAAGAAAATTTTCTATACTGTACACTATAATATACTTGATCATTAAAATTGCTATATCTGGAAGCAATGTACATAGCGAAATACTATTTGAAAAAATACATATTATATTAGAAAACAAGAGATTAAATTTTCAGAAAATAGTGGCCAGAACAACCTCCACTGACAGCAATAGATGCACTCATATGCTTTAGCATTGAGTTTAACAGATTTGGATGGCATGTGCATTCCCAGGTGCCTCATATCTTCGACATGATGCCACAGTTCATTGACCACTAAGACTAAGTAATTGCTCAGCTACTGCAGATCACATATTTTCTTTTTCTGAGAGATGTCTAAAATGTGGTGGTCAAGATACCGGAAAAACATTTTCTTGTGTGTTTAGAAAGGTCCGTACATTACCAGCAACATGTGGTCATGTATTGTCCTCCTCCCAAAATGTTTCTTTTAACAGGGCTCGAATAAACTATGGAGCCATTAACATTAACGCGAACAAGAGAAACCAAAATATATAATGTGAAATGCACACTGACACTGTATCTTTCACCACAATACCACCATCATAACAACAAGGAACGTAAGCAAAACAAGGATTAGTCTGAAAAAACCACGTCTTGTCCTTGCGTTCAGGTTCGTTGTTGATTACACATTGAAAGTAGTGTCTGTAATGTAGCGTCAAGTGTAAACAAAGTCTTGCCGCCCATTTGACAGTCCATGTTGGAGCAGATGTCCTCGAACATTTCGTACAAACACTTAATGCCTTGCAAACGATCATTTATTAACTGAGGATTTCTGATTTATCTGCACGATCCATAAATGTTATAGGTAATGCCTTTTCGACTAATAATGATGGTAAGACGCATAAATTTAGTATGTGTTTTGAATAATTATCTTGAACTCGATATCATATTAGTCATGGATCTCAGCCATCAACGCGAATTACAGTACTACGAAAAAATAAACCCAAATTCTACAGTAGGCTACAATTCGACCACTACCAAAATCACAAATATAAGCTAGTAGGTATATCAAAAACTTTTTACCAGGCAACAAACAGTATTTAAATGCATTTTGTTTCTGTACAATATGTTAACTTACATACCCTGTAAGTGTCATTACCGCCACTTATTTTACATAAATGCGTAGAAAAGATATTCATTTGCATATCACAATATGGTTCGTGTTATGTCCAAAGAGAGAACTAAAGATGACTATGAGTGCGTAGAACATAACTGCCTTTCGGAGTATAGGCTCTTTTCAATGTTGAGCAGGGAGAATTTCCAGATGAGGCAGATATCTTAAAATGACAGGGCAGTCAAAAAATATATCACAATATTTTTCTCCTATGTACAGGAGATTGCTTTCTTAGAATCGAAGTTTTAATAGTAAAAAGTGTATTATATATACTAGACATGCCCAACAGCTTTGCTTATATTCTTACCTTGGATACGGTAGCAACATAACTTTCTACAATTAATATAACATCGTTTTAGGATGAATTCGCAACATAAAATTGCAATTCTAGCATGGGGGGGGTGAAAACTTTTAGGGACTATTTATAGTTCAAGAATTTGAAAAATTCTGTAAGTTTGTTATTCTTTTGAATGTGATATAGTAATGAGTTCCATACTTTATCACATAATGGATAATTTAACAAGGTAAAGCACAAATATGAGATTTTGAAAGTTAACAATTAATAATTAAAATAACGAAAGAATTAAAATATATTTTAAAAGATGTTTATTCTAAGAACTGATAAAAGCAAGAAATATGTGTAGCTTAAAAATGAATGCAAACTATTTAATGAGAAATCACTAATCAAATCAATATTTTTATCTAGTTCTACAGATTTTAACTCATTATTGATTCTCCTTTTTAATTTCTGCATTATTTTACTTGCAGTTTTGTTAAACATGGAAATTTAGGTTTTTTAGGATAGATTCATTATCTAAATTCAGTTTAGTAACCCAATTTATATTAATAAGTAAATGTTTGAGCTTGAAAACCAGTTTTCAAATGCTTCATAATTTATTACTAAACTACTTCTAAAAATTGTACGTTGGATATAAGAAAACCTCTATCTTGATTTTTTAAAAAAAAAAAAAAAAAAAAAAAAACTATTTTAATGAAATTACTAATGAAAAACTCAAATATTTTTCAAAGTGGATGTTTAACCGTAATTTCATCAAGAGCTTACAAGAAAGTTTCTCCTTCAGCTGTATCTTCCTAAAAATATTTTTCTGCTTTAAATTCCTTTTCTTATTTCGAGTAAAAATGTTAGTTTACCTAAAACAATTTCTGGATTTTAGTTTCAAAATGTATTTTTAAAATAAAAACAAGAAAACATTTTTGATCAACGCATAGTCACATCGGAACTGCAAAATGTTGACTGATTAATCTGGCATGTTACACATTGTACATAAAAGTGTTAAAATGCATTTGAAACCAGCAAAATACGATTTCCATTTTTTCCTGAAATCTAAGTTATTAGATAGAAAATGTGCTTTTGATTCGACATTCAAGTTCAAAATTCTATTTTAGAATTCTTATTTGCCAGCAGTGACAGAGGAATGATTTCGATAAGACATTAAAGTCTTACTATTACTGAAATTCTACCTCACAAAAGTAAGTATGCAACTCATAGCTTAAGTGAAAAAGATTTAGTTCTCAAATAAAAATATAAGAAAATTATTATTTTGGAGAGTGTTGTTTATATCTTCTGATTCAAGTCATATAGTAATAAAAAAAAATAAAATAAACCAAATCATTATATTTTAAAAAAAACTTAAGAGTAATTTTGTTAACAACCAATAGAAATTTAAATCACAAAAGTATGTATGCACCATGAATTTTTTACTTTTAAATAGGCTGAATGAAACTTATCGAGTGATTTTTCCTATTTAAGTAATAAGTTTAGAAGTTATGCTACAAACCTTGTAAGTTTGAGCTTTAAGTACATCAACAATTCACCGATGCCTCCACGTGGAAAAGAATTATCAAAATATGTAAAGGATGCAATAATAAAGCTTCATAAGGAAAGCAAGTCCCAAAGACAAATCGGTAAAATCATTGGCAAAAGTTTCGCAACACTGCAAAAAGTCATTAAAAAGTTACAGGCTGAGGGAAATACTCTAAACAAGCCAAGAACAAGACGACCACCTATTTTTACGGATCGAGAGAGGCGAATTATTGTTGGAAATGTGAAAAAAAAAAATCCGAAGATAACTGCACCAAAATTGACAACCGAAGTGAAAAACAATTTTACGAAGTAATGCAATTCTGAAACAATTCGCCGTGTGTTACAGAAGGCAGGATACGATGGTCGAAATATGCGAAGAAAACCATTTGTTAGCAAAGTGAATCGCAAAAGGAGAATAGTTTTTGCAAAAGAAAATGTAAAGCAGGACAGAAATTTTTGGAATTCCGTGATTTTTTCGGGTGAAAATAAATTTAAATCCACGGGTCAGATAGACACCAAAAAATTTAGAGGAAAGTTTTTTTTCTTCCAATAGTCGAGGTATGTCGAGATGTTTATCCTCTTATACCCAAGGAACCGGCCGGAAACAGCGACCTCTTAGCCGCCGAAGCGTTGCCCCAGGTGCACCACACGGGGTGGGCCACCATCGCACCCTAGATGCCGAGATACATATGAAGAATGGTAGACACACAGGATTACTAGACGAGCACAGCAGAATTTATTAACAAACGATGCATCCCGGCGGCACATAACAACCACGTCTTACTCGGGAGTCGAACCCGAACCCACCATAATGGCTGGGCGACTGTTTGGAGGAAAGCAAATGCAGCTCTAGAACCAAAGAACATGAGAGGGACTGTGAAATACGGTGGTGGTTCGATTATGGTTTAGGGTTGCATGGCAGCAACTGGAGTAGGAAATTTAGTTATATAATCGACGGAATAATGAATCAATATATATATATATATGGCTATTTGAATGTTTTAAAAAATAATCTAAGCCAAAGTGCTTCTAAATTAAGACTCGATGGATCCTTCACTTTCCAACAACATAATGATCCCAAGCATACTGTTCGGGAATGGCTGCTATATAATGTGCGAAAACAGCTAAAAAACCCACCGCAATCACCTGATTTTAATCCCATTGAACACTTGTGTTATTATCTCGATCGCCAAATTAGAAAGCAAGAGATCACAACTAAAAATAATCTAAAAAAGCCCTTTTGGTGGAGTGGCAGAAAATACCATTTTCTAAATTTAGTAAAATCAGTGCCATATAGATTGAGAACTGTTATAAAGGACAAAGACTACCCAACAAATTACTAATTTTTTTCAAAAATTGTAAAATTTGCACAATTAATGTCTATGTTTGCATACTTATTTTTATGATGTAAATTACATCTTATTTTAAGCTAAGTTCATCTGGCTAATTAAATATTTGTATTTTTTTAAATATTTTTCATTTTGTAATTAAGCTTCATTTTGCTGTAATCGAAATAAATTGTTAATTTGAAAACTCTAATATTGTAGTCCTACTTTTTTTAGTGGCACATCATCACATACACTCTGCATACTTACTTTTTTGAGTAAGAGTATATCTGCCGTCGGCAAGTTTTGAGCATAACTCGGTATTTTAGAGCGAGTCGCTTGAAAATTCGATTTTCACAAACACACTGAATTTTCTCATTTTCACTCAATTATTTAGCCAGTGACCTACTTTTTTCTAAATATATATCAAGATTATTATTGACCAACTCGATTCGTGTTTAATGTTGATCCCTCTGTCTGCTCGATTCGTGATTTTTTTAAATTATTTTTGCATATTTTAAATTTATTCATAACTTAGAACTGAAATTTGATTTTTGATGAGACCTGAATATTTTTTCTTGCTAGAAAAGTTTTATATTCATTTTTATCATGAGAAACCAACAGTAAAACCGATATTTCAGATGTTATCACGATTTTTTTTAAAAATAAATTTTAATTGATTTGCAAACAGTGAATTTCTATTTATTACTATTATTAAATGACAATGCACTGAGATTATACATACATACATATTTATATATATATACACTGGTGTGCAAAAATTAATGGAAAAATTAGCATAACAGCGGAACAAACCGGTAGATCGGACCGAAAGACCAATCAGAAGATCGACTACGGTCAAATACGCAAGGGCATACTCAATTTACGCAACATGACGTAAAGGGGGAATGTCGGAGGGGTATAAGGCAAGCTGTCGGTGTATACTCAGCGTTTCTGCGAAAGCTATTGCACGGCGTATAGCAACTTAAACGACGTAGAGCTGCTTACAGTGTGAAATAATGAACAGGCAACCTCGTAGACGACATCTAGATGACCTTTCGCGAGGTCGAATCATTGGGAAGATTGAGGAAAGTGGAAGTGTGACTGCGGAGTTTGGAATCGCTCACAGCATCAAATCACGAATCTGGAGAGTATTTCAAATTGCAGAAACAGCTGTCAGAAGGTTCAACAGTGGTCGTCCACGAGCAACCAGGGCAATCGACGACCGGTATATGGTCCTACAGGTGGGAGACGACTGGAAAAATCGCGAGACACCTCAAACATACGACTGGACGACCGATATCACGGTTTACAGTCGCCAGTAGGTTGCACAGTGGTGGTCTATTCGTACGAAGACCTGTTCGTTGTGTACAATTAACGTCTGCTCCCCGGAGAAGGTGCCGGGAACACCAGAACTGGACGGACCAGCAATGGGGTTGAGTACTCTTCACGGACGAGAGCAGATTTAGTCTGACTACCGATTCTGGACGCATACACATCTGGAGAGAGCGGGGAACACGCAATAACCCCTCCAACATCGTCAAAAGGGACCGGTTTCGAGGTCGCGGTGTTCTCGTTTGGGGAGGCATCATGCTTAGTAACCGTACTGACCTTCATGTCGTCCAAGGAGGTTCAGTCACCGGGTCCCGTTATTGTAATGATATTCTCCTTCCTTGTGTGCATCTTTTTAGAGGTGCTATGGGTCTCCAGCTCCTCTTCATGGACGACAATGCTCCACCTCATCGTTTAGAGGCAGTCGAAGAGCTGTTGGAAAATGAGGATATTGAACGCATGGATTGGTCGGCAAGGTTCCCGAATCTAGATCAATTCGAACATGGATGGGACTTTCTAGGGAGACGCTTGGCGGCACATCACCAACCGCCAGTAACGATTCCGGAGCTGCGATTAGCGCTACAAAAAGAATGCGCAACAGTACCTCAACAACTTATTGACAACCTCATATTCAGTATGGACAGACGATGTCACTCCTGCACAATAGTCAGGAGATCATATTCCCTACTAAAAGCGGGATGTTTCTTGCTAGAGAGCTTGCACAGGGATGTTTCGGCCGTCTCTATCATCCTGCGCCAAGCTCATTTTTCAATAAAGTTCTTTTTTAATCATTTAGAATTTTTTTTGGGCAGTTTTTTTTTACTTTTTCCATATTCTGACACCTGGAGGATGTTCTGGTACGATTTTTATCGAGTTTGAGCACTGCTGAGCGACGCTGCACTAGAAAAACCGTTTCGTCCTTAATTTTTGTACACCAGTGTACATACATACATACATATATATATACATACATACATATATATGTATATATATATGAAATGGCTCTGCTAAATATATATATATATTTAGCTGCCATTTCAAATCAGGAAAAGACGGTAAATCTATAGTAGAATTAGAGCTGTAAATACCAACTATTTCAAATCCCACAATTGAGTGGACAACTAACGACATCTGTTGGTCACCAAATCTTTAATTTAACGTCTAATACTGTATAATATCACTGGTTAAATAATAAAAAAGTAAGATACGCCCCTCCATAAAGAAAGAAAAATCGATGCTGTCTAGAATACGAACTGAGCAACCAGATTAAGCTAAGTTTTCTTATATTGAAAGTTTATTAAGTACTGTTTCGATGAAAATATCTACAAAACACTGGAATTAAAACTCAATAACAAGCTCTTCCAATCCACAAAACGCAAACCATTAAACTTCAAATAATTGTGGATTAAATTCTAAAACAAATGGTAATAATGACAGATGATTTCTTAACTTCCGTCAGTATATAGAATAATTTGAAAAGATTGCTTTTTAGTTATAGAAAATATCGCAATTTGAAAATCTAAAAACACATTTAAATTAGCACTAAATGATTGCTGCTTTGGAAATTAATAGCCAATGTTGGAAAAGTTCGGTTAACATTGCCTGAGAATTATATGATGAAAACTTGAGATATGAACCGATGCAGGATTTCATGTGTATTAAATATGAATGGATTCTTCAATTGCTCTGCCCTAAAATATCTGTGATCAGAAAGTAAAAAATGAAACGTTTAGATAACATTCTGTTTAAAAAATATATTCATAGAATAATAAAGAAAGGAATATTTTCAGGTTTGTAAACTATAAAATACAACCAGCAAAAATAAGAAATTACTAGATGCATGTTATTCACTAAAAAGCATAAGAAAATGACTATCACACGGAGGGATTTTTTCAATAATAGTGTTACACATTTAAATTTAGAAGTAGAAAGAAAAGTATAAAGAGAAATACATTTTAAAAAAATCTCTGCGATATGACGATAAAAATTTTGTTTTGTACTATACATCACAAGGATAATATATGTATAGTGAAGCTAAGTTTATAAACCAGTTGCTATATCATTTTTATACTATGGAATTATGAAAAATTTATTTAATTATTTGGCTCAAAACCTTTGCACACTGTGCGATATGTATTTCCAATTATTCTCATAAATGGGTAAAGGAAAGATTAAATTGACAGATAAAAAGTTTATTGAAAATTTTACAACATTTATGTACAACATTGACTAGAAATGATTTAACACCTAAAAAAATGCTTTTTCTCCCAAAATGCTTTTAGAAATTTTAACAGCATTTTTATGTAAAATTTCTTTCATTTTCTGTACAAGCTGGAAATATTACAAAACACATTCAGTGATTTTTCTAATATACATTTTAGTGCACAACTATGAACAAATATTTAATAAATTAAAAAATACACAATTTGTGCATTAAGCATTATTTAAAGACAGATTTTTGACACATTCATTGTTGTGGTTCTATAAACATAGACAAAAACAATTCCATTTAACTACAAGTGCAGAAAGTAAAAATTATGGACAACTAATTTAATTACTGAATTTTGTTTTCATACTGAAGTTGCTTCTACTATGAACACACTTCTGGAAATAGGTACTAATTAAGCAGCTACCTTGCTGCAAATTCTACTAAAATAAACAATCACAAAACAAACAGGTGAGTTCTGAAAAGGCATTTAACAATCACAACATTAAAAATTGGAAACTTCATAAGAATCTCACATTTTTACATAATGATATAAATTAAAAAAAATTGTCCTAAAATTCTTACACATAAAAAACATACAATTATGCATTATTAAAAGAAAAAGATTTTATACACAATCATACATTATTAAACAAAATCTTAAGCAGCTGTAGTGATTTAAAAAATAAATTCAATGTGAACATAATAATATGACTTTTTCAAATAAGACTATTTAATAACTAATACAAAACCAGCTAGAATTGAAGGTCTACGCTCTGATAAGCATTTGGAGACAAAATATTTTGGAAATGAACAATAATTATGCCTTTTGTTTTTCTGGGACAGAAAAAAATAACTCGTTTGCATAAACATAAGTTTAGCAATGTATAGAAATTTTTTCGTGTGTAGCCATCACAATATATTGAACATTCATTACCAAAAGACAAATATTTTTGATACTTAAAGTATACCAAGTATATATATAAAAGACATTTATTTTCATTCAGAATAAGCAATTATAATGATATTTTATAGGAACTGAAAGAAAATTATAATTAGAAAAAAAGATAATTATCATTAATCATTTTATGAAAAAGTTAATTATTAATTAATCATTTTACAAAAAGAAAGTAACCTAGAGTGTAATAACAATCTCGTTTAAATATACATATATTTAAAAATAAAATCCTAGATTCTAGGCTTCATTCATATTCAAACTTTTCACACAAATATAATGATTTCAATTATTAACAAATATTTTATATTTTCTAAAATTGATTTAATATCATACAATAATTTAATAACAATGAGAATTATACGTTACTGAAATAGAAAATTAAAATACCATGTCACTAATGAGCACTGGTACAATAAACAAAAGAAAATTTATTAAAGAAAACAAATAAGCAAAGCATTTAAGAAAATTTTCAATTATCTATACTATGAAGAATATTATCCTTTGATTTGACCATATTCAAAAACAAATTGTAGCTTTATTTAAACAAAGATCACCAAGTATTCATCATAGATGCTTGTCTGTATGATGAAAACTATCAAGGAAAATAATAACTGCAACTATATAAACACCATAAGTACACAAGAAGAAGATTAATTTCCAACAGTTATTCTAAAATATTTTTGTAAGTTTTAATGTTGTTTATTGATGCTTTATTTAAAATAACCAAATTATAAATATACAAAAAAAAGAAAGAAAAGAAAATCTTAAAATTTTTTTAATTTTTTAAAAAAGAAATTTATTTTAAAAAAGAGTATATCGTTTGTAAATTTTAAGGCACCCCCAAATTATGCGTATTTTATAATATTTTTTGGCATTTTAATAGCAAAGTTATCCATTACAGTGCATAGCTGTGCTTAACATAATCGATAATGTATCATATTTATAAATTTCTACATTATCAAAACAATAGTTCAACTGTTCAGCAAAATACAGATATCGTAATTTGAAGCAATTAAGAAAAAATGGAGAAAATTTAGTTTAACTTATTTTTAAAATTTAATCGATTAAAAACATAATGTTACATTTATACTTCAAATAAATTATCAGATACACTGCAGCTACTTAATGTAATTAGAATAAAAAGAAAATTAAAAAAAAATTTAGTACAATTATTGATATAACAGATGGTTCATTCTAGATAAACAAATTATCAAACTTATCTCACATAAAAAGGAAAACTTTTAAATTTATGCTTTGATTTAATCTCACAACAGCTCCCTATCAGCTCTCCAGAAACTAAATTAAATATTTTAAAATGTTTTCCATCTAAGTTACATGGAAAACTATGACTATGACGTTATAATTCTAAAGCTTTTGAAAACCTATATTAGCATTTCAACAATATTAATATAAGTGAGCATGAAAGACTGTCGCTAAATACTTTACTTCATGGCAGAAATTGAGAAAGTATTTCATGTCTTGTACATTTAAAATTGACATTTGTTAACAAAAATTATATTTACAATACATTTCTTGAAGAAATCAGTTACTACAATCATTGATATTATCTGCTCTTTTCGCAATTTGTAGTTTATAAAAAAGATAAGTACAAAACATTTTATAGATCTATAACTATGCTACTCCCCAGTTTTACACAATAAAAAAATAATGCACAGAGAATAACTCAACTACAAACTTTTTTTCAATAAGATTATAAATATATAGTACAATATAACTTCAAAATATATATTATGGCATATTTCTAAGATGTCATACCTTATTTTATGTTTCAGCAGACCATATAAGTATTATCAAAACACAAAATTTATAAAAATAATACCAAGATAGTAAAAAAACTCTACATTAGACAAACGATTTTTATAAACTTGTTCTCCATAGAAAAAATAAAAACATTAAAAGTCAATAGAAACAAATTGAAAACAGAACATTATTAAAAACAAAACAAAAAAAAAAAAGAAAGAGAGAAAAAGGTTGCATTTCAAAGTAAAACTGATAAGAAAACTTTTGTGAAAACAAAAATAAATTAATATTTACAACAGCAATAATTCACTGAATAAACTCTTTCACAAATAAGAAGACAATAGAGTATATTTATACTTATAATAAAAAATAATACTATACTAAAACAAAGTTTCTTCATGAATTAAACAGAAAAATTAAGGAATGTAATAATAAAAGAAATCTTATGATATTAAGAATTTTTTAAGATGAGTAAAATAAAACATAATCGAAGATATTAATACACATTACAAAAGACTTAATAAAATTGTATTATATAAAATACAAGATACAAACTAATATAAATACATAAATATTCTTACATGAACATAGCAGATTTTAGAAGTTTTGAAATTATTACAGCAGATTTTAATCCCGACAATTTCATATCAAAATATGGAAAAACTTTATTACCACTAATTCAATATATCATGTTTAATTTTAGTTCTCTAATAATATCTTTTAGGTTTAGTTTAAGAAATCTTAAGTTTATAGAAAAAGAAGAACAAATATTAAATTAGCGTAATGCTTCTGTTTATCATGTTTAAAACGAGTTAAGCACAATTTTATCAAGGTTTCAAGAAAAGTGAATCAATTTATGTGTAATAAACAAATATAGTAATATAGAAATAAACACCTAATTTAAAAAGAAATATTTAAAATATAACGATAATGAAAACATATTGTTAAATTACATAATTAATAGTAAATGATAATTTATTAAATAGGATTGTAATGAAAGATTTGATTTATATAATAAATGAAATCAAATTATACATAGTTGTCAAATCAAAAACTAAACAACACGCTGTTAAAAAAAAAAACACATTTTGACATATCATTAATATTACAAAAACTAGGACTACTTTAATTTAGCTTACAGCAAAGGATAAAGATGACATTGATATATATATATTTATTTAACATTGTAATTTTCATACCAATGAAAATTAATGTTATGTTTACTATTTTAGAAAAGTCTGCTTAATTTATTCCTTTTCTTATCTTTGTTATAGAACTATTTCAGAGTTGTAAAAAACTGAAAAATTAGAAATATCTCAAAGGGGAAGGTAAAATTCCAACACTTATACTGTATCTAAGATGAAAAAGAAGTTAATTACATACACAACAATTTGTATAAAATAAGTTGTCATATAATTAAAGTTAAACAATAATTTGTCAAATAAATACAAATAGTTCCTTAATCAAAAATAAATAGGTTTGTAATAAAGCCATGAATTATCTGTATTTTTACACTTACAATTGTAGGTATACAATTCCAAATGGTAAAATGTTTCATATGAAATCAATTATATATGATTTAAAACAAATAAAATATGTTTAAAAAATACAAAATATAAAATCTTATAGATTCTTATAATTATACTTAACAAATTTCTACTCTTATGTTTGCCAAATGTATGCATAGTTCCAAAGAAAGAATAATATTTATATTTTAAATTGAAACTACTTTTTGCGCAAAAAATATTCAACTGAGATAATTAGCTTAAAATAAAACAAATTAATATTATTTTTACAATAGTAATTATAGATTAAAATATTTTTAGATTTTTATATTTGTTAGAGGGCGATTTTAATTGAAAAACTAAGATAATTTCATAATGACTATCTAAAATAATAAATTGAGTAGTAACTGATGGAAAATTCCCTAAGTTTTAAACCAAGTTGATAAAAACTAAATTTGCTAAGAAAAATAAGTTATTCTAGTCATCAAAGAAGACAAACAATTATTAAAAGTATCATATATAAGTACTTTTAATAACTGTTGTTTAAAGTATTATATATTGATAAATTAAAAATAAGATAAATGAAAATATGATTAGCAAGTAATGAGAATCAAATAAATATAAGAAATGAGGTAATAATTCAGTTTTAATAGTTTATTAGTTTCTTTACTTCTGTAATAAAAAACTGAAAAAGCTTATAAGTTACAAGAAAAATTTCACACATTGTTTTTAATCATAATCAAATTTGCTGCCAATATTTTGAATGATTTATTTATAATGCATATAAAACAATAAAATAAATTAAACAAAAAAGTTAATGATATATTGAAGACACATAAAAATTTAAGCCTTTAAAAATATTATTTAAAATTAGACTTCGATGAAAAAATGCACCTATGTGAGATGAATTATTGAAAAAAATATTCCAATGAGTCAAAATTTACCCAATAAATACTCACACTATATATATTTATATTTTTAACAATAAATAAAATATTTATTATGAGCTACAAGGAGAAAACGTTTTAACAAAACATATCAAACGTTTTAATAAAAACAACAGTAGAATAATATATAAATTTAAATTTCAGAATAAAACCTGATCATACCCTGAATCAATGGAATTTGTATATCATATTCTATAAGAGCAAAGCAGCATAATGAAAAACAGATTATTTACTTCTGAAAATTAAATGGAAGACTTGTAAGAATCACTGAACTTATGAAGGTCAGCAACTTTATACAATGTTACACAAAAATGTAATTTATTTGCACATTTTGTTTGAAAAGTTATAATACAACAATATGCTACAGTAGAGCAAAATGTACTTTTACTAAAGACAATGGGCATAAACAAAAGGCAAGACTTACATTAACCTATATATTAAAATCATATAAAAATGTGATTTCTCTGCAGAAATAAAATCATAAAATCACAATTATGTAGCAAAATATTTAATTTCACATCTAATATTTCATGTTCAAAAATCTGCACTGTATCATTTTGATCAAAGGGCATTTGAAAGCTTCTCAGTTTAAACAATTTATCCAAACATGATATATTTTTACATTCTAGAAACATTTTATAAATGTCCCATTATCAAATACAAATTTAACTTCACAAATATGCCCCAAGTAGCTATATAGCTAGTCTTACAATAAAATTAGTACATATTATGCACATGAAAATTATAAATCACTGAAGAATGTCACAAAGCACCACAAAAAAAGTTTATAAACTAAGACATATGCACAATTATAATAAATACATAAACAGAATATGCTTGTCAATATTTGAGAAAACTTACATTTTGCAAAAAGTAAACTCAAAATATATAAAAATGAAATTTTGCTAATTATTCAAAAAGGCAAAAATGTTTTCCATTTGTGCAAAAATACTTCAAAATATATTTCCTATATAAATAAATATTTATAAGAGAATGCTGGAATGCAAGTTTTAGGAACTTGTCAGCTTCAAATATTTGTGACAGTAAATTATCACTTGGAATGATACATTTAATGGTCCATATGAGCAGATCACTACCTTGAAACTGCATATAAAAGCTACAAGTTACCTGAAAATAAAGATAACATGAACAAGTTATAAAAAAATATCAGTGTTTAAATCAAAATAATAAGGAAATACGAGTGTTAAAACTGCTTAGTTAAAATATAGCATTATTTTCTTCATCAACAATATAAGTGTCCATAAAAACCAAATATATAAAAATTATATCAAGGAAATAAATTGCAACTCCAGTAATGAATTTAAATAAGAAGATTGCATTACAATTATATAAATTTAAACGACACTGAATTTCAAAATATTTAATGAATTACATATAAATTCTCAGTTTTACAAGAATTTAGTGGATAAACATATTCGATTGTCAATAGGTTGTTTTTTAAAGAATATGGAGTAAAATGAAAAAACTTCAAGAATAGCTTAAAAATCATACCTTTACTAAGCAGTTATATTATGTCCATCTCTATTTAGGCCACCATTTAAAATACCATTCGGTTTCATAGTTAAAGGTATATTTTGTGATTCAAATATGGCATCAGATTCAGAATCTGATATCATCAAACTGCTTTTTTGGTTTTTACCTAAAAAGATTTTATATGTTAAAATTAAAAAATGAACTGATTTGAATTTTAAATGAAGAATTAATAACAAATGTAAGTTTTACAAATACACTTTGTATTTTAAAACTTACTTTGAGGAAAGAATTTTTCTCTTTCATTGAAGTCATCTAATAAGGTATAACGATGGCGCTTCTTTGGTCTACGAAACCTCATTCTACAAAGCATAAATGGCATGTAAAATAAAATCTAAGTATTTAAAAATTTATTATAATATAATAACACACAAACAATAAACTGCATAAACGCTGTCAACAGCAAAAGAAAAAGGAAAAAAAAAAGAAAAGAAAGAAATTCCAAAAATATTAATTTTGAGCAATTTTGAATATTATAAAAATTATAATTTATTAGAAAAAAGCGTAAAATAATATCAAACATGTCATAAAATTTATATAAATTCATTTATTATTCATAAACTGCTTTCATTTTTAGTACAAGAATACCTACAATTATTTCAAAATTCAAGTAACACACAGATTTAAAAAAAAATTATATTTACCTTGAAAGACAACATACCACACTCCAAAGCATACCAGCCAATGTTACAATGATTGTAAATGATACAATAATTACATACAAAATACTCCAATCTGAAAAAAAATAGATACATATGAGATAATAGTAAAATAAAGTATGTGTATTTATGGAAAAAAAAAAAACAGTCTTCAAATTAATGTTTTCCATTACTGACTATAGCATTAACTGCTATTACGCATCCAAATTAAATTATAGCTTCAGATAGCTTGTTATTACTACTATATTTAGAATAAAAGGTATCAGAAAAGCAAATAATGATTTTTTATTTTAATCTTCTGGCAATTTTTTTTTGAAAAGATATTTATAACTTATTCTCATAATAAGTTTCTGCCATTAATGAATAAACAAATAAATAAAATGTTTGCTAAGTTTTATATAGAGTTTTTGCAACTTTTCATAATGAATTTATAATATTAAACAAATTTTAAAGCTACTTTATTGAAATGATTTTCATTTTTTTATATTGTTATCTATATTCGCTGATGAAGACAATAAACAGTGATAATTTTAATCATGAAAAATATTTTACCACAGTTGCTTTCTTCATCACCAAAATTATATCGAAAAATATCTTGCATCCAAAATGCTTCACAAACGCAATGTTTAGTATACTGATCACAGGTACCATGGCCGGAACATTTATTTTGGCAAACTGGAGTGAAAAATAAAAATTAAATTTGATGACATGACACTTGTAAAAAATTACAGTTCCAATTCAATAACAAGAATATGATAAAATATATTAGTTATGATGATTCCTTGCAACAAAAACTTACCAACTGTATCAATTGATAAAACTTGAACATCTAAAAGAGAACTATCAGTTCGGAGTTTCTTTTTAAGACGCGACACTACATCAATACCTGCTATAAGTCCACCATTCAGATTTGAAGTTCGTTCAACAGTAAAAATTAAAATAACTCTGAAAAAGTAAAATTCTTTTACATACAGTTTATATTTCTTTCAACAATAAAATTTCTTGGAAGTGAAAGCTTTTCAAACATTCCACATAAATCAGAATAAACATAAAATGCAAGATAAAAATAATGGGATCATCAAAAAGATTTCAGAAATGGTTGTTATTTGATTTTTATTCCTTACATTCAATAATTGAATTATTTTCACTAAGAATGAAGAATGCATGTAAATTTATTATTTTATCACAAATAACTAATTTTTATTCCTCTAACTAAACCAGAGACATCAAATCAGTAAGCAGATTATAGTTTCAAATTATTTATACTTCTTTTGAATAAGTTAAGTAATTTTATTGAAAATGGAATATTTATGATCAATAACTTCTACAAATAATGTTGATCCACATTCTCTTCACTCTAGTTTGAAACTGACAGAAGATTTTGCCTGGTTTAATTTTAACTACCTTACTGCATCTGTTAACAAAAAGTAATTCTTACCAGACCATCAGAATTAGCCTAAGAAATCAAAAATAAAATCCTTAAGTGTGACATTAAGATTTTCACTCATGGCAGCAAAATCAATGATCTTGCAAGTAAGGGGCATATATATTAAAATTCTAATCAATACATTTTCTATATGCCAGTTAACCCATGTATATGCCATTTCTACTCAATGTTCAGAAGTGAATTATTTGTAATTGAAGTGGATACTGAGTTCATTCTAAGCAAAAATAATTATGATAACCTTTGAATTTTTACTGATATCTGGAGCTTAATGTTTTATCTCAACCACTGAATCCCCATTGAAGACAAAATTAGCAACTATCCTACTCAAGTTACAGATCATTTATCTTCGACATGGCATTTATTTCCAGTGGATTCTATTCAACGTTGAACTTTTCAGTAACAAAATAACAGACAATCTTGCTAAGAAGGGATGTAATCATCCAATCCTTTCTTCAGAGTTTATTTACCTTGAATATTTTCCCCAGAAAATATCCAAAATTAAGAAGGATTGTTTGATAATCTGTACTTACTTCCAGTACTAAGGTAGTAAACCAGGCCTATTTCTAAAAATTTCAGGTGACAGAAAAAAATACACCAGCCTCTTGTGCTTTGCACCACCTGAAATATCTTAGATTTTCAGTGGGTGAGAAATGATATCTTCTTTGTTCAAAATGCCATAAACACCATGTTTTTGCTAAACAGATTTTGGAATGCTTGGCTCTAATTTGAGACTAAATTTGTTTTTCTTTTCTTCTTATCTTTGAAATTTAAAAGATGAATGGATTTTTGAATCTGTTCTGATTTCATCAGACTAGGTTGGAGATGAACAACAGAATATTAACTGTTTTGCTCCAGTCATTTTGCTAAGTAAATGTGATTTTATGATGTAGCAGAATCATGTTCAAACAGGGATTGTATTCAATTAAAGATTTTTCATTACAGCTCTGAACATTACGACTAACCTTAAAAATTAAAAATTGAATTACAAAAAGAGTAAATATTTTAAAATATTCAAAGACACATCAACTTACAGGCATAAAAATTCATTAAAATCTATCAAAACAGACATAATTGGCAATCTGATAAATTAGAGATCTAAAACATGATATTTGGGGTAATTAGCAGTCATTATCTAATAAAGCACAGCATAATTTTGTGTAGGGATAACAAGCCAATATTGCCCGAGTTAAATGCCAATATACATTTTTGGTGAATTTTATGTATTAATTTTCTTCTGTTGATGGAAGTTTGAAATATCAATCAGAAAAAAATGGAAATGGAAATAATCACTATAAACTGAATGATTATTTCCATAAAAGAATTTATCAATTATAATGGACAGTAATCAAACGGTCTATCATCTACTCATTTTGCTACCACAACCCAACTTTTTTATTGCTGTATAGTTTTGGGGAAATAAACTCTTTCAGTAATGACGTATATTAAAAAATGGATTCACATTGTGAAGTTATTATTATATATTAATTATATTCAAAAAACCTGAAAATATAATCAAACAATAGACTTAGTAAGCAAATTGAGAACCTAAGTGTTGCAAATGATTTTTTCATAAATTTTGAAGTGAAAAGTTTTTAAAGAGATACCTGGTATTAATTTGTTTACAGACAGTTAATAGATTCCAAAAATAATACGAAAATTAAAGATACAACGAAAATGCAGTGAAAGACTAAACATTGAATAAATTTTCAAATAAATTTTATGGAAATTGTGATCGTTTTGTATACCTTCTAGAATGACGATCAGATTCTAATTTGATTAAATTCACTTTTACAGGGTCAGCCTCATGCAATAATATTTCAAGTTGACGCAACAATGTGTCCTAAAATAACAACATTTATCATAAAGAATCATAAAAATTCAAAAAAGCATAGTAAGATTTCAATTCACATAGAAAAAAACGTAAGAATTTTTATCAAAATATTTCCAGTAACATTTTTCTTACTATTTCAATGAATAAATTTATACACTAAAATATAATCAATGGATTTTTTTTAAATGTAATCATACAATATTATTTTTTAAATTTATATCCTTGGAGCAAATTTATTATTTTAGAAATAAACCAATGAATGAGTATTTTTATATTTATAATTCTTTACTTTCTTACTATTCAAAATAACTGAAATTAAAATTTTAGTAAATTAATTCTTAATTTTAGAGTTAAATATTTAAACTGAAGCAATTTAAAACTAAAATTAGAGAACAATTGTTAAATTTTTTCCAAAACAAATTTGTTCACAGTGTTTGTACAGATTTCTAAGAATCAAATTCCAGGAGTTTTCAAGGAATCAAATAAAAAATTTTCAACAAGTATAAACATTCATGTTAAATAACTTTCCATTTCAATTTAAATATTGTTCTTAACCAAATATTCATATAACTAGGCATATGCAAAGATATTTGTAAATAATAGAAATAAATAATTGCAAAAATTAATGAAAATATTTTTTTATTTAAGTTAGAATTATATTTAATGATTACTTCAAAAGCCTTCAATGAATTTATAGTGATAACATAAAAAATTTTCTACATTCAAATAATGTTCTTTACCTTACTGGATTATACATTTTAAAAAATAGTAATTTTAGAGTTTTTAAACAATTTTAATAGATTCTTATCTATTATTTAATTAAGTATTTAAAGATATGCATAACAACCTCTTTTTAAGTATAAATATATTTACTCAAAACAAATATAACTATTAAGTAAAGTTTCCAGGACGACTTTTTTCCCCAACTGTTATTTCATAAAACTAATTTAAAATTATTCTTCTGCAAACTTTCAAACTCTTTTAAAACTACATAATTTGACACAAATATTCTAGAAATTTCAATTTCTTTAATGATTCAATAGATTTTTACATTTCTTGGTTTATATATACAAATATATTGTTTCTCTAATGGCGGGCACTGAGTGACTAACCCTTTGCTACGGCAAAGCCGGAAACTAATAATCATTTATTGTTACTCAATGGGCACTTGTTAATCAAATTACAGAGGCAAAAAGCATTACACACATCATACCGCAACAAAGTTGTTTATAGAGTGGGCCAAATTTACATCTCTGGACAAAGGACAGGGAAAAAGAAACACCCATACTCGAACCAAGATTTGAACACAGAACCAACAGCTCAGAAATCAGGAACTCTAACCATTCAGACATCAGTCGACTGTATTGTGGACTCTGGAAAAGCCTTACTATATATATATATATATATATATATATATATATATATATATATATATATATATATATATATATATATAAGGCTTTCCCAGAAGTCTACTGGTCATGGTGAAGACACTTTCTAGCAGGCATATTAAATAATTTACTTCAACCTTTATTTCACTGATAAGCAAATTCATCCTGATTCACTGAAATCATATGCCATTTTCATCAAAGAAGATATGGAAAGTATATTTTAATTCACAAAAAATTTTGTATTTAACTATTAATACTCAGTGAATTTTATACAATATAAAGAAAACAGTAATAAACAGAAAAAGAATCGATTGAAATCGCCGATATACTGCACAACATGATGATTACTTTACTTAACACACATAAACATAAATACTATATCTGGTCTCGACTAAACTGGATTGCCATAAAATTATCGTGGCTGAACTGGTTCCTTATTTAAGTCATCAGTTATGAATAATATAATCTAATACCATAACACTATTTTAATTAAGTATTAACTCAATTAAAATTTCAGACAATTTCATTAGAGATTTTAAAATATGAAAACAAAAAAAATTATAACATTTTCTAACAAAAAAATAATAAATTCATCAAAGTAAGAAAAAAATTCCAGGAATAATTCAAAATTTTCAAAGAGTTAAGTAAAAATTTCAGGAATTTCAATAGCCTTTTAAAAAACTTCCAAATTCCACGAGTTTCCAGAAGATGTATGAACTCTGCGTTCAATATGATATTTTTTACTCGAAATGATCAAAGAAAATTAAATTTACTTTCGATACCCAAATCATAGCTACAATTCTGCCAGAGACCAAGTAATGTAATCAAAGAGTAATATAGGCAACTTTTGTAATGAAATTAACTTATGGAATAAAGATAATCACATTAAAATTAAATTACTAAGTTAAAATTAACTTATGAAATTTCAATTGGAGTGTTATTAGTAGTAAAAAAACAAGTTTACAAAATGTTTCTTTACTTTTAGTACTAACAAATATTATTTATAAAATACAAATATATAATTGAGTTCCTTGAATGTAATATTTAAGTATGTAATTTCATTAATAGAGATATAATAGTAAACTATTGCTTTGCTAGTGTATTGAATACATAAACTAAACTCTGTGTCCACAAAGCCCATGTGGGGCAATGCCTATAATGCTCATCTCTGTTTCTTGACCGAGAGGCCCTGAGGTGCAAAGTATATGTCCCAATTAGGTGGTCAACCTAATACGAAATTCCCAGTGTTTAGTTCCCAAGCATGCTTGATAATTAGTTTATTGACACAGTAAAGGTATGAAATGCTTAGTCGACCTTTCCCAACCATAAGACTGAACATCGAACCTCTGTCTTGGGAGAATGAAACACCACCATTATTCCACAGGGCTTCAGTGCATTGAGTAATTTTTTGTGCATTGAGTATTGGCTTATATTTAACTAAAATAATTAATCTTAATTATAAATACAACTACATTAAAATTATAAGTAGGTTAAAATACTAATATTTTCAAATTAACATTTAATGAAAATTATAGGAAAGATGTGCATTTTCCTACATATTCAGAATGATATTGAATAAGAGTTATATTAAAATACTTGCTATCATACTCATATGTTTTAAATAATAGCATATATATATATATATATATATATATATATATATATATCAATGGTTTATATTATTACTTTTTGTTGGTTTATTTATTGCTTCAGTAACTTTTACAAGCATACTATAAGAAGCGTTGAAATAGCACACAGATGTGATGAAAAATCAAACATAAAAATATTTTAATCCTTCTTTATAAAAGAAATTTAAACTAAAAAGTCTGCATTACTTGAAGTGATTTCAATGCTTAAGTATAGTAAATAAAATAAAATGTAAACAGAGTAGAACTTGGCCTTTTAGCATAATATATAATGAAAACAATAATTTCCTAAACTCTTTAAAGATAATAAATTTTACTCATTGAATCTTAATTCCTCAAAAATCAGGAATGCCATACATCAAGACTTTACAGAAACTGATCGATAATTACAAAAAGGTTTAGATTAATCTTGGAATTATTAAATATGTTAAATCATAAAAGAAATTTATAAAACTTAAAACTTATCAGATTAAAGTTTACAAATTTACCCAAATATTTTTCAGATAATAAAATAGTGAAATTTAAATCAAATCAATTAAAGAAGAATTTTTTAGTATAAAAGCATAAGTTACTTGTAATATAAACTTCTAAAATCTCTCAACATAAAAATAAAATAAAAAATTCGTGAAGAATACCTTAATGCCTCCTAATGAATAAATTAACACATCTAGGTTGTTTTTGAGTTTACTTCTGAACAAGATTGTTTCTAGATCTTTCCATAAATAATGGGCCATATTCTTGTGTTGCAAAAAAGAAAACTAAAATTTCGAAGTAGCAACTCTGCAAGATGCACTGGTAGAATGCAATGCTCTACATTTATCTTCTGTTGTTCAACAATATTTAGCATTGAACATGGAAGTTTCCAAACAAACACAGAGGTCTTATCCGTACATGACTGATATATTAGTTGAAAATTTCTCTATGAGATAAATTTACACATGAAAATTATATACAACCATAAAATACAAAAGGTAAAGCCAGATCATATTGAACTTCTTTAAAAGGGATAATCTTTTAGAGTAAAAATAATTTACCTGTTGCTCTTGAGAGAAACTTTTAATATCTGCATTAACCATAAGTTCAACATGATCAATTATTGTTTTGGGTGGTTTAACAATGAGAGAAGCAGTATCAGAAGATGAAGCTCCTTGAAGATCTGATACAGTAAGGCGAAAAAGATAGCGGCCAGCAATCAATCCAGCAAGTTTCAGAACAGCTGTTTCATCAGAGTTTTCAATTACTGACTAAAATCAATAAAATAAGCTTTAAAATATATCGGAAAAGAAATATAACTATTACAAACACACACATTTAGAATAGCAAATAAAACAATTTGTGTAAGAGAACATTTGAAATTTATTTATTAAATGTTTTTAATATAAAACTTTAATTCTAAATAATAAACAGAATACAATGAATCATATCATAACTTAACAATAAACTTTTTAATACAAATAATTAATATCACAAAAAATAAAATGATATATCTTTTAAAAACTTGTACATATATCCTCACCAATATTAGAAAGTGTCAAATAGACACACTATAAGGCTTTGAAAAAGAAAAAGTTGAAAGAAACAGAATGTAGGCATAAAACCACATATTTAAAAAACCACACTTGTATTTAATTATCCAGCAATTTTCTTGTCAAACTTACTCCAGCAGCAAGAGATGATGGATCTCTAGTCCAATGATACTTCACAATACCAACATCATCAGATGATGAACTTCCATTGATTACAATAACATCACAAGGTAAATAAATTGTTTTATCACCACCAGCATTTGCTCTGGGTGCTAGGTTTTCAGCTAAAAAAATTATAAAATTTAGATCTTTATAATAGAAAAAATAACGAACAATAATTTATTTTAGTAAATAATAAGTAATCAAAAGAAAACATCTTATAGAATAAAATTTGGAAACATTCATCAAACCTGATGTTGATTAATATAATTTTCCAAGACTATATCTAAAATTGTATGAGTTACTTTCAGTTTTCACTCTAATTGACACACAATCACACATCCATAAACTAAAATTTGATTTACAAATTCATATATCAAATTAATAAAAACAATTAAACTTTAAGCCTATTAAAATATATAAGAAATAGTAAATATAAAATCAAATATTTTAAGTAAAATTTAAAATAAATAAATCAATGGTTTTTACTGATTCATTTGATAAAAAAAACATAATTAACATTATAAACTTTTTACATATTTGTCTTTTATGTACTCAATGTAGAATTAACGAACATAAATTATTACAGAATTCTCAAATATTCTGTATTATAATAAAACACAATTGTATTAAAAAAAACTGTCAGTTTTTCTTAAACTATAATAATAGTCTAGATAAACACCGTTCCACCCGAAGGTATTTGGTGAAATTTTTCTTAAACGATAACTAAAATTAACAACTATAGGTAAAGTGAGAAAAATTAATAAATGTATGCACAGATATGGATTGTATAAATATCCAGAGGACACTGTATATACACTTGCTCATTAAATAAATAATAAAAATCATGATATTTAGTTATACTTTGTTGCATGGTATACTTTCATTATTTTTCACAAAATAAACACCCTTAAATTAGTCTCAAAGGCAATTATGCAACAATGAGAATTACTTTAGTATTACTCATGATATTATTTATCATAAGTATTACTTACAACATTAGTTATTACTTAAAAATGTATATTCACTTTAAAAAATTAAATACTCCTTGAAAGCTTGAAACTTTTGGAAATTAATTTGAGTAGAAAATCTGAATGTTGCAGCCATGATATAGGTATAAAGTCCTAGCCCTCATTGTAAAATTGTATGCTGTAGCATTTGATTCTGTCTTTTTTATTTAAAAATAACAATGCACATCCTCATAGGATTGTGCTGTAAGTACACGTTTTCTGTAAGTAACCAATCTCACAGCATAAGGAAGTATATGAACATGAAGAAAGGAACTGTAGTCAATCAAGTTATTACATGAACAAACACTACATAAAAAATGAGATTGTTAGATACTAATGTCATTTCTATTGATAATGTCATTTTATAATGTTTTGAGTAAGAGTTTCTTTTTGTTAATGAAATCAATATAATATAACCCTATAATTATGGTAATTCCAGATTATTTTTCTCTTTGGATGCAATTCATTGTTCTGCTTTAGGAATAAACTCTTATTTTACAGCCTCATATAGCATCATTAAAAACAGTATTTACCAACTTTTTTTTTTCTTTGGCATTTTACAATTTAATACTTAACTTTGGATGTGAGTGTATTACAAAAATTATATGTCGATTAAACAGTAAAGGTTATGCTGTGTGAAACAGTTTTTTAAAGAATTTGCTTTAAACCAGATTAAATTATCAGAAAGATTTCACTCAAGATTTAATGTTTCATTCAATAAAAAATTATAAACATTCAAATGGTTAGATTATAAGATCATAGAAACAGTGCTGAAAATTGAAACTTCTAATTTCCGATTAAAATTTAAGATGAATGTAAAAATGAAAACCAAAAACCTTGTTCTTTTGTCAGGGAATCCTTGATGATTTAAATAATCTAACAACTTAATTTCATTCTTACATGACCTCTGGACTTCCTCTTCCATCTTATTTTCAATTTCTGTACATTTAGTTTTCCTTAAAATGGCAAGAGTTTTTGTTTAATTGTGCAATTATTATTATGTTGCTATATAAAATAAAATAATAAAGAATTATTTTATTTTATATAGCAACAACAGATTAGTATCAAGAAAAAATTAGCCAGTTTTGTTCTTTTTTTAAGACATCTAATTTTATTCATTTAGAGTTGAATGTTTGTCATGAATTGAAGATTTGCATAAAAAAAATAAATAGAAAAAAATCACATCAGAAGTATAAAAACATTACTTAACCACTTTAGTAATATGACATTCTCACTTAAAATACTTTCTTACATAAATGGAAATTACTGATTTTGCATAGATTTGCAAGAACTAAGTTCCAGTAGTTTAAGGAGTTTTCCAGGAGTTAAATCAAAAAATTTAAAGAAGGTAACAACATTCACTTTAATTTTTTTTAACATTTTAACCAATTGTTCTTGACGAAATATGAAGATAATTATGTATATGCAACATTTTTAATTACATTCGTAAATAATAGGTATGAATAATTGTAAAATTTAATAAGAATATTTTAACTTGGCATATGTTAGAATTGTATTTAATGATTACTTCAAAAGTCTTCAATGCATTTACAGCTATAATAGAAAATGTTTACTTAAATAATCAGTCCTCTTTACATAACTGAATTATACATTGTATAAAATAACAGTTTGGCACATTTGTTCCCTAAGTAAATAAGTTATAAAGGGAGAATAAAAATTATTAAAGTCAAATTATTCTTAAATTTAATAATGATGCAACAGATCACATAAAAAATTACTTTGAGCCTATAAATAATTTTCCTTTATATAAACTTAAGAAACAAAATACTTCAAAATTGATATTCAATGCAAATATTAGTTTTTGTAAATGAAATACAGTACATCTCCACTTTTAAGCAGTCAAGTCGAAATTCCAAGGCTATCAATGGGCCTTAAAAATTTTTTTGAAATTTAAGGAGTTTCATTGAGTTTCCATACATTGTACGAACCCTGGTATTTCTAAATACTACATCCGGTCCTGATTGAAGTGGATCGTCATGAAGCTATTGAGACTGAACAAAATTTTTGATCTTTATTTTAGTCAACAGTTATGCAAACAATGCCAATCAAATATTGACTGTGATAACATTAAAAGCTAATTCTTAATTTTGAATTTAAAATTATAGGGTCCATTACACAATACTCGGAATTATAAATTTCACATATAAATTAGTGAAGGATTAAACACCATTCAAGTAAAAGAAACTAAACACAAATACCTAAAAACTGATTTTCTGAAATTCAAAGGAAAGGAATAGGCTTTGAATTTTAAATGACATTCAAAAATACTTAAGTATTTCTCAATTTTGGGTACACTTGTATAACCTTAGTTACACATCTTAAATTAAAAATGCTCATAACTTTAGTACCTATCTCAAATTAAAAATACTGAAATATTTAATAACTAGGCATAGACATTGAGCTTTAATATTTACCATGTTTTACAGAGAAAAGAAGAAATATAATGGTATTATTTAAAAAGTTATATTTTCAAAATGAGTTACAAATGAAGAACATTGTTTTCTATTCATAATTACTAAAAAAAAAAAAAAAATGAGTTATAAATAAATTTAAATAGTACATATTCATATCATTATATAATTACATAAACTGATGCTGTATATTAAACAAAAGAACATAAAAAAGAGTTTTTTTTATTTCATACATACTCTGAATGACAGAAACATTAACAGTGGCTGAAGAATGAGAGTTTTTTTCATCATACACTGTCAACTTAAACTGATAATAACCAGGTATTAATCCTGATATTTGAGACACAGCAGTATCCGCTCCATTTATAACTACTGGTTTTGGTCCTCTACAAGTAAAAGAAATTATATATATATATATATTACACATGTGTGCTTATAGAAGGGGGAAAGCAATAATATACACAATTTTAACAAGTATTGCATAATGAAAAATACGTATGACCATATTACAATAATCATATAAATGATACTTCATCCTAAATAAACTAAAACATCATTATCATAGCTTAAAAACTTTTCATTTGAAAGGTATGAATATCATTTAAGTAATATAACAATTTTCACATAGGCCACATATTAGTTTTAACTGCGTGTTATACTTTTTCAACTGTTTGAATGCACATAGAACATTTATTTACATAAAAGCATTATAATATTAAGTAGCAGCATATACGAAATTTTAAGCAAAATATGGAAATGACATGTAATGGAATCTGTCTATACCTTAGATAATAATGATAATATTGATAACTTAATGACAGCAAAATATTACGTACAATAAAAACAAAATTTGTCTTCATACAATAGAAACAAGAAGCAGTAAAAATAAATTACTTCTAAAATTATTCAAAAAATATGTTTTATCATTGAACAATTTTTAAACCGCCTTTAATGATTGTTCAAGATTGTATTCTTTAAAAATCAAATTTTATGTAACAAAGTCAAGAATTAAGCATAAAACAATAGATAATGATGCACTTATTCAGGCATAAAGATATTTTGATTAACGAAAATTATGAATGCTTGTAAAAATGTAATTGTAGGTATGCTGAGATATTTTCTAGATACATATTAACATTTTAAAACTAATGCACTTACATTACATTAAAGCAATGAAAGTAATATAATAGGTTGTTTGCAATGATATTGAATGAAATATTAAGAAAACACTTTGAAACAATGTTTGAATGTAATCGGAAAAGAAGAAAAATGAAAAATTGTCTCAGAATTTAAACAGGTTCCCAGGATGAAGAAACAATGCTTACGATCACTGTACAAGCATACCGCATTAATACAATAATTCTTTGCTAGCACAAAAATGTAGCATTAATTTTAATTATGCCTCAGTTAAATTTAATGTTTTTCCAATAACAAAATTTTTTTTCAAAATTTCCAAAAAATAACAAACAAAAAAGATTTTGATAATTTAAGAGAATCCGAAAAAGGATCCTCTTTAAATCTTTTTAGAGATCACTGGTTCAAGTAATCTGCATTTCTCAAAAAATTTACCTTTTCTTCAAATTTAAAGCAGGAGCATTGTCATGACAGCTCTTTGTAAACCTAGGCCAGTATTACCCATAATATATTCAATTTCCATTCAGTAAATAATATCTTTCTCCCAAATTGATAGAATAATTTGGGAATTGTTGTTCACAACAGCATTTCCACCATATTTTAGAAGTTCAGCTGGGATATTATCTGGTTCTACTGTTTCATTACATTTCAGTTAACTAAGATGGGATGTCAACTTGTGTATCATTATTATTGATTGTCCTAAAATTCAAGTCACTTTACTCATTAGAGTTAAGTAGATAGCTGAAGCGTTCAGAATATTCATCCAAGATCTTTCATTAACAGTAATTTCATTTTTATCTTTACAAAGAGAAATCACAAGTTTAAAGTATTTTCTTCCCTCTTTGATAACCTGGTAAAAAAACTCTACTTCAAAGGCTAGTACTGAGAGAGTCGACTTTAATAAGTTAAACCTTTTTATAGGCTTTCTATTTTCCTTTTTGTACTTTTTTTTCTTTATGTACATTCTTATATTCATCAAATTTTCTTGTGAACTTCCTGATAAACATTTTTGTAAGCCCTATTTTTTAATTTGAAAATTATCTTAAATTTAATCCACTTCCTATTTTGGAGTATAAACAAAAGATTCTGCAAGAAAATACTTGAAATAAATTTGCTTGATCAGTGGCAAAAATGATGAAATCTTGAAAAAACAATGTAATTTCATAAAAATTGCATTTTATAATAGGCTAAACAAAAAAGTTCTTTGCTTAACTTCTAATAAAATTTCGCATTATAATAAAGTTTCACAAATATAGTTTTGTACTGCCACTGAATGAAGTGAGAATAAGTATGCAAATTAGTGTGTGAAGTGGTTGAGACATTGGTCAGTCAAGAGTAAAAATATCAGTCATTATAAAAGCACGCACACTGTGCACATTTACCAATTGTAACTTGTACACTAGTGAAAGGAAATGGGTGTATTGAAGGAGTTCATTCTTATTTTTCTTTATGACTTCAAAGTGGGTTTATGAGCTTTTGCAGCAAGTCATCAAATATGTCAAGCATTTGGGGATAATGAATATACAGCAAAGCATTAATTTCACAAATTCAGGTCAGGAGATTTGTTCCCCTGAGATAAAGCTGATGTCTGGTGGACTAGTTGTCAAATAGGTGCATTATGAGCAGCTACCAATGAACCAAAAAGTACCTGCAAACCTATATTCACAGCAATTAGAAAGATGTAAAACAGATGTTGAAACAAAAGGAGTCAGCACTGACTAATCACTAGGGTGTATTGTTCTTGGCCAATGTCAGGCTGCATGTCATGCAGGTGATCAGGCATATCATACAGCAACATGAGTTGAAGACTTTGTGCAATTCTCCTAGCTCATCTAGCTTTTCACCATCAGATTACCAAGTCGTTCATTCCCTTGATAATCATCTTTGTGGAAAATCCATCACCAAGGAAAAAAACTTGTACCAAGCACTCACAGACTCTATTGCATCCAAAACCATCGGTTTTTACTACAAGGGAATTGTGCAAATAGAGACACTTTGACAGAAGGTTAGGTGCTGCATGCCAATGGTGGAGGACTTCGAGGATGAACAACAGGCCACATTTTCAGTAGATCATGTTCTTTTGGGTCATTAAAATGGCAAGAACTTTGTATTTATAGCATTATTCAATAAGCTTTCATGTGATTATCTTTCATTTTTTTCTTGGTTAGTCTTTATTCTGAATTGAAAGAATATTAATATCTAATACAATTACTTTTATTTTCCTTCTGTCTATACTGCATAACATATTAAGAGAAATAACAAAGAAAAACAGTATCTCAAAAATATTTTCTCTTCTACAAGCATAAATTATAAATAAAATATATAGTAAATTTTTTTGAAATGAAATAACTGTTTCAGCCACTTTTTAAGATTATACATATAGTAAATAATATTAACAAACAAGGTATGCATATTAAAATTAATATAACTCTTAAAAGTGAAAAATGTAAGAAAAGAACTACATAATACTAAATTTAAGATAATTTATAATTTTAAATTATTTCAGTCTTATAAAATTAAAACTGATTCATAACACTTTAAAATAACTTGCAGCAAGTATTTTGAATGAATAAATAAGCATTCACACAACATAACTTACGAAACTAATTCCCATTTCCATTGTGTAATTTTTATATCATCTTTACTTGCACTTCCATTTAGTATAACAGGTTCTTTGATTGGTAATGTAACTTTTTGATCAGGACCAGCATTTGCAACAGGAGGAGCATTGCTTTCTGGCTTAACAAATAAATGCACTTCTGTTGTAGAAGTTTGATCAGCAGTGTCAGTAACTTTTAAGATAAACTTGTAGACACCCACTTCAAGTTGAGATAGATGTAAATAAGGCCCATTTGTTCCCTAAGTAAACAAGTTATAAGGGAGAATAAAAATTATTAAAGTCAAATTATTTTCAAATTTAATGTAACAGAGCACAGATAAAAAGTATGAACCTTAAAATAATTTTCCTTTATATAAACTTGAAAAACAAAATACTTTAAAATTGATATTCAATACAAAATATTAGTTCCTGTAAATAAAATACAGTAGAACTCCAATTATTTATTGGGAATATATCAGCAACAGCTTTTGCTGATATATCCCCCTGTGGGTAGGCTTATGGCCATTTTGAAAAACAGTCTACAGATTAACACAGTGGCAAAAACTTTTGAAGGTCCTACAATATCTTTGTGCACATGCTCAAACTCTACATTTGGTGGAATAAATGTTCCCAGCTTGCTTTGTGCATGAAGTACGACTTTTGAATATTGACAGGTTCATGCTCTAACATGCGTTTTTATTCCAAGATATGCATATCGCTCTTCCACTAACCTGATGGCAGCTTTTAGTGCAAGATGTGAAATAGAATGCTGAGTGGAAAATATCTTTTTTCTATCTACTTCAGATACAAATGGACGAATTCAATTGGAAGTACATTATAATAAAAAACGGTTCAATAGCAAGACTGCCTATTGAAAAAGATTAAAGGGCTAGAGATGTTTTATCTGGATCTAATAAAATGTCAGGCAGCTCTTTATCATTTTTCTGGTTAGTGTCAGTTTTCTGGAGTCAATGCAAGATGGTGTTTCAATAGTTAAAATGATTATCCTAGAAAGTGCATCAGCAAGCACAGTGTCAATTTCTTTTCACATGTTAAATATTTATTGTAAATTGGTTAATGTAATACTAATAATGAAATTTTCTTGGTGAGCATTTGTCTAAAAGAGAATGTAAGTCGCTTGTGGTCAGTAAATATAATAAATGGATAACCTACCATATGCAATATTTAACAGCCATTTAAACAGCTAATAGCTCGCTATCATATGCACTGTAATTCCCTTAAGATGGAAAAAGCTTTTTCAAATAGAAATCAAGAGGCTTCCACTCTTTGTTGATTTGTTTGTTTAGGGTAGTGCCCATTGCTACGTCCAAGCCATCTACCATGATCACTAAAGGTGCTTTTAAGACTGGATAGTAAAGCAGGTTTGCATCAGCCAAGTCATTATATGCATTTTTTAAATGCTATTACAGCTTTGTCAGACCAATTTATCATGGTTCTGTCATTTCTTTTTGTGTTTTCAAATATTCATTTAAAATGGCTCATGTTTGGGCAGCTCTCAGAATAAGCAACCTACAAAAATTAGTAACAGTAAGAAATCAGTGAAGCTCTTTCATTGCAGCTGGTTGTGGAAAGTTCACAATCGCAGTAATTTTGCCTGGAAGTGGAGCGATTTCCTCTGCAATCATTAGATGCCAAAGAAATTCCATTAAAGGCTGTGTTAACACACATTTGATGACATTAAGAGCTACACCCTATTCACGAAAACACTAAAAAGCTTTCTTAACTATATCAAGTGTTCATTTTCTTTTTTGAAGCCACTAAAACATCGCCAAAATAAGGCACCCAAAAATCAAAATCACACAACATATAATGGATGAAAAGTTGGTGCATTGAAGCGGCATTTAAGGCTCTGAACAGAATAATAAAAAAAACTCAAAAAGTCAACAGCTGTTACTGCAGTTTTTGGCACATCTTCCTTGCATACTGGAATCTACTTTGGCAAGGTCCAAGGTGGAAAATATTGATTTTTCCTCCAAAACCTGAAAGCAGTCTTGAATATGGGGCACCGGGTATCTGTTTGATACAGTGACACTATTAAGTCTGCAGAAATCACAACAAAGACTTCAGAAGACAATTCAAATTTTTGTCTTTTTTTAGTTGTCAGCTGGCAAATGTTGTGGCTTAGAAAAAACAGGCGGTCATTTAAATCCAATGTTCATCTCTTCAAACAATTTTGGTTGGGGTAGTATGAGCCCCTATAATTGTGAAAATTACGCAAACAATTGGTGAAATTTAGAATTCTGAACAGTTGATTTTACCCAAGAAGAAATTCCAGAGTATAAAGATTCTTTTCTTAGTAACATGACCAATGAATAAATCAAAGCACCCTTTTAATGCCCACTAAAACCCCAAAATAGTTCAAAAAATCAGCATGGATAATAGGTTGGGACAGTCAGTTAAATTTTCTTCTTATTCTCAGATCTAACTTTGACAGGCATTGACCAAAAGTAGGAATCAATATTCTGTTTGCAGCAAACAGTTTCATCCATGCAGTTGGGTTGCTAGGCTTATTGATGGAGAGTGGAACAACAGATAGATAAGCTATAATACTAACAAGATATTTTGAAGAAGATAATTTGTCCTTGAAACATTGACCTCTAGCAGTTTTCTCATGGGAAGTACAAGGAGATCGACACATAGTTGCCTGTTGTTGGAACTTCCTGTGGTACCAGCAGAGTTCCAGATCCTTAATTTATCAGGATTGGATGGCTGAACATCATGGATTTCGAATGCCCTCTTGAATGGCCATTTGTACAGTGTTACAGAGAAGATAAACAAGAAGTTATTTTATTAAACATTGTCCACAAATTTTGCCGATCTGTTGTTGCTGAAGCCACATTAACCGATGGCAAGCTAATTGTTGCCATGATGCCATCAGACATTTTGGCAAGTTTAACCAGATAGTCATTTGAAATAGCCAATATCTGCTGTACATTGATAGGTAGTCTTTGCACAAAAATTTGAGAAAATCATCATTGATTTCTATACCAGCTTTGCTAAGCATCACTAACAGAAGTCTTGATGAACAGCGACCATCGAGCTCCATAACAGAAATCAGATCTCCAAGGCACTTAGCCCGAAAATCTTAATATTGGGCACACAATCTTCTCTTAAGTGTGGAGAAATTTTCAGTTACTGGGGGATTCAGGAAAATATCACTGAAAACTGACAACTCCTCAAGTTGTAAATCAGAAATCACATGAGGAAATTTAGTGTTTTTAGTTGTTACTCCAGCTAATATGAATTGGTTTTCCATCAGCCAAAACCATATATTGTGTTCGCCTTCCAACAAGGGGGTAAATTCATTGTGACAAAATCACTGTGCGATTTGTTGCACTTCACTTTCATACATATTTTTTGCAGAAAATCAATAATTTAAAAGATTATCAAACTAACTTGTTATTTTGCAAGCACCTGATGTGATATTATTTAAATTCTATTCAAAAGTTGATTTTACTGCACAGAATCATCAATGTAATTTGAAGAAGTTCCAAGTGTTTATAAAAAAAAATTGCGACAGTAGTCTGTGTCATCACCAACAGTATACATATCAACATTAACGTATGTCATCAATAAATATAATAAATCGAAAAATAGCATAAACACTATTTTAATCAGAATATTAAAAATATTATAAGAGTTAAATAAAAAAGATTGCACAAGCATGCTGTGTTTAATTGGGCACGAAAGTTTCCATAATGTTTCTCAATCGATTGCAGAGACTGCTTGAAGAGGCTATTTGCGAAGACAATTCTTGACCTCATCAAATGGTTTGGTGCAGTTTGTCCTTATCTGGACCTTGTGCCAGAAAACCCAACCAACTATCCTACCTCATCAATAACATATTCCATATCTCTCCACAAAGTGATTACTTGCAAACTCCCAAGATATTTCCAGAATTTCAATGGAATTTAATACCCTTTGCAGCTGTGAAAGAGATAGATTTTTCCATGTTTGAATCCAGGAGCTATACACTACCCAAGACAATCATTTAGTTGCAATTGGGGGTTAAAGTGGGAAATATAAATAGGATTCATGGAGGACCATTAAGTCTTACATGACAAATTTAATTCCTCAAAATAAATTTGAATCACCTGATGAGAAGCCAGGTGTATTCAGAGAATTTATTCACTCTTATTTGGAGTGGAATAGTGACCTCAGAAGAAGGTTTTAGAGATCATTAGAGTTCCAGATGTTTGAGAAAAGCTTACATATAAATAACAGGTCCTGGTAGATGCTTGGAGATCTTATATGTGGTTCCTTGATACTGCTACTAAGAGAGTCCCTGAGCGGACAAGTCTAAGCGACAGAAAGAGAAGAGTGAGCAGCCTATAGCTACTGACCATATAGACTGATGTCAGACCCTGAGCCTCCAGTACTCTCCAAAGTGAATAATCAACATTATAGAATGACTTTTGTAGACTGTTTCCCGAGTGTGGAATTTAGGAGTCTGTTTCCTAGTATATGTGAGGAGTTTCCTCTGACCAATAGTGCAGCGAAACATTCCAGAATTTGAGAAATTCATCAGTTTCCCTGGAGCCTAAAATTTATGAAAGTTCCTTATGTTTCCTTAAGTTTCCTGTAAGTTTGTAAATAAATATTTAATCAAGAACAGAAAATTACGTGAGCCTGATTCCTTAGTGGCCTTTGTTTACCTATAGTTCAGCCTACCCAGACTGTGTACCCTACAATAGATTAGACTTAAATAAAAGTAAATGTTTTTAAATTGGAATTTCTTAAAGTGTCTTTTTTAACAGCAGTTTAGTTTTGAAAATTATTTTTTATTCCTATAGGTAAGCACCTCAATATATGTACAAGTTATATTTCATAAAGAAATCATCCCATAAATTTGTTACGTATCGAAATCACCATATAAGCAGAGCTTTTGCTTTCTGACTCCCTTCCAACTGATTCAGATAATTGTAATTCCATTGTAATAGATTTAAAAAAAAAGAATATTATTATTTTAAATGAAGAACACATTTGCATATTAACAAATACATGTGATGCTATTTCTATATATATCTATATATAATGTCTATATGATATATTTCTATACATAATGTCTTCTATGAACAAGGAGTTATCTTAATATTTTCTTGCAAATAAGAAATGTAGATAAAATATGAGTTTAAACCAATACAAACATTTATCATCCAAATTAAAACTTGAATACAATGTCACACAAATAAAGACATTAGAAGTTCAAAAATATTATATACAGTGAAAGAAAAACAGAGCTTAAAAAGAAGAAAAAAGTTTGAGTTGAAATATCATCTCAAAGTTTTTTCAAAAATTGCAAATATTTTTTGATTATAATTAGTTCAGATCCAATGGATTTAAATAAAATTTTATATTTTACAGTTTTTAAGGGGGAAAAATAATCCATTATGATTGATTGGATAAATTACTTGGTAACAAAACACATAAAAAAAGGATTTATAAGCAATAATTGATAAGATTGTATTTACAATTTTGAAAATGCAGTTAAATACAAATGCATACCTTTAATGCTAAAAAGTAATGAAATATTGTGTAAAAAGAAACTTCCTGAAATATAGATGCAAAATTTTAAATGTATACAACTCATGCACTTACCAATTTATAGTTAATACATTTTTCATCAAATTCCCTACTCTGAATATCTCTTAAGTAAATAATGTAAGTTTTTTTTATGAATATGAGTAGGGTTTATACAAATTTTCAAGAATCAAATTCTAAAAGTTTTAAGAAGTTTTCCAGCAGTCAAATAAATTTTTTTCAGGAAGTATCAATATTCATGTTAAATGTTTTTATATTTTATCAATTGTTCTTAAGCAAATATACAGATTATTAACATATGTAACATATTTTAATTACATTTGTAAATAATAGAAATAAATAATTGTAAACTAAATGAGAATATTTTTTATTTGGTTTAATTCAGAATTCATTCAAGTTAGAATTATATTTAATGTTTACTTCAAAAGCATTCGATGAATTGGCATCTATAATAGAAAACTTTTATTCAAATAATTAATACTCTTTACATAACTGAACTATATATTTTATAAAATATGAATCTATTAATTTATTAAATATTTCAAGGTGTGTATAATAACTTCTTTTCAAACAAATATACTTATTCAAAACAGTATAAATACAATTATTAGATAAATTTCCAGGATAGCTATTCTTCCCAATTATTATTTAATAAAAATAATTCTAAATTTTTCTTCTGTTTACTGTCAAACTCTTTTAAAATTATACAATTTTACGCCCATTTTCTAGACTTTTCTATTCCTTTAATCATTCAATAGATTTTCATATCTTTTGCTTATTTACATATACAAAATATTGCTGTTATAAAATGCAAATTTGTCACACCTAAAGCTTTTTCTTTTATTTTTTAATACTGAGTAATAACTGTTGATTTTCTGAGGCACCATGACAACACATGTTTGATTTTGCAACTAATACTAATTTTTTTGTTCCTTCAGATTCCTCAGTAGTTTTGTATCCCCCAATTGTATATTTTTCAAATTCATTTATGCCATCTTCCAAACGATTATTTTTGATTTTCAGCTCATCAATTTCATAAAGAAATGCTTTTCGCTTTTTCTTTATATCAACTGTTTTTTGCTGTTTTACTTATATATATATATATAATCTAAATATAAAACTACGGCAAAACTAAGTAGGACTTTACTAATTATTAAATTGTTGACACCTCCTATGTTTCAGACACAATTGTCAATGATGCACCTAACTACAATTGATTGATTATTTAAATTTTCTACTGTTAAATTTTTGTTCACAGAAAACCCACATTCAACAGATGCCAGACCATAAGAGAACAGTAAAAGCAAATTAACTGCTCACCAGAAGAGTAATAATTTTGTTTATTTGAGAGTAAGTCAAATTAAAAAGAATGTATTCTACCTTTAATCCAATCAAATTTCATATCAATACAATCTTGATATCTTACAGTTGATTGTAATGATAAAATCTAGAAAATTATGAAATTCTTTTAAAATAGAATCACTGTCTCACCATTTTAGACACATTAAACAAGAACAAAAGAATTTTCTGCATTCTATTTAAATTACTGGATTGATTACAAATCAGAGTTTGAGGATCTAAACATGAAATGTTTTTACACAGAATATTTCAAAGTTATATATTTCTTTATATTTATAGAGTTATATATTTGTTTATATTTATAGAGTTATATATTTGTTTATATTTATAGAGTTATATATTTGTTTATAGTCCTATATTTCAAAGTTATATATAGTTCCAAAAACAGAATATTCAATACTTATAACATTTTTGTCATTGATACTAGAAATGATTTGCTATTTAAAAATATTCAATCTTGTTTTTTTTTTTTTTTTTTTACTAAGTTTTGCTTATATAATTCTTTGGTACTTTTTTTTTTTGATAATAAAGTCAGCAACTAACTGATTAGCACCTTTCAGATTGTCTTTCTCTTACTTCAATACTAATAAGTTTAAATAAAGAAACAAGCAGCAAAGATTCTTTTAAAATATTTTGCATTAAAGTTTTCAAGGCATGAAAATCAATTGTAATAAATGGTAACACAGGTTTATCAGTTCGATAGTGTCTGAGAAAAGATTTCATTTTTCAAACAATAAAAATTAAAAAATTAGCAGAAAAAAAGGAACATTTTTTATACACTTCTGCATAACATCTATGGATTTGCTACCAAATTAAGGAACTATTCTCTTTTGAACAAATGACATATATGTTTTAAAATATAGTATCATTTCAAGCAATCTGCTAAAAACACTTTTTCTAACCATTGATATTTGTGAACCTTTAAAGAAAATTTTACAACAGGTTCAAAGCTAGTTATTCTTATAAGTAGGTGAGTCCTTAAACAATCTATAAATAGCACTTGTTAACTAAAATTCTGGAAATGAGAAACATCCAAGTCTGTAAGCATTGTGCAAAACATGTAGCCTGCAAATTACTGTATTTACAATATTTGAGAGCAGTTCATTTTTAAAGAAATCAGTCATTTCAATGAAAACAGGCCTGTTTACATATAGGCCCTCCATTGACAACTGGAGTAATTCACTTGTTCTTAATTATAAGCACTTCTCATTCACTTTTTCAAACAAAATATCTCCATTTGAGTGACCTAAAAAGTATGACAAGTAATACTGTATTTTAACAGTATCATTATCCCAAAACCTTAGCTGCCAGACCAATTGTTTTGGTGTAGATGCTCATTTAAACTTTCAAAGAAATGCACATAATTACTAGCATTTTTAACTTTTCTTTCAGTAAGTTGGAAAAATAATGTGCATTTCCAAAAGTTGTTAAATAAGCACATTTTTTTCACCATAATTGAGTTAGATTTCAATAGCCCCATATGGACACATTGCTTGAAAGAGTAAATTTATTCTACAAGAACTACAGCTGAATCCACCATTTAAGACTTTAAGAACCCATAGAGTTACAGCCTTTAAAATTTCTTTTGAAGAAACAAATAAATATAAAATATCAGAACATGCTTTGGGTTTACATTCTTTAACAGGGACAGCAGCAGTGAAAAATCTTTAAAATCAGTAATTTTTTTAACAGATAGAGTATGCTATAAAAATACAAGTTTTTTTCATGTTCAGATGGAATTTAATAGTAGGTTCACCCATAACTGAAATACAAAAATCTTTCTTGCTTCGTTAAAATTGTCACTCAATGGCCATTTTCTGCATAAGAGGCTAAATAGACTGAGGCTTATGGTTTAAAGAGGATTTCAAACCACTACAAACATGCAACTCATGAACTACTGAATCAAAGGCAAGAGCAACTAAAAGCTCAGCAACTCTTTCTTTCAAAATATAGAATGGGATTGTTTTTTTTCTAAATCAGGAAAAAGCCAATCTTTGCAAGGCTTTTCCAGAGTCCAATGGTCATTGAAAAAACACTTCACCAGACAGATAAAATTATTTATTTCATTGATGAAAAAATGTAACCGAATTCACTGAAATTATATGCAGTTTTCACCAAGAAAGATATGAAAAGTTTATTATAACTCAAAAATTTCATAATTAAATATTAATAATCAGTGAATCTCATACAAATTAAAAATAAAAAAAACAGAAACAAAATGAGAATCAATTAAAATTGACTGTTTGACAGTACAACATGACGATTGCATTAAATACTTGATTTTATTATATGCATTCATCTAAATAGATGTAGAAACATCTAGTTCTGATTGAACTGGATGAAATTATTGTTGCAGAACTGGATCTATATTTTAATCAACATTAATGACTACATCAATCTATTATCGATCGTGCCACTATCTAGTGGTAACATAAAGAAGTAATACTAAATTAGGTTTTCAGACAATTTCATTGAAAATTCTAAAATATTAAAGCAAAAAAAAATTAAGGTATTTTCAAACAAAAAATAAATGCATCAAGATAAGTAAAAATTTCAGGAGTAATTTACGATTTCCAAGGAGTCAAGTTAAAATTCGAGGAGGTTCACAATTGCCCTTAAAATTTTGTTTGAATTCCAGGAGTTGTACAAACCCTGTATGAGTGTAAAGAATAAAATAATATAAAAAAATATGTTTATTTAAATTTATTGGCATACATCATATTTAAAAAAATTTCACAAATAACAGTTATCTGGTTGGTTGGTTTTTTGGCTCAAAGCCCAAAAATGGACAAGCTGCACCAATCACAAATAACAGAATAACAATCAAAATACCAATATTTAGTTTGAAAGTTGACTAAATAACATCTGAATATTTAATATTATACTTTTAACATTACCTTAATATACATATTTCATGCATTTTTAAATACATTACAACTATAAAAATGAAATACATTTAACACAGTTAAAGGAAAACACAGCAAAAGGATATAGATTTCTCAAGATTAATTATTTTATGAGTAGCAGTAATATCATGAAACAGAAAATTCATCTGATTCAAATAGAAATGCTAGAGCACTGAATTAAACGCCTTTTTTAGAATCTGATATTTCAGCTATTAATTTGTATATTAATCATATTATCATATATATTAAAAACTTAACATAATTTTACATAAGTCAACTCATGTCATGAAACAACAAAAACTTTGCCAAATTATTGGAATTAAAAGTTTTTTTATATCAAATCAATAGCTTTAAAATTGATTTTCCCAAGAATAATTAACAATATATCTATTAAAGTTGATGATTTAAATATTCAAAGGTTTAAATTGTGTTTGGAATGACACTTTTATAGTAACTTCTGAATCAATAGTTTAACAAAAAAAGACAGTGTGAGTCCTATGAACTAATCATCTTCACTGTATAGACTATTTAAAGCTATTCATTTATTAGTTACATCACCTAGTTTAACATAGAGGGACCATTAGAGTTTCAGAATCCATATATTGGCTCTGAAGAAACAAAAAAATTGAAGAAAAATCCACAGAATTTAAAGAAAAATGTACTCTTCATTATGAATCACTTATTTTCATTCAGATGAAATTTAAAAATCTCAATAATATTTTTAAAAAAATAAGCAAAAAATAGAGGCAATTTTATAACAGGCTGGCATTTTTTAAACACTTAACTTTAATATTATTTGAGAGCAAATATATTTCAATTCTAAATTGAATAGATAAACTTATAATCATAACAAAAATTAATAAAAAAAACTCTTTCAGACATATAAGTTAGATATACGTGAAAACTAGTTTATAATCTTCAATTAACTTACTTCCATATCCACAGCTTTGTCTGTATCTGGACTTTTCTTCCACTCCCAAGTTTTAATACCCTTATCATCTGTGCTAAGATTACCATTTAAAGTAACTTCATTTTGGGGTAAGTAGATAACAACCTCTGATTTAGCATTAGCAGTTGGTGGATAATCAGTTTCTAGAGTAAAATCGATGAGTATGACTTATTTCAATGTTATATTGTTGATAATAAATTTTTATTTTAATTATAATGTATAATATAATTTTTAAGAAATATTTCTAAATAAATAAATTTTTTTAAGAGAAAGAAACTGAAATTAGGTGTAAAATTTATCATTAGAGATATGTGAAGAATATCATTTGTAAATTTTTCTCAAACATTCTAAATAATCCATTGCATGTTGATCAACTATACATTAAATAATAGTACAAATAATTTTTTCCAAATATTTCAATAACAACTATTGTACATTATTACACTATATACACTTACAACCAAAGTTAACTTAGAAGTTTATACTACAAATATTGATTTCATGAATTTTGTGTAAAAATTTGCATAAATTAGCTACATCAAAATTATATTTTACTTTTTAAAGAAAACTACGTTTTGCAGAATATTTTACTCACATTCTTCTCTTTAATAAAGTTTACAAATGAAAATACCAGAATACAATAAGTTATGATCAGTGCAAAATTAAAATTTTTAAATGATGTTTATGAATCTAAATAAATATAATACTTTCCTAGCTTTTTAACATATTCAAATAAATTTTACATATTTTTTCAAATGAAAGTAATTACACTCATATAATACACATCAACACAAAATAAATTAAGCAAGTTCTAATATGCAATGAAATCGTAAGAATTTCTGAAAGATCAGTGAGAAGTTATTATCAACAATAAGAAACCTGACTTATATTCATAAAATTAAAGAACGTTTCTTCTGAAATATTCAATTCATAATCTAGAATTTTACGCTACAGTGCAAATATTTTACCATGTATTTATAATATATTTACCTTTTTGAACAGTTACATTTGCAAATGTAAAATTCCATGCTCCTTTAGAGTCTGTGACATTCAATCTATATGGAAGAAATAATTATAATAATTTATGAAATATAATGAATGTAAGTCAAATTTAAGTTAATTTATTAAAATTAATTAATCATAATTTTATTAATAAAATATAATGATAAATGTAATTATTGCTGTGAAATAAATACATTAATCATACTACTCTGCTCATTTCAGAATAAAACAATTACCAGTAAAACAAATGTAAAGTGAAATTGCTCATTATTATTATAAATATTTTTACTATATTTATTAAAATGATTATGAAATGAATCTCTGATAAATTATAAGCATAAAAAGAAAATCAATGAATATATAGAACTTTTAAATACAAATTTATGAAAAAAATACAACTTTTATATACTAACTTTTAAATAGAAATGAATATATACAACTTTTAAATACGAACTATATTTTTTCAAAAATCAATGAAATACATTATGTAATAGATAACTTAATATGCAGCTTTAATATGCTATATTTTTGCAAAGAATTCATAATTATCATGGCTAAATAAAAGTTAAATATGAGGAAAATTAAAGTATTATAATACTCAGAAATAAAACAAAAAAATTGTATGTTTATAGATATACATAAGATCATAAGATTAAGAAAATTTTTAATTTTATAAGATCTCACTAAGTATTTATTGGAGAATCTAATATAACTAACTTATTTTTATTAATTTATGGTATATTTAACACTTATGTTGGAATAATGCAATGTAAATACAAAATTTTTATCAAATTACCTAAAAGAATATTTCTTATATTTAAATTAATATTTTCACCATAAAAAATAGTTTCTCCCACTTTTAATATATTTAAATCTTAAAAATGTGAGAAACTATTGTGTTTTTATTGCGAAAATATTAATTTAAATTTATTACAAATTAACGATTTTAAAAAATAGACATACTACAACATTTGAATTTAAGAAGCCTTTTTTTGATAGAAATGAGCAAATTACAGTCACTGTAATGATTAAGTTTATCATTAGATTTTATTAATGCTTAAGTTTTGTCACTGTATTGTTATGAAGATTATTACAATATTTCAATAATTAGATCCAAAGTAATATTTAATTTAAGTGAACAGAGTTTTTGTTTGACATAAGATAAATACAAACTTATTCATTATTACAATAATTCTCATAACAGGAAATGAAAGTCACAAAATAGGTGAATTTATAACTGGACGATGATTATATTAAAGCACAAAAAATTTTAATATTAATTTAATTGACAAAATATTTTATAATAATTATGATAATAATACAGATATTTGAAAATAGAAATATTTACTATTTAAATTGAAAGCTGCAAGGAAATCATATTCTATGCCATAAAAATTATAAAAGATTTGTAATCGTATAGAATAATTAAAGATTCTATAATAAAAATGCTTATGAATTAAATGAAGTCAATTTTATACTCATATGAAAAAATGAATATTTTATGAACTAAATAATATAATGAAGTAATATATGAAAAATAAATAATATATGAAAGTCACAAAATAGGTGAATTTATAACTGGACGATGATTATATTAAAACACAAAAAATTTTAATATTAAGTAATTTAATTGACAAAATATTTTATAATAATTATGATAATAATACAGATATTTGAAAATAGAAATATTTACTATTTAAATTGAAAGCTGCAAGGAAATCATATTCTATGCCATAAAAATTATAAAAGATTTGTAATCGTATAGAATAATTAAAGATTCTATAATAAAAATGCTTATGAATTAAATGAAGTCAATTTAATACTCATATCAAAAAATGAATATTTTATGAACTAAATAATATAAGTGAAACTCATTTTTTAAACATTTACAATACAGAAAAATATTTTCTAAAATTAGGATTAAATAAGCATTTTTTTATTGAACCACATTAAATTATGCAAAATTGTTTACAGAATTATGAAATGACATCAGAAAAATAAATAAAATACATATGCTCTTTCATTAATATACATTTTAAAAAATATGTAAAGTTATATCCAATACATTAAATAAAATGTTTGATTTCTTCATGTATTTAATATACAAATTTCGAAGTACACAAATCCTAATTTCAAATGAAACAATTTTAACTTTACTTCATGAAATTAGTTCAATGAATTCCAAAATAAAGCAGTAATAAAAATTGATTTTGTTTTTAAAGTCTTTATAATATTCATACATATTTTATTCATTCAGTTTAAGAATATAAGATAATATAAGTTTTGCTAAATTGAAATATTTAATATGTTTAAGAATAATTTTACCAAGTAAGGTAATTTAAAAACTTGATGCTTGTGCAATATAATATGAATGCAACCTACTTAAATCGATAGAGTCCAGGAATAAGATTCTTCAACTGCAATGTTGGAGTCTCATTCAGTTGCACAGAATATCCAATTGGAACTTCAAGTACTTCCCACTGATACTTAACTATTTTGTCATCATCGGTACTAACTAAAATGTAGTAAACAATGCCAATGAAAAAAATCTTGAAATCAGCAGTACAAAAAACAGTTATTATGTAACAACTATGTTAATATTAAACTATTGATGTATTTAACATCACTATAAAAAGTGAGGATATATCATCCCACAGTACTAAAACATCAGAACCCAGCAGTAGTTGACATTTAGTGATAATGTGTGCAAATACGTCAAGAGAGTTAATCGTTTTTCAATTTTTACGCATGAGAAAATAACTTTAAATGCACCAGTCCATAAATATTTTCAAAGTCATAAAAATTACTTTAACACATTTTTGAGTAAACAAATTGGAGTTAATTTAACTTATTATAAACAGCAAATATACTCCAGAAATAATAATTACATGAGCTATATAACTTATTTTTGATTTAAGAAATAAGCTTGTACTATATTTGGTTTGACTTGTTTTTCACTCAACAGTCATTTGTTGCAAACAATGCTTCTATTGGAGTGTTGTTACACTAGCATGCTTCAATGTACTTAGCCCTTAGTTTGCCTCAACTAGTTAGATAGAAGCAGCTGGGTGAAGTTCGTGATTTTGAAGCAAGGAAGAAACAGAAGACTCTTGGCTAATGCTCTTGACTAATGCTTGGTTTGCTCCCCCCTCCCCTCAGGGATATCATTTTACTGACATTGTAACCACAGCATATTTAACGCGCCCTAGTCACCTTTAGCAAACACGACAGATCTTCAGTTAAGCCAGCATTCAAACTAACTACCTTATTATAATGAGAACGACGCCCTAACCAACAAGGCCACACAGCTCTTTTGTTGGGATGTAACTAAATGTTTAACATTCTATAACCAACAGATGATTCCAAAACAGGCACTCAATATTACATTAAATATCAGGAGATATTTAGAAGCAAATAAAATTGCATTATCAAAAAGTTTTCACTTTAAAAATGAGTATACAATAAACTTATATGAAATGGTTATATCACAAAAGAAAAATTAGACTTATTTAAGGAAATATATTTCTATAGACATATAGAAATATATTTATTAACACACTTTAAATGTATAAAAATATATTTCTATATATCTAAAGCGTGTAGATAGTAAGAAAATGTTTAACAGTTATTTCTTATGTTAATCATTGATACATGATTTTAAAAAAGTTTAAAATAAGGAAACACATTATAATAAAAGTTGCAGAAGTCAACAAATACTTCCTAGTAAAAATTATGAAAGGTAACTTTTATATTTAAATAAATAATAGTTTGAATATGGGTTTTTATAAGTGTTGCAAACATTTAACTTTTATTTTTAGTTTATAGAACAGTTTTTTTTTAGAATATAAATTAATTAAAATTAAGTATTTGTTACAGCAAATTATTTCATAAATAATTTTCCTTACTTTGCTGAAAAAAATTAATTCTAACTTTTTTTTTTTTTTTCCAAAATATAATTTACTTGACATTTAAATCATATAAAAAGATATATTTAAACTTTAAAGTCTTTTATTTATTTCAACAGCTTAAGAAAATATGTTGCCCAATTAAAAAATTTTCTTAAGAATTACATATCTTCACAAATAACTGAGGAAATATAATATAATACCACTAATATCAAATACCTTGTACATATATCCTTGTTATAACACACACATAAAAAAGTAATTTTTCACAAAAATTAGTAATCTACAATTAAACTAATAAGTGATAAAATTGTGGAATTATTAGTTCATATATTGATGGGTAGAAATGAACATTTTATTAATAAAAAGTATAGTTAAATTAAGCAAATAATATATATAAATACATTAAAATTATTAAAAACTTACATGATCCATCAAGAACAGTATCTTTATTTGGAAGTTTTACAGTAACAGCTGAAGGCTGAATTATGGCAATGGGAGGTTTGTTTTCACGTTCAGCTAGAAAAGAAACAGAATGCTTAAATATAATTTTTGTTAAATAAAAAAATCCATGTGTATTATTTTTAAAAAATCTACTACATAAGCTTGTTCAATTTAATCAAAGCAACAAAAATCTGAATTTCAATTAAAAAATTAGCAGATATAAATTTTCCCTTTCTGTTAACTTTTTGGATTAATTCTCTGTCATTTGGATTGGTTACAGGAATGTAAATAATCTAACGATGAAATCAGAAATGAATTGATTTAAAGATTTACAATTTAAGTAAAATCTGAATCATAACTTATTAATATATAAATAAAAACTACTGCAGAAATTAGTTGTTTAAATAAGCAAAATAGAAAATTTATTTAAAATAAAAAAGTAGCAATGCCAATATTTTCAAAGAAGAAGCAAAAATGAACAAACTTAGAAGTAAGAAAAATAAAAATTCAGCCAACTTTATCTCCATGTAACATGGAATTCCTACTTACGAGGCAAAACTGTCACATTCACCATAGCTTCTCCAACAGCTTTATCAGATGACACAGTAACTTTAAATGTGTATAAGCCTGCTCTTAACTGAAAATAAAGTATCTTTTGTGAACATGATGAAAAAGTTACCGATAAGTAAACACTAGGTTATCAAAAAGAGAAAATAACACATGTTTCTATAACAAGACATGTAGTAACAATTCTATGACTTTACAAAAGAAATGGAAGATACAAGAGGTTTTTGCGTCATTATAACTTTATTCAAAGTTGCACTTTGACATACATGTCAGAATAAAAATACAACTCTTTCTTATGAGAAAAAGATTTAGAGTTCGCAAAAAATTTTATTTTATAATAACTTTCATGTAAATCATGAAATTTTAAAGAATATACATTTTACAGCTGTTAAAAAGTAGGCAAACTTATAAATTAAAAATAGAATGACAATTTCCATGTTTATGATAAAAATCAATTTATGATCAAGTAAACTTTATATAAATTCATAAAATATTTTAATGTAAAGTTCTACATACAATTAATTCCAAAAAAGTATCACTTGAAGGAAATAATTAAATTTAATATATTTAGAACATATATACTCTTTTTTATTATGATGCTGTTGTTACTTTGTCACTGAAAAAGTCAATGGAGATGGAGCCAAAAGTCTGTATGACAAGCCTTGCCAGATTTGGAGCATCAAGAATGTAAAGGATTTTGATTTTGTTTGTTGCTCAATGGTAATTTTTTGCACATGAGGGATAGTTAGAATGGGGCCTACAGTTTAAAATAGGATTCTGAATCACTGCAAACATGATTCAAACCCATGAAATGTTGAATTGAAAACAAGAGAGTTAACCATTTGGCTGCCAGCATGGCATGAATGTAACGGATGTCCTGTGGTGATCAGCCAAGTTCGTAAAGATACCTTAAAGTTAAAATCAATCATTGATGTTAGTTGGATTAGCAGACAATTTTTACATAAAGGAAAAGATCTAGAGTAATTTTTGGCAGATATCCTTAATTCCTTTGAAATGGCCAGTATGAAGTCTTGCTATTGCATAAGAAAGGCCTTTGGAGCAGTTGAGTTCTAAGATCAATGATTTACTTCTTAAGGAAACCAGTAACCTTTAGAGAGTGTGACTCTGGATGGCAATTCATGTATGTCTGGAGGAAAATAGAATAATTAATGGGTGGATGAAAATAAAATATTCAGCAGACCAACAAGTGAAAATCCAACCTCATCAAGTAATGGTTTTCTTCCATGAATAATGTTTTTTTATTATGATCACATATTATGATTAATATTATACAAAGATTTTTTAATGATTTATTTCATTATCATAGCATTCCAAGAAGCTCCATAAATATCCAAGGTAATATAGTTAATCAGGAAACAAAGCAAAAACAAAAAATATCATTCCTAAGACTATAAGTAGAGACAATAACATACACCATTAAAACTAACAATGAAAACAGGTATTAAATTCTCGTCACATTAATTTGAAACAAATGGTATTTTAAAGGATCATTAGAATAAGGACAAATAAAATATAGCTAAAAAATAACAGGAATAATACATAATTGTTCAAAATAATTTGCAGAGTTAAATCATTATAAAAGGAAAATAAATATATAATAAAACATTTAATAGTTAAATTAGTTACATAGTTGATATATTTCTTATTAGAATCCCTCAATAGTGCTAATTAAATGACTAGCATTGGGCAAATATATTTTTTTATTTTTTAAATATAATTCAGCAGAAAATTTACTTTTTTACTATCAAAATTTGAATAACTTCTATTATTGATACAAGTTAAATTCTTCATGTGAAATCACTTTTATGAAAGCAATACATTTTAATGCTTTTTCAATAAAATTTGCAAAATATAGCAAAAATACAAAAATGTCTAAAACAATTAATTTTTAAGACATATTTTAACAAGAATCTCTAAAACTATTAAAATTTCTTTCCATTCTTTATTAAATTACCAGTGTTCAGGCAATATTACAAAATTTCATGTCAGTAAAGATATATTTATTCTTAAGATGAATTATAAACTATCATTTTTATAGTGATGCACATAACGGAAATACAGTACTCAATATAGATAACTTTTATAAAAAAAAAATAAGGTAGTCATTACAAACATCTACAATCAAGGTGGGAATTTCACATACAGAATTGTTATTTGTAATTTTTCCACAGCACCATGCCTGCTGTTGAAAAATACTTCCCTTAACATGCATGTTAGAAAATAAAATTTAAATATCAGAATTATAAACACAAAACTTAAAAGATTATATGAGAACACATGTCATTCACTTATTATAGAGGATTTAAACTTATAATCTCTTATTTTAATAGTAAAGCAAAATATAGTTATCATAGTTGTAAAGCAAAGTACTAGCAACTTATTCAGCAAACTATATACATTGATTGAATGTATTTTTCAAAACATAGAAAATTTGCAATTTTAAATAAATTATGAACTCATAAAAATGTGCATAAAACACAATGTTATCAAAATAAAATACCTTGGAAAGTTTTAAATTTTTTGTATTTTGATCTTGCATTGTGCCAGTTTCATCACCTTCAGGATGTGAAATTAAAGTCCACTCATATTTATAAGTATCACCTTTAGATAATGAAATGAAAAAGCACTTGTATCAATAAAATATTAAAACGTAAAATTTATTAAAATTTTATAATAAAGTATAATTTGTATTGGTTCTGGTTAATAAATAGAAAAAACTAGATAGCTAAATTAAATTTACAAAAAATAATAATTATAATGAAAGTTATAAGAAACTTAAGTGCTGTCCTTTTTGATTGATTAACTGCAACTGATAAAAGGCTATAATATATAGATAAGTTAAAAAAATTTTTTTTTTTTTTTTTTTTTTTTTTTTTTAAAGCAATTTTCTTAGCATACTAAAATTTATAGCATAATAATATTAAGAATTTTAATGAACTTTGAAGACACAAATATGGAGAAATTTTTCACCAATATATAAAATTATATAACACAATTTTAAGTACAAAAGTCAATATAATTTAAATAATCAAGTAAGAACAGTTTACATACAGAAGACATTTATGAATATGGTTAGTCAGAATTGTTTATCTATCCAAATTAGAACTTGTGCAAAATGGAATGTGTTGATATGAGTACAGAACTGTGTGTTGCAAATAAAAATTTAAAATAAAAAGCAGGAACTCCAAATAAAAATATTACACAGAAGAAAATAATTACATACATAATTAAAGATCCCTTTTTTTCAAACTAGGTATAAGTTTATAAACAGCAGCAGTAAGCATCAAAAGAAACCTGTTCTAATATTTATAAAATTAAATTGTGCTAAAAATATGTATTTCTAGTCTTCTTTTTAACAAAATAAGTTTTTAAACACGTAGGTATAATTCGCATCATCTGAAAAATGTTATTGATTAAGATGTTATATTTCGCTTTAAATCATTCAGATATATACAGTAAATATGTTCATGCTGAGAAATGAAAGAAAGCCATTTTACCATAGAGTTTCTCACATGAAAGTGCTTTATAAGATAAGAATGTGTATTCAAACACTAGTGTAATGAAAAAACCAACAATTGTGAGCAATGAAATTATAAAATTATTTTCCATTGTATTCAGTCAAATGAATTAATAAAAATTAACACAAGATAGATGCAAATTAGCTTAAATTTGCAAGACATCAGATTATTGAATGATTTAATTTGTTTTTTCATTTATTTATTCACTTCAGTTAATTTATTACCTTCCAACTGCTTCAAAGCATATGCAGAAAGAGTAACCTCATTTTCTGGAAGCTGTAATGTTACATTATCACCAGCAGAAACCACAAGTTGATGCATGGAAGAGACTGTAGTTGCAAGCTTTTCTGTTGTATTTTTTCCCAAAAATACAGGCTGTTATTACGTTACAGAATGAAAGTCAATAGAAAATTATTAATAAATTGCACAAACACAGTAAAAACAAATTTTTGTGTTTTTATCATTCCTATTTTAAATAATTTATAAATAGCAAAATACACATACATTCATTTTCTTAAAAATTCTGATTTGTTTAGTATGTTATAGTGAGCTCTTAAAAATTATACAATGAATAAACAATTATAAACCACTGAATTTGCTTTTCTCATTTTATGTAATGGATGGTGAAAGAGAATAACAATGCTGGCTGGTTGTCAAAGTTATGTTCCTCTTGAGATACTAAGGATTGAAATAGAAATATAATAACTGACTGGGTTAAACTTTTTTGGTAGATATAAGAATAAAAGAAAAAGTTTCTCACATATTTTATTCACATTTCACATAACAGTTCAAAATTTTAACTTCAATAAAAAGAAAATAAACTGAAATACATTTTAAACAAAAATGTTAAATAAACTGAAATACATTTAAAAATAAATAAACTGAACTGCATTTAAAAATATTTTACAATGAATTTTACTCTTATACTTTTATTTATTGAAGATTTTTATCATCTGAACAGAAACATTTTTATAAATAAAATCTTTTCAATTTCAATTTTGTGTTTTTGTTCACTGTTCCAGAATAATCAACTCTTGAAAGCATTTTTAATTTCAATAAACAGCTGTGTAAATTGCGAATCTAAATTACTTGTTTCACTAATTTGACAGCAAATATGATAGCAATATTATTTCATTCTTTATTATTTTCTACCATTTTATAATAATTACTTTTTATCAGTTTACAGATTTCCTTCTATAAAGAAAATATTTTATTTCAAAATTAACATTTCAGCTACTCATATATTGTAATAAACAACTGAAAAAACAGTTTTAGACTTAGATAGCACAAAAATATTAGAACTCTAACTAAAAAAGATTAAATTTTTGCATGAATAATAATCTTCTTGGAAGAAATTTTTCTTTTCTAAAATTATTATCAATCTACTTTAATTTCTAAATCAGTAATTGTTATACTAGATGAAGTGAGTACAGATAGGACAAGGATTTAATTTTATAATTTCTTATAAAAATATTCGAATTAAAACTATGTTTTAATAATTACCTGACTTGTAACACTAACTGGAGACACAGTGATGTGATGATCACGATTTGAAAGTGTATAGCTCTTTTTACAGCGTCCTTTCTCATCATGTTCATAGCCCTTATCACATCGACAAAATCCATTGCGTGAGCGGCTATTTTTAGAAACGCATTTTTCATGTTCATCACAATCTGTTTCTAATCCATACAAACATGTTTTCAATACAATGTCATGGACAGTACCAGAACTCTGATGTATCACATCTTTCACATCTTCTAGACTTAAATCAGAGTAGTTATCTTGGAAAAGTGTCCTTAAGAGTAATATCAAAAATAATTAAAGCTGTGGTTAATTATCATTTGTGATACAAATTAATTTACCACCTACACACAATTCATTCCTTAAAAATTATGTAAAGTAAAATATAATAGTGACTACAAACATAATAAATTTAAAATCATGCTTTCAAATTTCAAAATAAATAATTTTATAAGTTTAAATACACTGCTTAAAATGAATCCACACAAATAACGTTAAAGATATAAATATTATATTCACTAATTTATAATGTGAATCCAATATTAACAGTCATTTCTAAAATTAAAAAAAATTGTATTACACACATTTTAAACAAAATGTGATACACAGATAGAAAATAAGATATTTCAATCATAAAATTTAAGTCAATGAAACAATTCATTTCCTCACTAAATCTTGAAAAGCATACAAATAAATTTTCAATTCAATTCAAAGGGAAAATATAAAGCATTTCAAATTTTGAATTAAATATAACAACCTTTACTTGTTTTTTTTTTTACCAAAAATCAAATATCCATCATGATATATTATTAAATTTTAAATGCAAACATTTCCAAAAAACAGATTCTTTATAATTTTTTTTAAATGAAAAATACTTTTATCCATAGAGTTTTCAATAATGCTTCTTTTCTTATATGCACAAACTTCTATTATAAACAATAAATAATTCCAAAAAAGTATTTTTAATATATTGATAAAATCTTTTTAATACATTTGTTTGTCACTCAACGGTCATTTTTCGCATAAGAGGGCTAATTAGACTGGTACCTAAGGTTTAAAGTGGATTCCGAACCACTACAAACATCCATGCCCAAGGTGGGATTCGAACCCACAAACTGTTGAACCAAAGCCAAGAGCCCTAACCATACGGCTGCCAGCTCAGCAATTTAAAATATTGTCTTCTTAAGTAAAATTCATTATGTTAAAAAGTTAGTTCTTAAATGTATAAAATGGATGAAACATCATTCAGAAATATTAAGAAATTATTACCAGAAAACAAAAAATAATTAACTAAAAATAGAAAACTTCAAAAATAATATAAAAAAACATTTTAAACATGATTAAAGATCTTAATTAAAAATTTTAAACATGATAAAGGGGATCTTAAAAGTAATTTATTTTAATTATTATATCCATTCCTTTATATATTTCAATATAAGCAATTTCCTTTCAAGAAAAAAAGTCCATCTAATAAGTTCACAATTATATTCATCTAGAAACTCCAAAAAATACAAAACATAAGAGGAAATAAATTAGAATAATAATATATGATTAACAACTATGCAAGCAAGTAATTTTGTATTATCTAAACAACTTAACACAATTACACATTTGTTTAAGTTTATATTTATTTCAGAAAACTATTGGTCATTTGGAACTTATTAATGTTTGACATGCAATTGTAATCTGCAGATAATACATTTCAATACATTCAAAAAATATATTTTATAGTTTCATAACATGAAAAATAAATAGCAGAAAATATTTAAGGAAATAAACTTATAACACCAAAACCTATAAAAAAAATATGCAGAAGCAAATTTATAACTCTTCTGTAATATACAGAAAATATATTCAACAAAAAGTAAAACATTATAAGCTTACTTCTCATTATCACTATCCACTATTTCATCACCAAACATACTTTCCTCTGAAATAAACAAAAGAAATTTTTTGAAAAAAAAAAATAGATTTCTTATTATTTATAGATTAAAAATGTTAAAATAATATTTAAAATATTTAAAAAATATCTGAAGTCCAAGAGATACTTAGCTGATAATTCTACAGAATTGTTACTCTAACATTTTTTATATTTTTCAACAAAAATTTGAATTTTTTAAAAATATCTTTATGTATTAATTTTTATATAAAAATTTGATCTGAATTACAATGCTTTTCAAACATTGCAAGTATTGCAATCAATAAAATTGTATTCTTCAAATGAAGTACAAAAACCCTGTCATTAGCAAGTGGTAAAAGCTTATAAAAGGTCTACTAAAGTATTGGAAGAATTGAGTACTAGCTAGAATGAAAGCAAACCATTCCACATTCACCTTAATGACATTTATTATAGATTAAAACATAGGTCGCCAAATCCTTTTGAATGCCTATATTCTAAAGAATTTTCACACCTTTCTAACTATGTCCAGCTTCTATGAAAAAAAATGATTTTAGTAGTCTATTTATAAGCTACAAAAAGAACTTTCTTTAATTTTTATATATTTATTTTGAAATTTTAAAATTACTAATAAATATATGCAAAACCTTACATAAAACAGTTTAATAATTTTCCAAAGACAATCAATAAAACTATTAGACTTAATGATTCTTAAAAAGATAAGTTCTAAATCAGTTTTCCATCACTTTTGAATATTAGTATTTAATTTATTTTCAATACATAAGAAATCAATCAACACGGTTGAAACTGACTTCTAACATAAAAAAACAAAGAATAGTAGTAGGAAAGACATGGATAGATCAAAACTTTTGTACTATATATTCATATTCAAAACTTTCTCAACTTTGAGTTTTTGCATAGTCAAAATAGGGTAACAATTCAACTAATTCTTTTTGAAAATGGAGGACCACATATTCAATCATCACAACAATTTATTATGATACACCAACATTTTCTTATGATAATAATTTCCCAATTTTTAAAGTTTATTTGCATGTCCATGGGTACGTACCATTGTAACTTTCAAAAATTAATTTGAATTCATAAACTAAATGGGAAAAGACATGTATTATTTAAATAATAATAAAAATCTAAATTATAATTAAATGTATTAAAGCAATTTAAAAAATATTTAACTAAATCTATATTTATGATTTTTCAATAAATTTTTCCATCGCCTCTATTTTCAACAGATTTTTCCCTAAGTTCCACAATCTCAATTAATAAAGTTATTTAATTCAAAGAAGTCGATATTTACAAATGTATCAACTAATGAATAAATATGGTTCTTGCAAAGTAATGACTCTTAAATGGAAATTAAATAACTCATAAGAAAAAAACACTACATATTTTTTATCAGAGCTTGAAGACTATGTAACTGGTTTAATTTCCAATTATCATGCCAAGAATTAATAAGTTATCTTGCTAATCTAATTTAAGTCACTACACATAATATCTAGTTACCAAATATCAATTGTACACAAACATCAATTTTCAAGCTCGCACTATTTTAAATTTCAAGTATAAAAATTTTGAACATTTCCTAATAATTACTTACAACAGAAATATTAAAATGCTAATAATTAGAAACTAATTACTCAAACATTACATAATTACTCAAACATTACATAACTCAACATTACGCAAACATTACATAAATCTAATTACTAAAAAAATCTAATTAATAAAAAAATTGAAATATTTATAAGCAATACTTAACACATAACATAAAATATTAGATACAACAGCAACATTAATTAAATACATAAAATAATTAAACTAATCATTGCTTACAGAATCATTGGCATCCATATGAAACAATGTTCTTGGAATGATTACATGATCACCATGAGGAAAATAATAATAGGAGCATAAATTTATATTATAAACTTTGAAAACAAATTTTACATTTAAGAAATATAAAACAAAAAATTCACTGCAAACAAATATTAAAAAAACTTTACTTTCAAAAAAATTTCAAAACATAAACATTAAAATATTCACTGCAAATGCTTACACCGTAATAAAAGAAAAAACAAATTTCATATCAAATGCTTCAATGGTTACAAGCACTCAAAACAAATTTCACTCATGTGCACGATCATGTTACATAATAAAATGAAAGTTACATCATAAATGCATTCTGATGCAGTTAGCCCATTTGGCTCATTTTATCACCCACACTAAACAGTAGTCTTCAGGCCAGAATTCATTTCAATGATTTTAAATAAATTCTATTTATCAGCATAATGATCATACACATGATCAACTAGTAAATTATATAAAAATTGATTTACCTAAAAATTATGTGTTAAAAATGCTTCATTTTATTAAAAATATAGAACATTTATCAAATGATAAAAAAAAAACAATGATAAAATAAGCAAAGTCCTTTTTAAACTATAACAACAAATCAAGGCATACCTTGAATGAAAAAAAAAATGGAACAACAAGAAAAGATTTTTTGAGAGAATTAAATTTGGACTATATATAATTTTTAAAGAGAGCTGAATTCTTTTTTGACAAAGATATTTTAAATAACCAAAACATAAAAGCATAATGAGTTAAAAACATTTTGGAAATTGAAACAGTCAAGATACAACTTAAAATTGAAGTCTGTCTTATTAAGCTACATTTACAGATTCCACAAAAAATTCTAATACACAATTTATACTAAGAACAATGCAACCGAAATCTTAGAATGTCATAAATATACCTGACTAATAATAATGCTGAGAATCAGTATGAAAGAATAATGCATGCAAAACAAATTATTATTGAAAAGATTACAAACAATTAATATTAACTTGTAAACAAATGATGGTTATTTTACTTCCATGAAGAATAAATGAAATGATCAAATTTACCAAGCCAGTAAACAGATATGGGTATACTAATTATCCAACACTTGCAAATTAATAATATATCTTATAAAAAGAAATCCAAACAATTGATACCAGCAACACATAGCAATCTGAAATGAGACAAAATCAAAAATACTGAATTATTCAAATTCAGTTGGATCAGCATCCTGGTTTTAATTAAATAAGATAACTGTAAGCCAAGGTTTATACAGATTTCCGAGAATCAAATTCCAGGATTTTTTCCTGGAGTCAAATAATAAATTGCAGGAGATATCAAAATTCATGTTAAATAAGTTTTTATTTAAAAGTTGTTCTTAACCAAATATGCATATAATTATATATGTGCAATATTTTCCAATAATGTTTGCAAATAATAGAAACAAATAACTGCCAAAAAATTTATATATAAGAACATTTTTATTTAATTTATTATATTTAATGATAGCTTAAAAAAACTTCAATAAATTTACAGCTACAACAGAAAAAATTTATTTAAATCATCAATGTTCTTCATAATCCTGGATTATGCATTGTATAAAATAGTGGATAATTTTAGAATTTTTAAATATCTTTACAATAGAAACCTATCTATTAACTTATTGAATATTTCAGACACAAAATGTGTGCAACAACCATATAAATATACTTACCCAAAATAAATACAACTATTAGATTACTAAGTGTCCAGAATGACTTTTCTTTCAATTATCATTTACTAAAAACAATTCTAAATTATTCTTCTGTTTTCAAACTATACTTCACATCTACATTCCAGGCTCTTTTCTGTTTCTTTCATCAATCAGATTTTACATTTTTTGGATGTTTATATATACAAATATAGGAAATATATATATATATTTATATATATCTATATATATATATATATATATATATATAAAGGCATACTAAATAATTTATTTCAGTGTTTATTTTATTCATCTCAATTCACTGAAATTATATGCAATATTTATCAAGGAATAAGGAATATAAGGGGGGGGGATTGAACATCTAATTCAAAAATTTTATCTTTAAATATTAACATTCTGTGAATTTTTATACAATATAAAGAAAACAGAAACAGAGGAAAAATCAATTAAAATTGCCCATCTCATTCCACAACATGACTATCTTACTGATTATTTGACTTCATTTCACTCATAAATATCAATACAACAAATGGTGATGACTAAACTAGATTAGCATGAAATTATTGTGGCTGAACTGGATGTTTATTTTAGTCATAAGTTATCAATACAACATTGATTATGCCACCATCTAGTGGTAACATTAAGAGCTAATACTCAATTATAATTTCAAATTTCATTGAAAATTTTAAAATATTATTAAAAACAAAAAATTCAAAACAATTATAATATTTTCTAGCAAAAAAATGCAACAAGGCAAATAAAATTTCCAGTCATTTCAGTGGCTCTTAAAAATAATCTTCGAATTCCAGGAGTTTTCTAGGGGTTGTACAAACCCTGATAAAAAAATCGATAGAATACAACTCATCATGGAATATAAGTTATCAGACATAAATTAAATTTCATATTATACATATTGTCTTGGACATGAAATTTTACCAGGGAACTTTATTAGACTAGCAATTGAAAAAAAAGTAAATCAGAAATCGCAATATGTGATAAATTATTGATAGAATTGAAATTGTTAAAAGAAAATAGCTTGCATATGATGAAGATTTTATTAACAAAAAATGAAATATATGTATGAATGTCTATGAATTTTCAATTTATTAAATAAGTAAACACAGTTATTTCAATTGCTTTCAATTTCACACACTATGCAATATCAAAGAAAGGTAAGCATTCAGGCTCACTCTAACCTAATAACAGGATCCATTCATTCAAACAGAAAAGATTCTAGGTTTGATTCTTGCTATAGTCGAACAAAGGTAAGGTATGAATAAAGTGACCATTTATGTTTTTATTCAAAACAGGACATTGGCTTATTTAGATCAAATCATAGGTAGTGAATTAAAAAAAAACACTTTTTGAAAGTTATTTATTCAGAAAAAGTTAGTTAGCTTAAAAGTTACGAATCATAAAATATAGGTACCCAAAATGTTTAGTTATATTTATATTTATCAGAAGAACAAATTTGTCTTAATATAGCTGGTGAGGATTTCAAGTAAGAATGAAACTCTTGGCAGGTTTTTCTATATTCACCTTAATTATCAGCATTGCCTTTAGAACTGAATTTCACAGAATTAGAATTTTTCTCAGAATTTCACAATTTGTTCATAATAGAAAATACTCTTTCTACTGGAGCATTTATAGCAGGCAAACATAAAATATATTCAATTACAACAGAAAAGTTTGCTACTCAAATTTCCATGCGGTTTCTGAAAATGGGACAATTTTGCACTCCACAATCCATTTCAGGTACACTAAGACTCGCAATTGTACAAAGGGACAGTCACATTTAAAATGGGACATCTGGTCACGTTAGGTATGAAACATCTCTGCATACATATTTGCCATGATAGGCATTTGAAAGTTTTTAGTTTATTTCATTGTGAAAAATGAATGCAGCTCATTATTTATAAGAAGTTTACCCAGAAGGTAATTCACAGAAAATGTTTAAAATGTCTTACAACAGCTTACAACTAGTTTGATTACCAACAATGTAGTGCCAAAATAGATATAAATAATAGATTAAAAATAGCTTTAAAATCTCGAATGAGAAAACAAAATCCTGTGATATGTATTACAAATGACTTATACAGCACAAATAACACACAATCTACATGCAAATGTAATGAACTCATTTATTTTAATATTTCAAACATTCATTATGCATTAACATAACCCTTTACAGAGAATGCTATTTATTTTAAATTTAATTTTCTTCCTTTTTGTACAATATGAAAATGATGATTTATGACGAAATAAAATAAAATTGAGTACAGAAAAGAATAAAAGCATAAGTAAAATAATAATAATAAGTTTTTATAACATTACAAAATATCATACCATATAAAAAATAAGTCTACTTAACTTATTTTTCAATTAAAAGTCTACATTATGATTCATTTGCTCATCATGCTGCATGACATAAATATAAGCTTCGCAAACCCATGACTAATAAAATTTTATTAAATTTAAGAGAAATTTAAATTTTTTTTATACAGGGATTCCTCACTCAAGTCTATCATGTGTTACATGAATTAAATTGACGAACTTTTATATTTCTCAAACATAGCACAAATTAAATACATGCAGTTAAGCATGCATTCTAGATTTTCATATACACACAAAAGAACTATTTCACATAAACTTTCAGTAGGAATAAACTATTTATGTCAACCATAAAGAAATGCAGGAAAAAGGTAAACAAATAATTGATAGTCTTATTAATCTCAAATTAATTACACTAGTCCGGAATAAAATGAAATTACCTACCTGGGAACCGAACAACCACAACATATGAATTCTCAAATTTCATTCCTTTTCTTTTAAGTGGCTGGCAAAGCTTATAATTATGACACTGAAGTGAAAAGCAATTGGCATTGAAAAAAAAAGCCATATTGCAATCTCTATCTTCACAGCATGCTTCCACACAATCAGACAATGTTTCTGCATGGTTTACTTTCTTATAAGTACCAGCAGATTGATTGCCATATGGAGTGGAATGGGAAAATACTGATAGTTTGTTAAACATAAGATTTCTGCAACGTGAATGCAAATCTGCAAAGACAAATTTTTGAAAATTATAAAGTCTAAATTCAAGTACTATAACCAGGTATATTAAAATAGTATACTAAGTATTGTAAGAAGAGAGAGTTTTTTCTTAAATAACAGCAGCACTCAAAAAAGAATGAGGAAAAATAAAACTATGAATTTATCTTATTAAATATAAAGAATGATATGTAGAATTTGTTACATAATTTAATACAAATTAAAATTCACTGAAAACTATAGAACAAATGTTGAAAAAATAAAATATATAAACTGAATTTTAAAAAATGTTACAAAGCCTCAAAATACTAAAAACACATTTAAATCTAGAATTTAAAAAATGATTAAATATAAACATGGCTTGAACCAAATTGATGGAAAATAAAGTCAGATATTGACGATAAAGAAAATAATGAATGTGCTAAAACATATCTTCAAGGAACCAAAATATGGCATTGTTGGATTTCTTATATTGGATTATACAAAATAGCTGATGATATAAAGAATACTGAATCAGGTAATAGTACTTGAAGAGCTGCATGTATTATATTATTCCCCATTCAGTTAAACTCTACCACAAAAATATGAAAAAAGCATTTTTCATTAGGAGAAATAGAATCACAAGTATTATTTGCAAAATAATCAAGGACCAATAACATGTTTTGCATTAAATTTTGAAAAAAATTGAAAATGATAGAGAAATTTCAAGAAATAGGCTTTTTATTATTAGGTCTAAATGCATTTTCATCAACTGTTGCTGCTAGATGTACAGAATGTTGAACAAACAATGCTTTATATTAAAAGTTATTTCTCAATGAAAATGCTTAATAATTGGAAATTTGAAAGTGCTTCAGACAATTTGAGGTAAACAGAAATTTTATACAGAACTGTCTTGAAAACACTAAAAATTTTGTTGAAAAGAAATATCTACAAAATGCAACACAATAAAGAATTAAAATAATGTGACTTCATCATTCACCATGAGAATATGAATTCAGTAAGGTGAAAGAATTCATTATGAATGACTTTACATTGTGCTTTTCAAGTTATCTGTATTAAGTGCATTTATCACCACTTGAAAGGGTTGATGAGCATAATTATTGTGTATGCAGAAGACAATCTACATTAATGTGTTAGAGGATACATACAACAACTTACAGTAACAATCTGGTGGTTGTGGTTGTAGTTTATTACTTTTTGCACATGTAGGTTAATTTACCAAGATCTACACTTTAAAGTGTATTCAAACTCACAAAAAACATCCATACCCAAAGACAGAAATGAATTCATGAACTGTTGAATTGAAGGCTAGATTATATTTAATGGATTTTTGCAACAGATTTTATAAATAGTTCATTCTTCAAGCAAGACAGTGATAAAAAAGTTTCTAGTAAAAGCTATACGACATTGACACCAAACAATATAGTTCTAAAACCTTGGAAAGTATGCTGGTGCAACAACCATATATACACTAGAATAGTTGCATAATGTTGTGATTGTTATGGTGCCTAATTTCAAAGATATGCAGTTGAATAACAGGAAGCAAATTGAATGGCTGAAAGTAATTTTAAATTTTATAGGTCATGTCACTTAAAAAATTGCAATGCCATCTTTTGGTTGCAAACAAAAATTATATGAATATTTCCCTAGTGTCCTATTTTATACAAATGCCAGATTCTATTCCATCAATTAAGCAATTAAAATATTTTACACTTTTACACTCTTGTTTACCATATAGTTATACTTACAGTATTATAAATTAAGGGTATGTTAAAACAGTTTTCTTTTTCATAAAATAACATAACAATTTTCACAATATTTAATTAAGTAAAAGTGTACAACATTAAACTTTATTTACTCTTTTGGGTAGCTTTCAGAATTACTGTTCATTTGTGTGTATGTATATAGGTTCCAGAATAAAAATTTCACAAGCTGTTGACTTAAATACTTTTAAATGGGAAAGAAATAAAAAAATTTTCATTTTTTTTCTCACAAAGTAACAGTAAAGAACATTCGCAGATATACCCAAATTATTATTATTATTATTATTTAATATTACAAACAAGTCTCGATTACAAAGAAAAAAGTTCAGAAATAAAATTGAGTGTAATTTTATTAATATAAAAATAAAAAATTATGAAAATAAACATTAATATTTTCATTCTTTGAATAAATAAATAAATATTTACATACATTAAGCTATGCATTAATAAAGAAATGTTTAAATGCATTATCAATGATATTATATTTTTAAAAATACTTCAATCTCAAAGAAAAGTGAAAAAAATGGAATAAGAAATTTTTGAATGATTTTCTATAGAAAATATAATTTTTAAGAAGTGAATAATTTTATTATGTAGTAGAACTTCAGAAGAAATATTTGAATAAAAATCACTTTTAAATTTCACATTAATGATTCATAACAGCTTGGAAAGAAGCTTGTCGAGAAACAATTTCAAATGCAAAGTCGATCCTCGGCGAGACCTCACCAAAATAATAAACGCGAACTTCAATGACAGCAACGCAAGGAGAAAAGAGTGAAGTTCCAGTTTGAGAAACGCCGCTGTCCTATCGTTGCCATACCGACAAGTTAAAAGTTAGACACCTTTGCTAACTCCGGATCCCATCAGCAAAAACTTTAAGGCAAAACAGCTGAACATTTTTCTAACCATATGTAAATTATTTTTGACTCTTTATTCTGTTTATGCAAAACTGTTGTGTATAAATAGCAGATACCTCTTTGGTCAATCTATCTACTTCGTGGTCAGACTGCTGATCGTCATATTAGTAAAACTGCTCGTATTGATTCGTTGTACATATTAATGCATTGTAAATAAATTTAAAGTATTTGTTTTAATTTAGACTTAATATTTAATCGGATTTTAATCATGTCTAAAATTATTTTTCACATAAATATGATTTTGTTACTTATTGCATTTACACATTATATGAATGCATATTTATGTTGATTTTTTCCCTTTTTCAAGGACTGTCTGAAATCAGATTGTTTGTAACAGCCACTCTATTCAATTTCAGATTATAGTTTTGAATCGAATATTTTTTAAACTTGAATCTGAATTTTTAAATTTAATATATTTTAATCATTAATAAAAACATTGAATAGAATTTCATTTTAATATAAAAATAAAATTCGGATTAATGGAAGGGTAAATGTGGGATAAATACATAATTTATATTTCATTATTTTTCTCATAATAAAAATGAAAATAAAAACAATGTTATATGTTCAAATGGAAAATACTTCTCCAAATTATTTTCTGTCCAGAATGTCTTCATGAGTAATATTTTAGAAAGATATTCTTTCGGTTTGTTCACTAAGCTAAGTTATACAGTTCAAAGAGGGAAATGTCTCAAAATTTCAGTTTTTTATTTTAACAAGTATTATATTGATGTATGAAATGTGACAAGAGTTTTAAAATAACTGTATAATTTACTTTAAATCATAAACATGTCTTTTTATCTGAAACAATATAATTGCTTATATTGTTACAAATATGTAAATTTTCATTCTTCTTATAAAACTTTTCTTTTTATCAAACAGTATTTATCTACATTTAAAGGAATCCATTCATAAATCAATGTATATAAATATCACATATTTGATATCAACATTTACATCTGAGCGAATAGATTTCATAAAATGAAAGTTCTCAATGTATAAAATTTTTATGCATATTTTCCTAAAAGACTATGAATTTTATTCAGTATACATAAGTGAAGTTAATATAAAGAAAGTAGTAAAATAAGAAAGAATTGTAAAACTACAAAGAAATACAAAATCTTACCACTGTAAGCAATGTCCAAGCCAATGATAAGGAAATCAATGATAAAGAAAATATTAGCTTTCATTTTTAGGATAAATTATTATCATACCAAACTGCAAAAGAAAATATTTTCACATAAGAATTTTGTTTAAATTATTAAAAATAGATTATAGTAATATAAAACTGAGATTTTACCAAAAGAATTTAGAAAATAACTAGCATTTAACAAGAATTATACTGAATGCCACGTAATTTTAATCAGTTATACTTTTAGCATTTCTTTCACATACTTCTATCAATAATTAAATGCTATGAATGCAAATTAATGTGATATATGTTAAGAACATAGGAACGATTATGATGTGCAAAAAAAATTTATATATTCGCTAATATTTAAAAATAGTGCAGTTTCTTCAGATTAAGTATTTTAAGAGCAAAACATTTCTATGTTTTGTCTCAGTAATTACAAATAAATGTGTATTCCAGTAAACGCTCACACACAATTTTAACAACAAAATAAGATTAATGTTTTATTCAATACTGGCAAGAATATGTTAATCTCAAATAAGACAGTAATGTTTCATTTTTGATTAATTAGATTTACATTCTATAACTGTTGAGTGTTTGCTCTTCACACACAATTGTAATATAAAAATTTTCAATGTTGCAGATGCAAAAAATTCCTAACAATATAAATAATAACAATAAAGCTGTATACGTTAGATCATTTATGCTAAATATATACTAGACAGGATGATTAGTCAAATTATAAAACTATTTCAACATAAATTGGCTGCAATGTGGATATAGGTTTCTACTTGGTTAATATTTTATAATTACTATTTTTTTTCTTACTTCTCTTATTATAGTCTTTTTAAATGATAACAAGATGTACTCATATTTGCCTTTCAATTTGGTATAAAAGCATGTATTTACAATTTTATTTGTTAATAATTATTACCTAATTATAGAATGAGTTTTAAATCTTGTATAAATACTTTCTACATTTTATTTGATATAATACAGCATAACACAATAAAATATTCTTAATATATATTAAATTTTGAACGAGATTTTTTCTTCCCAAACTAGTTTTGATAATACAGCTACTGAACATAACTAAGTTAGGTTGAAAAATTTCAAAATTTGTGTGTGTGTGTTTCATAAAATTAACACATTAATATCCTATCAAATAAATTCCTCTAAAAATACATAAACTTATATTATAAATATACATACAACCACATACATCTGTTAGACTTCATAAAACTTATGGGTCATTTTTGTATATCGTAAAGACTTCTATAAAATGTTAACTGGTAGTTCTATAAACAACACATGGACATCCAGGATGGATGAGTTTTGGTGGACTCACATTTGGATCTGGAATGGACATAATTTATACATCCAAGATAGATGTAATTTGAATGTAAACTGCAGATGTAATTAAAACAACCATTACGAATGTTATTTGGGCATGTATCAAAAGTAAGTAATTAACTGCAACTATGTTCCTTCTTTGCCTCTATAATTTTAAAATAATTTTTTCCAGATAACTAAGACATTTACAATAAAAAAAATTTAAAATAATAGCTCTTCTGTATGACTCACATTTGTGTTTTGAAATAATTTGTCTTTATTCCAAAGAATAAAAAGAAAGTGTGAAACAAAGAATATGTTATTTAAGTGTAGAAAATAAATCATATTTGCATGTACTTTTTTTTATTATTTAAAATTGTTACAAAGGTATTTAATATCAAAAGATGTTTATTGCTTTTATTTTAAAAATTTGTCTTGATGATAGAATAACGTTTTTATGTAATATTTTTTTAAATCATTAAATTTTTAAGCAGAAAAAATTTAAGCATTGGGAATAGGATAAAAATTACTTGAAAGAATGTATAATACTGCAAAATAATTTTCCTAAATATAAACCATTAAATTTCTGTGTCTTTCAAGTCAAAATATTTTTCTTCTTTTCATCATTTTTTTATTGAATATCAATTTATAAATCCATAATTCAAGACTTTGTTTCTTAGGAAGAAAATATTATATCACCTGGTACACAAGACTACTATATCAACTTAAGAGCTATTAAAATAGTTTTTTGAAAATTAGTGTTCTTATATTTGAAGTTAAATGAAGGGTGAGTTTATTTCCTATGGATTTTAAAAGATTACTTTCTTGGAGATGTAGAAAATTCAAATTTCCAATTAATTTCAGCATTTTTATTTTAATTGAAAAAAGATACATAGTATTATGTAAAAATGATTAAATATCAACTGTGTACATGTTTGGTGATTTCGCATTTTGAATGTTATATGAATCTGATTTCCTATAATATTTTGTATTCACTTAGTTTATAAACAGTAATATTTCTAACATAGTATTTGTAAACAAAATTGCTTATTTTCACAATGATACTTGTAATGCTTGATATTTTTTTATATTCACATTTCGCACATGTTTTCTTTCTTTCTTTCTTAACTTTTTTTTTTTTTTTTTTTTTGCTTAATATTCTTTAAAAAAAAATCCATCTCACTCTGGTATCTTCAGAACAAATTATTTAATGTAATTTTAAATATTTGTGTTGCGTTACAATTTAATTATTTTGGTTTTACAAATTTGTATTACCGTATTTTCCTGTATATAATCCACAGCGTGGCGTATTATCCGCAAGCCCCTTTATTCCAGGATGAGAAAAAAAGGCGTCGCATAATCCGCGGCAAGTTTTCTGACGAATAGTCGAAAAATTAGGCTGCTGTTAAATTAACACCAAATAAAATAAATATTCATTATTATTAAAACTATAATAAATTCTACAGAAAAAAAAACATATAATGATAAAGATCTATTTGAATCCACCTCAACGCAAAGTGCGATTAACTGAGATGAAAGCACCATATCGATCAATGTCCGAGAAGATTCTAGTAAAACTTATTGATTATTAGATTTTAATAACTTTTAAAATGAGGTTAGACATATTTTAAAAATAGACTATATTTGTTTCGTTAATAGGTAAATGAAAGAAATGGACTACTTTCTAAGCGCGCATGGAATACATTTTTCTTTGTACAGCGCATGCTTTGTTTTTCACCTTACATTATGCGTTTGTCGACATTTTTTTTTCCATTTGACTTACCTGCAACTTAATAATTTTCACTTCCCTATGACAATATATTAATTTGAATGTTTTCGGAACGAAACAGTTCCGAACTGAATTCGTTCTTGAACGTAATGGGACAATGATGATTATAGCTAAAATAAGTCAACTGAGTATTGGCACCACCTGCTATTTATTCTATGAAACTATTATAACTTTTCAGAAGAAAAATATTTTTTGTTAAATTATCCGCAGCGTCGTATAATACGCACAACGAAAATCGGAACCTTTTTAACACATAACCCGCAGATTATATACAGGAAAATAATTGTATTTCACAAGAGGAGAAAATATATCTTTATAAATTCTAAATTTTGTTTCATTTAGATAAGAATAATAAATTTAAGTACATGTAAATAATATTAAATTAAAAATAATTGCTCATTTTAAATTTAATCTCATCTATAAAAAAATGTTTTTATATAAAGTTGCATTTTCACATTTTCTAAACATTTTATTAGTTTTTTCATTATTAGTATTTATGCCTATTTAGAGCTTTCTTGGAACAAGAGAAAAGAAATTGTTTAAAAAATTGAAAACATGGGAATGAGTTTCTGGTGAGTGCAAATTTTATTCAAACATTTCATATATTATATTTCTTTAAGAATTCACTATTGTAAAAATGATAAAAGATACTTTTTAATCAAGAAAACTAATATATTCCTTAGTAAATAACTTTTGTGTTCATATGAGCACTAACATCTAAATCCAATTCTATTTTTGATTATTTAAGTTCTGTTCCTTTAAAAGTAATTGGGTCAAATTTTGCCTATTATCAAATTCATGTTTTAAAAAATTTAAGATTTTCTTTACAAATTTTAAACATCTTTTAATTTTAATTTAATTAATTCCAAACAGTAAGAATTAAAGAGTAGGTATTTACAAAAATTAAATCCATTAGTGAGCACATATGAATTTAAAAGATAAACATCTCTAAAATCAAAATTATGAAGTTGTTGAAAGTTAAATTAATGAAGAGAATTTGAGTTTGTGATAATAAACTTTACCGATTATGAAATCCACTCTAATCAATTTTATATATCAAGTTGAATCAATAAAAAGATAGTACCAATGGAAATTGTTTTCCATATTTAAAAACATTTTACTATATTTTCAGGTTACTGATTTGCAAGTATAACTTAGTATTCATAATTGTTTTTGAAAACAGCTATGCTCTCTGCAATATCATAAGTAAATGCTGTACTAAAGAATTGACTGTACCATGGTGAAGGAAGGTGTTCAAGTAAAAGAATAAATAAAGTGTCAAAATATAAACTTAATGAAGTGTAAATAAAATAAACTTTATCTGTCAAAAATAAACAAACTTTATTGTTTCATGATGTTTTTCTTAGATTCACTAACATTATTAATTTAATTGCATTTATGGCATCCCCATGTCTAGTGGTCAGGATGCTAGATTGCTGGTAGGGAGGTCCTGAGTCAATCCCATTCAAATCCATTTCTGGCATGGATGTATTTTCTCCCTCTTCTATCTTTTCCTAGAATGAATAGGTTGTGAATGGTTACCTATCCTATATATATAGGTATCTATGGCATGTGTGTATTGAGGAAGTTGGACTCCACACCAAATTACAGTTCAGTTAGAAAAGTGAAGCAATGCACCTGATATTGCCAACCTAGCTGGCACAAAACAACAATTGCACTTATCAGTTTTCATTTATTAAATCAATTATTTTATAATCTTTCTAAAAAAATTCTTAGAACTAATTTTAATTTTTTCAAAGAAAAGAAAAATTTAGTTTTACTTTAAACAATATAAAGCACAATTTTGGAATATTACCTGTAAAATAATGTGGATAAAATAGCATTAATTTAATAAGTAGTGAGAAAATACCATAACATTTAATAAGATTTAAATAAAAGTATAAACTTTCAAATGGACAAAGATTTCAATCACACTAGACAGTAAATAAAAAAATCTAATACAATAAATGCATAAAAAATACCAAATTAAAAACTAAGCTCTCACATTGTCATGAGGATAAAATATGAGCTACTATAGATAAAGAATTATTACAGTTGATGAATCTCATGTAAAATACATCTGTTAAACTACTTAGTATATAGCACAGTGGGTACAAATATATCCAAATTTTGTCATTGAATAATTGTATGCTCACATCTCACAGATGTATAACGGATGTAAAAGGGTGGATTTTTAACAAGCCATGGATCTAAACTAGAGGAAAAGTAGATGTCTACTGGATTACAGTACATCCCACTGATGTCATATCAATATATACTGGATGGAATTATTGTCTGAGTATATTCACAAAACTGACTTTAAAAATGCTTTTGAAAAATACTGTTACATAAATATTCTCTCATATTTTAAAATTAACATATTTTATGTCATAATATTTTTTGTACAAAAATATTTTCCATAAATAAATGAACATTGTTAAAAAACATTTAATATTAATAAATCAAAATCTAAAATTAAGTACATATTACAAAAAGTTTTTGTAGTGAATACTGGAATTTCGCATTTATAGCAGGAAAACAGGATTATCTATATTTTTAAATAGTTATAAATCTTATTTTGTTTAAGAATATAAACACCAGGAAAATAAAAAAATATGCAATGCTTAAAATAAAACTTGATAGACAAATAAGTGAATAAAGAAAATATTATTAAAAGTTTACCCCAAAATGCAAAAGTCACATGTACTGAGATACTGGTTTATGAGTGAGATAATGTATATGTGCATCCTTTTGTATAAGCTTCATTGCATGCATTGGGATACCTCATAAAAAAACAATTGGTTTATTATAAATTTTGCTTTTATGCTACTGGCCATCTATGATTTATACATGAATACATCATTGCATATCAATCTAAAAACTGAAATTGAATCATTCATTTAGTTTCAAGTTCTATATTCACTATTTTAAATTTTTTTATGTCTTCATAAATACAAAAAGTTAATAAAAAGAACAATGAATATGGATTTCATCACAATTATTCAGTTTCCATAAATAAAGTCATTGTATACTCAACTTATATTCCTCCTCTTTTACATCATTCTAATTTCAATTATAAATGAAAAGGTCATATATAAGACTGCATTCAATTTCAAGTATTGTTTATCCCTTTTCAAGACCACCATTATATATTTATCAATTAATTTCTAGTCAATATATCTTACATAGTATAGTTGAAAAGTATGTTAATTTGGTGTTACGATGTGCAGTCAAAATTGAGTAAGACATTTAACCCATTAGAAGCAGCATGGGGCACAATTACCCCATACTTTTTATCTATGATCTCAATAATAATAAAGAACAATTATATTATTTATCCATAAAAACTATTTATCTGTAATCAATCACCCTTTTAGTATCATCCTCTCTTTCTGACATTCCTCTTAGATATTGTAATTTTTCCCATGCCTATCTTTGTTTGAAATAATCCTTTCTTGGAATCTATATGGTATTGGGATGAATATACCCCATGCACTCAATATTCTTTCAAAATTTCATTTATAAGCAACTCATATTCATATTCTAAAGTTTTTTGTACATTTGTTTGCCATTTTATATCTAAAGAATGGTGTACAAATGTAAATCAATAGAGTATGAAAAAGTGATGAAACATTTGAGAACTTGATTATATGAAGCTGTTTATTCTGCAAAAGATATTGATGAGCTCCATGAGGATGAACTTGATAACAAAATATTCAGTTATCATTATAGATATAATAAATTTGAGCAAAGTGAAGAAAATAATGAATCTAATTTAGGAGAAAAAATATTTGTAAGAAAAATCGAATAGTTTGTAATAAATAAAAACCAAATCAGAAAATAAACAAGCATCTCAAAACTTGGTCCTTCATAAAACTGATATAAAAAAAATGAGAAATTATTCAATTTAATCATGCAATATTTTGTAGACACAGCATATGAAATGTCTGTATCATATTCTAAAATTTAAAAAATGAAAAGATGGTCAATAATTGTTTACACTGCACACTGGAAATCAAAGAAATGAATATCAGAGTTGCAATCTGGGCTTCATCATACAAGTCAGTATGGGTGTTAAATGTGCTAAACCTGTAAATTACTGTGACAGAAAGTATTTGTTGAGCGATTCTATGATGTCTTTCAAGGTGATTGATTCATTAGCAGTTTTAATAACCTTTGAGATTATGCTATGTTTTATAATTTCTAAGTTTGTTTTTAAATGATTGTGAGTGTGAAATTTTGTTTACTTTTTCACAATTTAAAATGTAATTAGATGTTATAATTTAGAAATGGTAAAGCTGTCTTGATATACACATAATACAAATAGTTCTTTGTACATTACACAATTCATAAAAAGTAAAATAAAAAAAAGCTCATTCACCTATATCACTGATTCAGCCTTATTGTCTCCTGGCTGACTCTAACACAGAAGCAATATTCTTCTTCCACTTATATTTTTTAGTGAATTTTATAGATTGGTGACATCACACAAATAATTTTTATAACACAGCTTACTGTTCTTTCAAAATTAGACACAGCTTATTAGACACAGCAGTATTAATACTTCAATAAAACAAATTTTTATTTACATGGACTATGATTATGATTCTAAAAGCTGTACATACAATACACATTCCTTTTAGTGATATTAGTTAATATTACCATTTAATTTGAAAGTGAAGTGCTTCAATAAAGGAAGTGTTAAAGTTTCAAGAAATTTTATATTAAAAGTTAAGTGATTTTTAACCAGAAAGTTAGAGTAAATTAAATTTCTTTGTAGTTAAATATTGTTCATTTAATATATGTGCTTATTTTGATTTTTATATTACATGCTTATAAAATGTTTTTGTTGTACATTAATTATATTTTGAACATGCATGGTTTCTAATGCATTATAGAAAATTTAGATAGTTATTTATCTTAATCTTTGAATAAGATAGTTTTATTCACCTTTTGAAGTATATAGTTTCTACTTGATAAATTGGTTTTAAAATTAAATAACTATAATAAAAAAATGTTATTTTCTTTAGTAATTTAATGTTATTGCTCTGTAGCACTAAATAGGATATTTTTAAAGACTACAATGATTTGAAACAAAATGTATTAAAAAGTAATGCACTTCACATTATTGACAGTGATATTGCCTTGGTGTTGACCTGCTCCCAGCATAAAATGATTTATTTTTAAAGAGCAGTGCCATTATTTGGCTAAATAAAAGAGATTTACAATAAAAGATTATTTTCTTTATATTACTGATTTCGAATGAATGAACAACATTATTTTATAACTTGTTTTATTTTCAATATTAACTATGTAAAGCTCATTTGATTAATTATGAGAAATTTATCTTTCTGTATTTCTTACCATTTCTTCTGGTTGGGAAATAGAAAAAAATATTTTACATTGCATTATACTAGGAAGATAATTTTGAAAGTTGATTTGATAAATAATGCCAAGTCAACAAGAATTTCACTTGTATTTTTTCAAACCAATGCAATTATTGAGTGTATATAAAGAAAGAAAAGAAAAAAATCTCTGTTGTACCCTCAGCTTACAATTATCATTTTATAATAATAATAATACTGATATATAAAATATATTTGATTTCTTACTTAAATCCTTTATTATTTATCAATAATATTCATGTATTATGTTTTTATAATACTTTTTATAATAATTTTTTTACATTTTATGATTATTAGAAGGATACAAATATAGTAAAATTATATTAAAATATGTTTTGAAAAAAAAAAAAAATGCAGAAACTTTGGGAAAATTTTCAACCACAAAAATTATTACAATTTGAAGTTATTCCAAATCACTGGAAAATTTTTTTTAACAATTTAATATCTGCATAGTAAATTTAACTATATTTCTGCATTTTGTCTAATCTTCACATTTAGCAAAAATTGTAAAAACCAGATATTTTGAATGTTCACATTTTTTCTCTGTCTATTTCAGCTTCTATTGCTGTCTTGTACCAGCTAAACTGGCAATATGGGGTGCGCTGTTCAACTTCTCTAACTGAATCGTAATTTGGTGTGGAGTCCAACTTTATCAGTAAACACATACCATAGACACCCATATATATAGGGTAGGCAACCATTCATACAAGCAAAGGGCAAAGACAGTAGAGGGAGAAAGTGCATCTGTACTAGAACATAAATTTAAACCGGATCCACCCAGGACACTCCTACCAGGAGTCTGGCATGTTCAACACTAGACACAGTTGGAGGCATTTTAGCTTCTGCTTGTTTTATTCTTCTCATGTCTTCCTTAAGAAACTATCTGGCGATAAAATTTATAATAACATTATCTTCTTTAAAGCAATGTGTTTCCTAAGAGAAGGCTAATAGATTTAAATGAAATACTTGTTAATTTACAGCTTCATGGATACTTGAATTACACTTTACATAAAATTAGCAATGATAATATAACCATTTTATGTATGTCATCAACTTTGTCTGACATAGAAAATTTTTTCAATTCATTAAATTGACCTAAAATATTTTTTAATTCATATGCAGCAAAAATATTTGCAAACTAAAAATTTTAATCAAGTAAGTCATTTATACTATACAGAAAAGAATATTATAAAATTAAAATAAAGATTAAATTTTCATGTATTTGTCTTTAAATCGGATTATTTTCAACATCTTAATCAATGCTTATAACATTTACATCAATTAAAAAAATGTACAAATTTCTAGATTTACTTTTTTATTAAGATTATTTGTAAACAACTTTTCTAACTTAAAGAAATATATGTAAATAATTAAATCAGTTAAATAGATGAAAAATTACTTAACCACATAATTTTCTAATATTTGGAGAAGCTAATGAAATACATGTCTTCTATTTCATACTAATTAACTACAAAATATTGAAAACTAATTATAATACGAATGACAAATTAACCAATGCATTTTAAATAAACAGGAAATTATAGTGGAAATATTTATTCTAGATAAATAAATAGATCCCACATTGCATTAGTTTTGAAAAAGAAATGAATTAGCAAATTTTGTAAAATTACCTTTTGAACTACTAGCACAAGCTCATCGTAATCTATAATAAAACTGACCAGCGAGGAATGTAAACAATTCCTTCTGCTTGATTATAGGAACTAATGCGTTGCCATCCTACGCCTAAAAGACTTATTTTTGTAAACAGAAACTATTAAAAATAAAAGGAAATGTTACCAAAGTCAGAACTTACTAGGAAAACTATAATATGCTTAATATAACCAGTGAATATATAATATTTAGAATACGTAATGATTTGTTCTTGCTCGATTCTATCATAAATACTTCACAGCCACTTCAGCATTGCATGGAAACCTATAGCTTTTGAGGTCTTAACTTCAAATGCTTTGAGCATGTACAGCGGAGTTTTAAACATGTGCGAGTTCCTTACTTCGGTTACCAAGTAAATGGCATGGTCAATTTATGATAATTTACCATTTATTTGTGTAAATGTTTAAGCTTTTTTATTACTTATGAATTTTTTCAAGTCAAATATCAGAACTCAAAGTATTCTGTACAGAACAACTTGAACAAAATTTTGAGACCAAATATTTTGTCTCTTATTTGAGTTTAATATGTGAAGGATAAAATTAAGTTAGAAATCAAGTTGAAAAAATTCTAGGAAATTATTGGTTAATATAAGGAATTTTAGCTGTAAATTTTCGAATTTTACGAGTTAAACTTAATTAGTTTATTAAATTTTTTTAAAGTGATTGTAACTAATTTTTCTTCATAGTGTTTAAATTCGATTGAAGATTATTAAAGCAAATATAATTATGCACTTTCATTTATACTAAAATGATAACGATTGTCAATAAGAAGTTTAATAACAAATTATATTCTAATAATTAACAATTTGTAACCTAACTGATTTAAGAATAATATTTTTGGATGAAAATGTCACTGTAATATGTATTTTCTTTGAGTGATAGAGGCTGGTCAGAATTTCAATAAAAAATATTTGATCAAGTAATCAGTTTTATTATTATTTTATATGTAATCATCTATCATGGCTTCATAGTAGAAAATTTTTTCAACAAAAATGTCTCAATTACAATACACGTTTATCAAATTGAATACATTATTTAGAACAACATTTCACAATACATATTTATTTTTCCCCAAATGAGATGTAATAATTTATCAATTCAATATATAAACTGTCCTTTGTGTGCATAAGTTTTCTAAATTTTTTTCTGGTTTGGATAAAATGTAATCACAATGATAGTAATTGTTATGTATTTTAAGCATTAATATAATTTTTAAATACTCCAAATCAGTTCTAATTTGAAAATTTCAAAAGTTGTAAAACTTAAGTTTCTGTCAATTTTTATAAGAAAAATTGTTATTAGAGCACATTCAGCTGCACCTTAATTTAAACAGTCTGTTTTGATAATTAAATTAATGATAATATATTTTATCATGTTGCAGAAAACTTTACCATATCGATTGCCTTTATCAATGATATATTTGAATATCTGTCGAAACGATTTGAAAAGGTTTCACTCTTATATTTAAATAGCTCTGTTAATTTTAAACAAAATTTAATTTCTGTTTATCTCTATATTGTATAAAGATGTCGGATGTGCATTTTTATGTACAGTTGCATACCATTCATTCTTATTTTGAAGTTGGGATGTTTAATCAAATTATTTGATAATAACTTTTTCTTTTCTATCTGGTTATTTCACAATCAATAACTAAGTTCCTTTTTTTAAACTTGTGATCATTTTCTGAGTACTGCGGTCAAAACTGGCCAAAATCAAAAATGCGTAAGCATAAATTGAATGGGATATTTCGATTCAGTGTTAGAAAAGCATTTTATTATAGAAAATCATATTAAGGAAATAAAATTTTCTATTTGTCTTTAAATTTATTTTCCAATGTTTTCTTCGTAGTTTAGAGCAGTGTTTCCAAACCTTTTTTGTTCCATGCCCCACCTAAGCCTTTTTAAAATTATTATGCCCCCCTATGTAACTTATGCATAATTTCTAATATTAAAAAATGGAATTGTTCACTTAAGAAACTAAAATGATAGGTTTTAGGAAGAAATCACTAGGAAATTGTTAACGAAACACAGTAAAAATTTTCAAAACATATAATGAGAAACTAAAACTCAAATTCAAAACAATTTTATTAAAGATTTTTCTATAATAATTTAATATTTTAATTTAGCGAGATCTTTGAGCTTTGCACAGAGATTTTATGTAAAGTTTGGTTTGCTCCAGTCTCAAGTCTCCCCGTTGTGTTATATCCAGACGATTTCTTTTTATTACCAGTAAATCATTTACAGCACTAAATCTATATTCAACTAAGTATGATGACGGAAACGATTTCTTGTACATTTGTTTGAATTTGTGTATTTGATTTCTGTTTCTCCACAAAGTCATGCCATCACTCTCCTCTTATATTAAGATTTTAACTGACTCATCATTTTCCATTTCTACAAGCTCCTCTGGGTACTGCATATTTGATACATGAAACAAATCCCCATAATATTGGTTGCATCATCCATGTTGGAAAATCAATTTGTTTCAAATCATAAAACCTTTCTTTTCTGAAAATCCGGTTGAAGTTTTCAGATGATCGAATATATCAAGCAAAGTGGTATCATTTATTTCACATTTTTGGAGTTAATAAAACTTAAAATTTTTTATTTTTAATATATTTCTGACATAACTCAATGGGGAATGAAACCAAATATATTAGCTTTACCATCAACAACAGTTTTATTTTTTTCTTGAAGTTGATTATTTAATTTTTCAACGATATCGGCTAAATAACTCCCAAATACTTTACCATCGACTGTAAAGAGATACTTGATTTCAGGTTTGTTACTTAAGAAATTACTAAGAGTATTAAACAGTTCTATAAATCTTTTCAAACATTTCCCTTTAGAGAGACCTCTTTCTTCAGTATGAAGTAAAAGTTTCGCTTGATCTGCATTTTGTTCTTCACAAAATAGCTTGAAGAGACACTCGCCTTTGACATCAGCTTTAATAGCATTGATACACTTTATTATTGAATGTAGTACTTCATTTAGAACAAGTGAGATGTTTTTAGCTACCAAGTTTTCCTTATGAATAACATAATGTACAAGAATCATTTCTGGATTCTCATCTTCTTTCAATTTTAAGCAACCATTTTTCTTGCCCATTATATTAGGAGCACCATCTGCAGCAGAAGCTGTTGTATTTTTCATTTGTATATTATTGACTCTAAGTAGTTTTTTTTAGTTTATTATATATATCTTTGGAGGTAGTGAAGCTTTCTAATCTTTTACAGAACAAGATTTCTTCAAAAAAATGCCCTTTATCAATATTTCTTACATGAGTAATCTCAATACTGCCTCACTGCCTATCAAATTTGATTCATCCATTTTCACTGAGAGTATTCTTGTTTTCAGCTTTTCAACAAGTTGTTTTGCAATATATTCACTCATTTCGTCTATTATTCTTGCATTGTTACTGAATGGTATAACTTTCACATCATTTTCAAAAACCGTTTTAAAAAATGCTGATATATTGACGATATTATTAAATTCTTTCCTGCAGTATGTGACTTTTTCCAGATTTAGCGATTAATAAAGAAATTTGATAATTAACCTCAAGAATAATTTTATGAGTAAAAGTGTGAGCAGTAAATACAGAATTAACTGTCTTCCTTTTTTCAAAAAATTTCTTTAAAATTTGAAAGTAATTTAAATCTGAATTAATATAAGTATTATGTTTCACCTTCAAATGCGCCTCAAGACGACCTCGTTTCATTGGCTCACTGCTTAAGCATTGATGGCATGAAAGACAAAAGAAAACCACTCATTGTGGACAGCAGGTATGAACTCAAATTTTGAATATTCTTCTGAATATTTACGAGTTTTATTTTTTTTTTCTTGCTTGCAAAACTCCATTTACTGTGGGTTGAAAGAAGTATAAATAAGATAAATTAAAAATTAAAGTGTGTGTTAAAATTAATTTAATGAGTCATAGAAAAAACATACTAAAAAATGTATATTTATTTAAATGTATATAACACATTTACCACATCGATACCGCAAAAGATCATTTTTTTATTTCCATTTGATAATTTTTTAGTAAAATCATGCTTCTAAAATTAAATAAAAATAAAACAAAATATTTACCAAATATATCTAAAATGTATATATTTTTTAAATCAAAATGACTTATACAACAGTTTTTACGGAAGCCTATTTCAAATCAACACCAAGTGAATGCTGCAAGACACTACAAATGTTGCGACGGGCCATTCAGATGCGAACAACCATGTTGCTTAGTGAGATTTTGAGGCGTCCAAAATTCCACTCGGAAAATGAAGAGAGTTTAACAAAACAATCCAAAAACCCAGTTGATATTTTGGTATCCTCAAACGTATTTATCATATTTATTGGCCACAATTACTTAAGAATTTGCTTTTTTCTTTCAATTTTGCACCGAAATCTAGCAATGCATTTAAATGGCCCGAAGTAAAGGGTTAAGTTCATGTCGAGTCCAATTTCGAATTGCCCTCCTTAACAATCAAATTGCCCCCAATGGGGCATGAGCACCACGTTGGGAGACACTGGTTTAGATCATAACAATTAATTAGTTTCGTTAGTTAAGTATTTTGTTCTGGGCTTTTCTTTCATCAAGGTATAAAAAAATCATTAATTATTTTACTTTTAAAATTACTAAATCATATTTTAAAGTTAAATTTTATATGGAGAAGCCCTTGTAATTTGCTAAATTTTTAAGATTTAATGTAATATTGTAGCTCTGAATGGTAAATTTTGAAAGTAAATTGGTATAATTTTTGTCAGCTTTTTATTTTTCTTTGTTACGAATTCCAGTGTGCTGTATTTTCACTATCTTAGGGTTAATAATCTTTATTTGCCAATATAGCTATTTTTAAAAGTTACTTAGATTGAATTTTATTAGTGATTAATAAAACGCTTAACGCCATCTCATAAACATTATGAAAATAATTACTATTTAACAGTTATTACTTTTATGTTAAGTTTGGATATTATATTAATTTATTTTTTTAAGGGAAGACTGGATCTTAATATAAATGTAGTATAAGGATATTGAAGTTCAAAGTGTTCTTCTTTACTTGCTTCACAAAATTTGTTACACACAAAATTTGTGAAAAAAATAATAAATCAGTTATTTTATAATGATTAAGGTACAAACTATTATAGCTGAATTGCAGCAAAAGTCTAGTGATTAAAAGTGTTCATCTGAACACTTTTAATCATTTGCCTTATAACATTTAAATCACTTGGAAAAAATAAATTACTGCATAATTTGCCATTAATTAATTTTAGTGATTTACAAGGATAATTTTGCTCTTTGAAATATATTTTCTACTGAAAGTATTATACGTATATATTTTTGTTTTGTACTGAAAATAATTTTTGGACACATTTTTGACTGTAGAATATATTGGATTCATTGAATATTGTGGGAAATAATTTATGTGTCATCTTGCTGAAATAATTGTAGGAGACATCATTTATTAATAAATATTTATCACCTTAAATGAATACACGATGATACTTATGTTATACATTTAAAAATAACCAATCCAAACAAAATTAAAATATTCTAAGCAAAATCAAAATTTTTCAGTTTGGAAATTTAAATTAAAGAATATTTGCACTGATTCAAAATTCATTTACTTATGATTTATAATCAAATATCATTTTTATTCTATAAAAATTTTAGAATATCTGAATGTCATATAAAAGTGTCTGTTAGGATCCCATACAATCACACACGTCTATTAGACGTCTTCTAAAGATCCAAAGAATCCGAAAGACGTCATAGATAACTTTTGGATGTCATAAAGATGTCCATGATAAGATATAAACTGGATGGTCTTCTGTCGATTACATATGGACGTGTGGAATTGACATCCACGATGGATGAGTTTTGGAATATTGAGAAACATTTGGATCTGTAATAGAAGTAATTTATACGTCCATGGTAGATGTAATTTGAACGTTCGCAGTGAATGTAATTTTAAGATATTTGTAATGATTGTGTTATGTGGACATATATTAAAAGTACGTAATTAACTGTAACTGTAATCATTCTCTTTTAATCGATATCCGTTTTGTTTACATTTTGTAATCTAGCCAAATCTTGCTCGTTTTGGCAAAAGGAGAGTGAGACTTCTTAAATATATCAGAAAATAGAGAAGAACAGTTTGTTGCTGTTCCTCTCTACTGTCTAACGTCCACAGTTTAACCCCTTAATTACAGCCTCTTTTCTAGGAAACTTAAGACAAAAAATGCTAAAAATTTGGGCGAGTAAGATGGGAAACGAAATGAAATATATATATATATATATATATATATATATACACCAACCAATAAATGGAATTATGCTGAAAATCATTCTTAATAGTTAGGATAAAGTATATATCAGTAAAATTTATCAATTAAATTAAGTTATTACTTTACAAATGTAATATTTGATAACATAATGATATTAAAATTTATTAGTTTCAAATAATATGAAATTATTTTATACGTAATTATTTAAAAGATCAAAGAGTTTACTTAGCTGCTCATAACCTAGGATAGAATTGAAATATTTATAGAATTTAATGAATTTAAGCAAACTTCAATAAATTTCGTTATTTATTAATAAATGGTAATTTATTTGAAAAATTTAAAATTATAATTAAAAATAAACCATTTGCAGTTTTTCTGATTAAGATATTATTTTATTTCTTTAAAAAATATTATTACCAAACGAATTGCTTTATCTGAATAAAAACTAAACATTTTTAATTATAATATTATGTCTCATATTATTTTTAAAGTGCATCAAAAATTATATTTTTGTCCGATTGGATACATATTCTTTTACTCTTAAAACAAAGTTATTGCAATATATGTGGCAGAATTATTTATTTCCATTAAATTGTAAAATCTGAGATATGTTTTTTATATCTTTTTTCAATTCTTACATCTTAAAAAATATTTCTGCAACTCAAAAAAGAGACAAAGCCTTTTCTTATTTTTCCCACTGGGAAAAGCACGTAAATGATGCTGGAAAATAACATAATTATATTGGTTGCTTTCTATTCTCATATTTTATTTCATGTGAAATGGAAGCATATAACAGTGTATTAAGAAATTTCATTAACAATGAGTATATTAAAAAGTTTTGCGTTTGTAATAAAAAGTTTCTAAATCAAAATTTTGAATTAAAATTGAGAATCGCAGGAATTAAAATCCAAATTGAAAAAAATGTTAAAATCCAAAATCTTCGAACCTTCACACATGGTATTCCTGTAACAGTATTTAAAAGAAAGGAGAAAAGGAATGAAAAAGATTTTATGTTGATTATAGAAAAATAAACCCAATGACCGTAAAAAACGCTTAACCAATCACGAGAATCGATAGTGTTTGCGACAAATTAACCCATCTATAAAATTTTCTAGCTTAGATTATTGAAAAGCTTGGATTTAAGAAAAAAAGAATCACTAAAATTAGCATTCACAACTAATTATATTCACAGCAGTTACAGTTAATTAAAGGCAACCTATAAAAAATTTAATATGTTTCCTTTTTAACACAAAATGCTTCCTCAATGTCTGAAGGAGCTACTTGGCAAATTCTTCCAGAAGATGTGAAATAAGGTTTAACATTAATATTAACTATTTTGATGATATAATTAATTTTTTCAACTCAGTGGATGGACATACAAATCATTTTAGAACGGTGTAGGTATCTTATGATACATGGAGTTAGATTTAGAAGTTAATTAAAGATATGATAGAATTTAAGAGTACTTCTATTATTCTAATTTATAGAATAAAAATATTATTAACAAGAATACAATGATAATTTGTATGTATTTTCATTTCTAAACAATTTTAATTTTACTGTTTTTCATTAAAAACAAAATTGTCGGCTTCATATTTATAAAAAAAACTTTTGCTTATATCAATTGAAAAAATATTGTTTTCTACTTAGGTTGGCAAATCATTTTTCATACTTATTCACCTTTTAGAGTTTGAGTAAAATTAATCTCAAAAAGAAAATTTCATAGTAAGGAATTAATTTGCCATTTTACTTTTAATTTCTATCTACCTAAGTATCAATAAATATCAATATAATTTTTATTAATGAATTGTACATTATTATATTTATTAATTATTTCGTAACTGGAAAATATGCATGAAATTATTTGGTTAATATAAGAAGAAACATTTAACAATATTAATTTAAATGTAGTATCATAACGTAAAATAAGCATTTTAATGTATGAAAAAAAAATATGTGCAACAACAATGCTTGTAATTTGTGTGTATTTTGAATTGTTTTAAATACATATAAATTATTTGTGTAGTTGTATATCTTGTCAGTATGTTTGTTCATCTGAGCACTTTGCAACCGAATAAGTGAAATTGCTTTCTGTGAATATATATGTAATACTTTTATCTGTATGTAATAAAATGTATTTCTCTCATTAATAAAGAGAAATATACACATAATAATTAATGATGAGAAAATGATAAATAAATGAATGATCATATAAGTCGCATTTCAGGGAATATTTTACTATATTGTGGACTAATAATTATAAAGCGTTTAAAATGTTCTAAGAAATGTTTGATATTTCTTATTACCTTTCATAAATAAAATTATGGACGATTATTTTAACTAGAATGACATAATAAAAAAATCTCTCCGTAAAAAAAAAAAAAAAAAAAAAAAAAAAAAAATCATGAGCTGAAATATCCTTAATGAAAACTTGTAAGAATAAAATTTTTAAATTTATAAATTTCTTAGAAGACTTTATTGATCAATAGAAAATGAATATAACATATAAAAAATTTCGTTTCGAATAAAATGAATGATTTGGAGTAAAATATTACATGTCTCATCTCCTGATAAACTGCTTTTATAATTATTATTATTGTAATCGATGTAGAAAGGATATCAATTTCACCCTCACTAATTAAATAAAAATATCGATTTTCCCGTGATAATTTACTAGTACACATTTAAATGTGATGATAGCATCAAAAACATTATCGATTCTCTATCAATCTAAGGAAGCGTTACACAGAGAGATGAAACGTTGGCGAACTGTGAAAACACACAAATAGAATTCAATAATTTATTAAAAAAATATGTTGATAAATTTGATTTGGTTGAAGTTTTATAACAGAAATATTTCTATATATATAAATGTAGTATAGCGCCCCCTGTCTACAACACCACCCATGACATCATCAACAAGGACGCTCCCTCTCCAGCTACCGTAGGAATGAGACGTATATCCATATGACTCTCATGTTTACCCTATCCCTTTAACTTTATATGTTTAGATGTAGTTTTTTTTTATTTGTAGCATATGAATCTGTGTTGTGCTCAAATTGTACCTTAAATTGTAATAAATTATTTTGAGCTACTTAAGGAACTTATTTCTTTGTTCCTATTATAAACCAGAGAAGTTCTACAATATAAAATATTGGCTACCCAACATGAGACCCGAGTTCTAGTTTCTTTTCGCTCTTAAAAAATTGTACCCAGAAATAAATTTTGTTGTTGGAGGGGAACTCAAAAATTTTACAGGTTACCTCCTGATGTAATGTGGTTTATGGATTCATGACAAATATAATCTCATCCGAAATTGTGGTTCAATTGGAGTATCCCGTTTTCGATTTGAAAATTACAGATAAATTTCTCTGTTACTGTATTATATTTCTATTATCTCCTCATTAATTGTGAAGAATTACAATTAAGGAAGTAATTAATGAGTGTTAATGTTTAAGCACTAATGAATATAAAAATGTTTTATAAGTTTCTTTATAAGTTGTTGTGTTTCGATAAAAGTGTTATTATTTTATGTACTGGAATTCAGAACAGTATTATTACTTGTGAGTATTTGTTTGATTTGGTAGATATGTTTCAAATACATAATACATAATGTTATTAAATACATAATATTTTGTATTAGAGTATTGACTTAAAAGAAACATTAATTTTATTATTATATTTGAAGTATTATGGGCGTGAATTATATGTAAAGAACATTATGAACAATAAGTAAAGTATCTGTTACTTCTGAATATTACATTTCTCATATATGTGAGATATGGAGTACCTGATGATGCACCTCTACACATGACATCATCAAGTGCTTGCTACTTCAACAGCGATCCTGGTGTCAATGGTTAGAAAAGGAACTAGAGTTGATAAGAGAAGACGGTCATGTTAAGACGTACTTTGAACCTTAACGGTTCCGAAATATAAATGTTGTATTCATAATCATATTTTGTAATTACAATTGTAAATAACTGTAAATAATGTTTAATATACTATAGTTAAAATGCACATTCGTTGTATTATTAGTGTATTAAACTAATCCACAGGGATTAGTTTAATACACTAATAATGTGGCCAATTACTTTTTTATTTCAAATATATTCCGAAGAGATTTGTTTATCATTCCCGCTGAAATTCTTCTACCGCCGCCGAATCGCTGACAAGTTGAGGAGGGCCTGTTTCTGGTTTCGATTTGTGCATTTTTCTGCATTCCCTGCTTTGGATTTCTACTTTGAAGAAGGGTGTATCACTCTTATTTTCAAGATGTTTCTAAGTGATATAACTGAAATCGCACTTGCACTGAAGAGTGAAAAAAGAGAAAATATCCAACTTCTTCACAAGCTGTTATTTGGCGAAGAAGGTGATGGATTAAATCGTTCTCGAATAAAAAACTTTCATGGTTTTGATTTCAAAAAAGATGATTTAAATTATAAGTCTAAATTAAATGATATTACAGCAACTTTTTCTTTAATCGAACTTATTTCGATTGCTGATATTTTGAAAATTGATATTAATGAAACACTACCTGTGTGAATTAGCAGGAAGAATTTTATTCTTTCTTACTGATTTGGAGACTCTTTAAGATAATGTAAAAAATTGTGTGGTAACTGATGATGAAACTGAAGCGATTCCAAATTCTACTCAGTCAAATGTGCAAAGCGATAGCTTTTCTCTGAATAATAATGGACATAAAGTGTATGATAGTCATATTTCTGATGCTTATTATTTTCATTCAAGATTGCCATTTAATTTCAATGATATTGATAATTTAGTTTCTAAGTATACAGGGGAGAAAAATGAAAATGTCAAATTGTGGCTTCAGAAATTTGAAGCATTTGCTATTTCATTTAATTTGTCAGATATTCAAAAATTTATTTTTGCACAAAGAGCATTAAGTGGAATTGCGTTGTTATTTATCAAAAGCGAAAGCAATATTCATTGCTACTCTGAATTTAAAATCGTTTTATTTTTGGAATTTGGTAAACAAATTAATTCAGCAGAAATTCATGACACATTAAATCGTCGAAAAATTAAAGATAAAGAATCAATATATGAATATTTTTTAATTATGAGAGAAATTGCCAGTCGAGCTCAGCTCGATGATATGGCTCTAATTCATTATGTAATTCAAGGCATTAATGATCCTCCTCAGAATAAAGCAATCTTGTATGGCACCACTAATTTAATAGAATTTAAAACAAAATTAAAAATTTATGAAGAAATTCAAAAAAGTTGTCAAAAAGTTAAAACTTAAATTCCTGTGGTAGAACAAACAATTAAGAATCAAATTCAAACCAAAATTCAGACTACTCCTATTCGTTGTTTTAACTGTGGAAAAAAATGGACATAAATCCATTAATTGTAGAGACAAAAATAAGGGTTTTAAGTGCTTTCGTTGTAATTCTTTTGGTCATAAAGCCAGTGATAATAAATGTTCCACACCCATTGATACCCACAATTCAACAGTACGTTCTCTTAACAATCACCACTTTTCGTCAAGACATGCATAAAATAGTTAAAACTTCAGGTATTTTGATAGATGCTCTCATTGATACCGGAAGCCATGCAACTTTATTACGCAAATATCTGTATCTTCAAACTGAATTTTCTGAACTGACCGATTCTGATAAATGGATTTGGTAGTTCTAAAGTACAGCCACTTGGTTCATTTCAGGCTAATATAGAAATCGATAATGATATTTTCTCTACAACAGTTTATGTTATTTATCAACATGAGATAAGTTTACCATTAATTATCGGTACAGATATAATTACTCAAGGAACATTAACAGTCAATAAAGATGGTATTTCTTTACGTAAATCAGAAAATAATGATTTTTTCATGAATTATTTAATGTTGTTGACAACTCACCAGACATTGATTTAAATCACATACTTAATAAAAAATGTAAACAAGAAGTATACAATTTAATTAACAACTACAAGCCCAATAAGACGCGAAAAACAGGAATTAAAATGTCTGTTATTTTAAAAGATGATATCCTAGTTTGCCAACGAGCATGTCGAATGTCAATAGCAGAAAAAGAATTTGTATCCAAACAAATTAATGATTGGTTAAAAGAAGGAATAATTAAACCTTCTTGTAGCGAATATGCTAGTCCAATTTTTTGGTAAAAAAGAAAGATAATTCTACACTCCTATGTATTGATTTTCGTAAATTAAATAAGAAAATTATTAAAGATCATTATTCATTACCTCTTATTGATGATATTTTAGATCAGTTACAAAGTGTAAAAGTATTCACTTATATTAACTTAAAAAATGGTTTCTTTCATGAGGATATTGACCCGAATTGTACCAAATACACAAGTTTCATTACCCATAACGGACAATACGAGTTCCTTAAAGCTCCATTTGGTTTAACAATTAGTCCAGCCGCTTTCAATAGATTTTTATCTTGTGTTTTCAGAGAATTAATAGCAGATGGTACCTTAATAATGTACATGGATGATTTTATCATACCTTCTAACACTGAAGAAGTAAGTACAATTTAATAAATCCATCATTTATTAAATTAAAACGTGTTCTCGAAACTGCTTCAAATTATGGACTAAATATTAATTTTAAAAAATGCCAATTTTTGCAAAGAAAAGTTGAATTTTTAGGCCATGTTGCAGAAAACAATACTATTTCATCCTCTCCATCAAAAATAAAAGCAGTAATTAATTTTCCTGAACCCAAAGACGTCAGACACTTGCAATCGTTTCTAGGCTTAGCAGGTTACTTTCGAAAATATATTCCAAATTATGCCATTGTTGCCAGACCTCTTAGTGATCTACTAAGAAAGTCATCTACTTTTGTATTCGGTTCTACTGAAAAGACGGCATTTCTCAAATTAAAGGAATTACTCACAACACATCCTGTTTTGCATTTATTTGTGCCAGGTTCGGAATTAGAAGTACACACAGATGCATTAAAACTTGAAATTGGCGCAGCGATCCTTCAAAAATCTGATAACGGAAACTTTCACCCAATTTTGTATATGAGCAAAACAGCAAAAAAACATCTCCCTAAAAAGAAAAATTACACAGTTATGAACTGAAAGTACTCGCTGTCGTAGAAGCTCTTAAAAAATTCCGCGTATATTTACACGGAACTAAACTAAAAATAGTTACAGGCTGTATGGCGTTTCAAAAAACAATGGATAAAGCTGAATTAAGCGCAAAATTCGCGCGATGGGCTCTTTTGTTACAAGACTTCGATTATGTAATTACTCATCAGTCAAGTAAGCGAATGCAACATATTGATGCTTTAAGTCGTTACCCTGTTATGATTATTTCTCCTGATGATATTACACAGAAGATAATAAAGTCGCAATCTACCGATGAATTTATCACAAATTTGAAAAACGCAGTCGAAAAATCACTTAATTCTGATTGTAAAGTTAAAAACGGCATTTTATACAAATTGGTCCAAGATCAAGAACTTTTAGTCGTCCCACAAGCCATGTGCAATCAATTAATTCAACATGCGCATTCTAAAGGTCAGTTTTCAGTACAAAAGACTACAGAAATTATTAAACGAGACTATTATATTCCAAATTTAGATAAGTTAACCCAAATTTTCCACGCCAATTCCATCACATGCATCTTATCTTCCAAAAAATCAGGTAAATCTGAATGATTCCTCTATCCAATCCCAAAAGGTGACCCTCCTCTCGATACATATCACATTGACTTTTTAGGACCCTTGCCATCTACAAACAATAATTACAAATACTTATTTTCTGTAGTGGACGCTTTTACAAAATTTATTTGGATATATCCTGTTAAATCTACCTCTGCACAAGATGCATTAGATAAGCTAAAATTACAACAAATTGTTTTTGGTAACCCTCATCGAATAATATCAGATAAAGTATCAGCTTTTACCTCCCGAGAATTCCAATGTTATTGTATTGAAGAAAGTATTGAGCACCTACCTATCACAACTGGAGTACCTCGCGGAAACGGACAAATTGAGCGTATGCATCAAACCCTAATTGCAGTTTTAACTAAATTATATATAGAAGAACCCACAAAATGGTATAAAAATGTGTCTAATGTACAACGCATAATGAACAGTACAGCTTCACAACAAAATTCTCAAATTCTCACCATTCGAAAAAAATTCTCACCAAACAAAATTCTCACCATTCGAATTAATGCTTGGCATTAAAATGCGAAATAAAGATAACATTTACATTAAGCAACTACTGGAAGAAGAACATCTTCAATATGTAGTACATAATAAAAAAAACAATTGCGTAATATTGCTAAAACTAATATTTTAAAATATCAAACACAAAATAAATGTTATTATGATAAACGGAGAAAACCTCCCAAAATATATCAAGTTGGTAATTTAGTCGCTGTCCAAAGAATACAGTTCGGACCAGGTTTAAAACTTAAGCTGAAATATTTTAGATCTTAATTCTGTAAAAAAGGTAATGACAGATATGATGTAGAAAAAGTTGATAATCATGAAGGTCCCAATACAACATCTTTCTCTGCAGATTCAATGAAACCTTTGTCAAAGATGTAAATAATTTTTATCAAACTATTATCTTGTGTATAATATAATATATATTGTGTCTATTGCTGTACTATTCCTATACATATCGTTATTCCAGAAGAAATTTTCTGTTATATATAAGCTTTTTCTTTAGTATTATTTCAAGTATTAGAGTTTCAAATTTAAATATTTTTTCTTGTGTGTTACACCAAGATCTTTATGATACATATGATAAAAAATAAGCAGGATAGAAGGAAAATGCGAGCAAGTGAGAAAAAGAAGACGATTCATCAAATAGCTTACGAGGAACATTCAAGAAGTTAAGACGAATCTTCACAACATTGAACGACGTGACTCCTTCACTTGCTGTTCACTAAGACGAAAGATGAAAACAAAAAATTCTGTTTTGTTAGTCATTTCTCTTGCTGGTTGCGCTTTCCTCTCTTTCTTTGTATTTTTCAGTTGCAGTTACATTGGTCCCCAGGAGGACCTGAGCGTTTAGAATGGACGAGCGGGAGATATGGAGTACCTGATGACGCACCTCTACTCATGACATCATCAAGTGCTTGCTTCTTCAACAGCGATCCTGGTGTCAATGGTTAGAAAAGGAACTAGAGTTGATAAGAGAAGATGGTCATGTTAAGACGTACTTTGAACCTTAACGATTCCGAAATATAAATGGTGTATTCATAATCATATTTTGCAATTATAATTGTAAATAACTGTAAATAATGTTTAATATACTATAGTTAAAATGCACATTCGTTGTATTACTAGTGTATTAAACTAATCCACATATATTATATTTCTTAATTCTGAATAAATGAAAATATCTTCTTCACAGTGAGATAGTGTTTTAAAATTGAGTATCTAACAGAATTTAATTGTCTGATGACTGTGCATTTTCATGTGTTACTTTTGCTTTGATTTAAAACACGAAACAAGGCGCCGCAAACGACCGTTGTTATTGCTTTCATAAACGCCTCTCTGTCTAGCCTTTCAATATCTATGAATGCTACGAGTTCAGTATATATTAATGCTTATTTTTATTTTATTTTTTTCGTCATTCATTTTCTGTTTAGAATCTTTGTGTTTTATTCTTTTAGTAAGTGGTTTCATTGAATAAAGAATGAAAAAATATTTTTTTCCATGTATATGTAAGGTTTTATATTAAGGTAACAAAATAATTATTAATAATTTGGTAAAAGTTATCAGAATTGATATTTTATAAAATTGAAGAACTTTAAAGTTAAAGAAATAAAAAGTCAATAAAATATTTTTATTATTTATATATAAAATATTCTTTGAATGCATATGATTAAGTTATCTTACTTAGTATATTTTGATTTATTGAATGTAGAATCAAAGTATTGATAAAATATAATTTATAAACAAGTGATTATTGGTAATTGTAAAGCGAATGTAAAGAGTTATAAATGAAATGAAAAGTTTCATGGTATAATTTTGAAATGCTTTGTTTTGGCTTTGTTTGATTTGAAATATATAATAAGAGTGAATTCTTATAAATTTAGTAAGATTAATATAATAAAATTGATTTGATTATTTTATAATGGTGAATATCATTATGAATATTTCAAGTTTATTTACAATAATTTAAAGAATTCATTTTATTTGCTATTAATGTTTGAATAAATAATATTAGGTTACACTACACTTATATTTAAAGTTAAAAAAGGTTTATATTTTAACATAATATTGTACTTAAGACTGATGGTGTTTTTAAGTTCGTTTTAACTGAAATAAAGAACCACATATTTAAAAAAATCAGCATTTTAAAATCAGTTGAAAATAACTTCAGAACTATTAAAAATAAAACATGCTTAAATGTCATTCCTTGGGAAAGGGAAAAAGGAAGATTTGAGAAATTTCGCTATAGAAATGGGGCTATTGGTAGCAGATGATCTGAAAGTAATTCAACTGAAAGAGATTATAACCAAATCAAAAGATTATGATGAAGAATTAGTGAAAAATATGCTAACAAATATAATAGAGGAACGGCTTGAAAAAGAAAAACAAGCTGAATTCGAAAGAATTGCCCAGCAAGAAGCTGCTAAGGAAGAAAAACTAGCAAAAGAAAAGGAAGAGGAACAACTACGCATTGAAAAATAAAGAGCGTATGAATTGCAACGCTTAAAACTTCAAGTGGAAGATCAGAAGGCACTTTCCTCCACTGCCACAGCTCCAGCTAGTGAAACAGAGAAAACAAATTGGGATCTGAATTGAATTCTCCCAAAATTTAATCCCAATAAAGATGAAATAGGACTCTATCTGACAGTATTTGAACGTCAATTAAAACTAGTGAATATACCTGAAATGAATTGGATGCCGTACTTGATATGCTCATTGCCAGCCGAAATAAATGAATTAATTGCTAGAGAAAATGAAGATGTTAAAGACTACAGAAAGGCGAAAGAGATGCTCTTGAAGCGTTATAGACTTACATCAGATAGGTTTTGGCAGTTGTTCTCGCAACATAGAAAAAGTGCAGAAATAACATGGAAAGACTTCTAATTTGAAATTAAATCGTATTTCGAAGGATGGGTAAAAGAGTTGAATATCATCATTTTTTAGAAACTGCAAGACTTAATGATAGCTGACCAGTCAAAGAAAAGGAAACCTTTAGAGGTTAGAGAACATTTTGTTGATCAATGGTCAGAGCTGAATGATCCTTTAGAATTTGCAGAAAAGCTTGACAGTTATGAAAATGTAAGACTGGGAATGAAGAAAAATTCACCTATCTTTGCTAAAAAGCCAAATTTGAAAGACTATGTTAAATCTAATTCAGAGAAAAACTATAAGCCTCCTAACTCTAACTCTAGGGAAAATGACAAAATCAAATATTCCAACTATGAAAGTCCAAAATTTATTAAAGACAAGCCAGAAAGAAGATTTTCTGTTCATAGCTATGGATGTGATAATCCTGGTTTTATTCAGTATAAGTGTCCAAAGTGTAACAAATTAAAAGAAGATGCTAAAACAATTGTTAATGGTGTAAAGTTGTATACTGCACAAGCTTCAGATTTGTTGTCCAGCTCAATTTTTTTTATAACTTTTGATGGTGAAAAAGAAGCTTTTTGTGCTGACATAGGTGCATCAAATTCCATTGCGGGAGAGAAATTTTATACTTTATTGAAAGAGAAAGATTTCAAATTTCAAAAGAAGAATATTACAATGGTACTTGCCGATGGAAAAGAAAGAAATGTCCCAGCCTTTACAACAGTCGTAAATCTTAATGTAGAGGGAAATAAAGTTCGTATGAAATTTATTGCAGTGTTTCTCAATTTTTTAGTATTCACGGCCTAATTTTCAATCATAATTTTCATCGCAGCCCCCCTCCCCACCGCATACAATAATAATGTATTTTGAATGTTTTGGCGCTAAACCTACACTACAACCTTAATTTTAAACTTTACAAATTACCAAGAAAACAGAAATATATTGACATTTTTCAACATCGATCCTCAGCATTGAATAAAACAAGAATCCTATGCCTTTTTACTGTTCTTGCGTCCCGCCATGTCGTGCATTCTCACGGTTACGCGAGAAGTTTCGATTTATTTGGAATTTCTCTGGTCAGCTTAAAAATTAAGTTAGGAACGTGCGCAGATGTCAAAAAATGTTTTCTTATAGGGAGAAGGAGAAAGTTCTATGACGCCAATTTCAATTCCAGACAATCTCATTCGAGTCGACACTTCTATCGCTATTGAATCTATTCTGAATGTGTATGTTATATATATTTTCGTGTAGTTGTGCAAATCACCGTATAAAATATTCACGGTAGCAGACTTAGGCAGAATCATGGAAAAATTTTTAAGCGGGCGTAAGCGAGCATTAAACAAGCATCAACAAGTACAAAGACGAGCGTGGTTCCGAAAATAAAATCAAGAAAATATTATCAATAATACTTAAATTTTGGATTCAGTAGTACTGAAGTAACTGAAGAAGAAAGGCCCCTATGTATCATTTGTTCTAAAATGTTGGCGGCAGACAGAATGAAACCTAATAAACTTAAACAACATTCAAAGTGAGTACGTAAACAAACCCAGAGAATTCTTCGAATTAAAATTATAATCATATGAAAATCAAAAATCATTGTTTAAAAAAACTTTGTGAATGAAAAGATTTTAATTGTCTCTTACAAAGTTACATATAAAATAGCCATACCATTGATAAAGAGCTTATTTTGCCAGCCGCAATTGAGGATGTAGAAATTATGTTTGGAGATTATTTTGCAAAACAATTGCAGTCTATACCTCTTTCAAATGATATTGTTGCCCGTAGAACTGATACAGCTGAATATGTAGAGTGTCAACTTTTGTCGAAGTTGCGTGACAAATTGTTTTCAATGCAGCTCTATGAGGCAACAAATAGTAATAAAGATGCTCATTTTATTGCTTATGTTTGATTTTGTGATGATTTGTCAGTAGTAGAAGAATTATTTTTCTGCAAACCAATAGAACTCAAAGCCACAGCATTCACATTATTTGCTATTAATGATTTAATGGACGAGGCAAACATAGAATGGAAAAATCGCGTCGGAATATGCAACAGTGGTGCTCGTTCTATGTCTGGAAGATTCAAAAGCATTCAAGCACTTTGTGAAACAAAAATCGCCACAGTGCGTCTGGACACAGTGCATGATCCACAGAGAAGCTTTGGCTTGCAAAAAATTAGTCTTGGTTTGAATATTGTGATAACAACGGTTGTGACCGTGATAAATTATATAAAAATGAGACTCCTATCTGAAATCAAGAATCTTTTCCACACTTTGTAAAGACATGGGTGTAGTGCATTCAGCGTTACTTTTTTTATTGCGAGGCAAGATAGTTTTCACGAGAGAAATTTCTGCAGCTTGTTTATGAATTAAGAGAAGAAATCGCCGTTTTCCTAAAAGAGGAAAACAGACCGGAAGCTGAAAATTCTCGCGATAGATTATTTGTGATGAAATTGAGCTACATGGTCAACATATTAGAGAAATTAAATAATTTGAATCTTCAACTGCAAGGAGCAAATACACATATATTGGATACGAGTGATAAAGTTAATGATTTTTGTAGGAAATTGGAATTGTTGAGCAGAAATTTAAAGCAAGAAAACTTAACAATGCTGGCAAATTTGAATGATTGCATTAAAACTTACAAGGCTGAAAAACAATATGTAAAAGTTGTTTTTGTAACCATTAAAAATCATTTAGCAATGCTAGCAAAGAATTTTAAAAAGTACTTTCTTGATGACGACAAACTGATATCAAATTACAAGTGGGTGAGGGATCCATTTCAAAATACTCCCGAAGGGCTATCAGTTGAAGAGGAAGAAACCTTCATTGACTACACGGCAAGCTGCGAAACCAAAAGACAATTGAGTAATAAATAACTCTTTGAATTTTTGGCAGGAGTGGATGATGAGTTTTCTGCACTAAAAACAAGGGCATTTCGCATTCTACGACCATTTTCAACATCTTACCTTTATGAAACTGGATTTTCTGGGTTTGCTTCTTTTAAGACAAAATATAGATCTTAGCTAAATATAGAAAAAGATTTGAGAGAGTCTATTTCTAATAATTAAACCCTCCTTCGAAAACCTTTGCTCCGAAAGACAAGCCCAAGGAAGTCATTAGTAATTATTAAATTGTTTTTAATTTAGTAAATTGCTTTAATTTAATAAGTTAATTATTTAAATATGTCGGAATGTATTTTGTTTTGTACGTGTGTGTGTATTCTTTCCTTTCAGTCACTTAATCAATTTTTTTAAATAACATTTTCTCTTAGATATGCTCGCGCCTCCCTAGGGGGCGCGCCCCACAGGTTGAGAATCACTGATTTATTGCCTTACCAAACGCTAAAGGCAATAGAACATTGCTTGGCACTGACTTTCTCCAGGCTGCTGGTATTGTGCTTAGCATCCAGAATGGCACTTGATATTTTAGTGAATATCCACACAGACATTACCCATTTTATCGTGAACCATCCGAAACCTAAGTACTGCAAAAGTAATAACGTCGCAGAAATTAACTTCTCCTGATATGTCTGCTGAAATTTCAGAAGCCTCTAATTCCGTGAAATTGAAGAATGATGAAGGAAACACTTGACAAGAGAACAAAGACACAAATTAAATTCGTTGCTGGAAGAATTTGAAAATAACTTCAAGCCGGGGAGAGAACCTAATCCTTTTATTGAACATAGAATCTAGAGTGGAAATAGCCTACCTGTTGATGAACCTTCATATAGAATGACACGTGCAAAGAAAGAGTTGTTGAAGAAGGAGCTAGATTCCTTACTAATAGAAGGAATAATTGAGGGATGTGAATCTTCTTATGCAAGTACTGTGGTATTAGTACGTAAACCGAACGGTACCACCAGATCGTGTGTTCATTACCGCAAGTTAAACTCAACGACTATTCCGGATAACAATCCATTACCTAGAACGTATGATTTATTGACTGAAGTCAAGTCGACAAAATACATGTCTACAATAGACTTATGATCTGGTTATCATCAGGTCAAAGTTCATGAATCAGACCAAGAAAAGATTGCCTTCACCTGTCCATTTTGAACTTTTAAATTTTTACGTATGCCTTTTGAGTTGCGCAACGCACCCGCAACTTTTCAAAGTCTCATTGATAAATTTAGGTCTGGTCTCAAAGATGTTTTTGTATTGCCATACCTTGACGATATCATTATCGTATCAGAAACTTTTGATGAACATTTATCAGATTTACGAAAAGTGTTTGAAAAACTTTTTATATTTAAACTGAACGCTAATAGAAGCAAATGCCATTTTTCTTGTGACAGAGTGAAGAATTAAGGTCATTGGATAACTAAAAAGGGTGTAGAAGTGGATGCTGACAAAGTATCTGCCATTCAAAAAATTCCAAGACCAAAATGTGTTAAAGAAGTTCAATCCTTCCTACGGACTTGTTCTTGGTTCCGGAGATATGTTCCCCAATTTTCTGAAGTTTCTAGGCCCCTTAACGACTTAACTAAAAAGAATAAACAATTGATATGGGGTGATACAGAGCAGAAAGCATTTGAAGAGTTAAAAAGACGGCTGATCTCACCACCAGTGTTGTCTCAGCCAGATGGATCTAAGCCAATTCTCATAAGAACTGATGCGAGTAATTACGCTGTAGGAGCAGTCCTTATCCAAAGAGAAAGACCGGAAGAGCATGTGATTGAGTATGCCAGTCGATTGCTCAGTTCGGCAGAAAGAAATTATTCAACTACCGAAAGAGAAGCACTAGCGGTGGTATGGGCACTTTAGAAATTCCGGGGCTATGTGGAAAATCAAGGAATCATTATTGCATCAGATCACCAACCCTTGAAGTTGCTTATGAGTATTAAATCGCCATCCGGACTCTTAGCTCGATGGGCTCTTCAAATCCAGTCATATCACCCGAAATTTGTTTACACTCCAGGAAGATCTAATGTAATTGCAGATCCTCTGTCCAGACCATTTGATACAGTGGACAAATTTGTTTGTAACTTGAACACTATTTCCATAGATTTACCATCCCGGAACGTATCATAAAATTGCTTCTAGATATTGCTTTCCTGGCATGCGAAATTTTATCGCCGAGTACGTGAAAGATTGTGCATTATAACCGGTACAAATCTAACAACCAGAAACTTACTGGATTACTCAGAACGCCTATTTACTCACAAGGATTTGAGACGTTGGCAATAGACTTGTTTGGTCCTCTCCCAGAGACCCCAACTGAGAAAAAATGGATTTTTCTTGTTGGAGATACCAGTACAAGATGGGTCGAACTTTCTGCCCTCAAACCACAGATGTCAATTGATGTAAAATATTGATAGAAAAAGTCTTCTTATGCTATGGCTACCTAGAAGGCTAATCAATGACAACGGGTGTACAATTCGTCAATGCTGTAATGCAACAAACTTGTAAGATCCTGGGTATTAAGCAAGATCTTATACCTTTATACCATCCTAAAGCAAATCTTGCTGTACGGAAAAATCGAGACCTAAAACCCAAATTAGCAATTCTAGTTGGTGACTCGCATGATACTTGGGAGGACAAACTACTCATGATACGTTTCGCTTTAAACACCGTAAAATGTGATTCTACAGGTCATACGGCAGCTTACCTTCAGTTAGGAAGAGATCTTCGAACCACAGACGATGTCAATCATGATATTAGAGCTGTCATTCATAACGATAACTTCGTATCAGAGGTAACACTTTACTTGAAAGAATTTGCACGCCTTACACCCATAATTAGAGATCGTGTAGAGCAAAAACAAGTTGCTAGAAAGGAGTACTTTGGACAAGAGGCATAGAGCCGTTTATTATCAACCAGGCGATAAAGTTTGGATAACTTTTCATCCCGTGAGCAAGTCCAAAACCAAAACAAGTAAAAAATTCATGCCCAAGCGTGAAAGGACTTGTATAATACTAACGAATAGATCACCAAATACATATGATATTGCAGATCCTGCTGCCCCTGAATCAAGCACTCGGTACTTCCCATACCAGTATGTTGAATTCCTACCAACGATCATCCAGAGATACAGGGACAGTGTACCCCTTGAAATGTAAAAGAAGACCAAGTCGACATCCTCAGAAGCTTCTTAATCTCAATCCTGTCGCCTTGCCGGGACGTCGGCGGAGACAGAGGGGTAGTCTATAGCGCCCCCTGTTTACAGCACTACCCATGATGTCATCAACAAGGAAGGGAGTCCTTCTCCAGAAACCGTTGGAATGAGACGTATATCCATATGACTTTCATGTTTACCCTATTTCCTTTAACTTTATATGTTTAGATGTAATTTTGTTGTATTTGTAGTACATGTATCTGTGTTGTGCTCAAATTGTACCCTAAATTGTAATAAATTATTTTGAATTATTTAAGAAACTCATTACTTTGTTCCTATTAAACCAGATAAGTGCTACAATATATATTCTATTTTAATAATAAAAAAATTTAAATAAATATAACTATGGGATTAATAAATGCTATTTGATGTGCTTAAAAAATGACAATGTATTACGATAGGAAACATAATTTTTTATTTACTTTTTAACTTTGTTACAGTATAGTTTACAAAATACTCATGGATGACAACATGATTACTTCAGTATTTGTATTACTGTAAAATTAAAAGAAAAATTTCTGTGATACATTTAAAAGTAGTTCGCACAAACATGGATAAAATAGAAATACTGTTAGTTATTTTGTTCCATTGTCTTGTTTTTGTACATTCGATCAAAATAAAACCACTGCCTTTAAATCTTTACATTATACTTAAGCTGCAACAGCGTCCCCTACTGAATCAGCACCAGCAGCACCATCATCTACTGCAACATCACCTACGGATCCATCATCTACAGCACCGTCATTACCGTCATCTCCTGCACCATCATCTGCAGCACTGTCATCAACAGTAGGAACGGAAGTTGTAGGTGGTACTTGACATACACCATCATTCTGAAATATGACAAAAAAATCATAAATTAATTAATTTTACTAACTAAAAGGTGGTCTACTTTCATGAAATGATTTTACTAACAAGTAATTTATGAAATAATATATTGAATTAAATGTAACTTATATAAAAATGTGCATTGCAATAAATACAGTATGTTACATTTAAAAAGTTTAAGCGCAATAAAAAAACATTTTTAAAGAAACAGTTAATAACTAATGAAAAGATTACCATATATATACACACACACACACACACACACATATATATATATATGTTGTTACTAATGACACTTGGACAAGCCAAGCTCGCTATGCCTTGGCCATGCGTACTTAAGTCAATTGGGAGCGTCTTTCGTATAATCAGAACACCATGAAGGTGAAAGTACGACTTATGCTCTTCAAACAATCCAATAGATGGCAGCACCAGCGGATCTACTCCCTCAATTTTGGCATTGATGTGAAGGGGAGTAAATTTCTCCAGACTATTGCACCCATAGTAACTTCTCAACGAAAGACCACAGGACTTTCGATTCCACAGATTTGTCGAGCACGTATATCGAATGTACTCGGTGGTCTTTGGTGGCATTGGGAATCGAGCCCCCACCCTTCCGGATGGAAGGCCGATACCCTACAAAATTAATTTTCAAATTTTGTATGTATGTATATATGGAAAATAATAAAAATAAACTGTCTTAAGTACTTTGACTTAAAATGTTTTGATACTTAGGACTTATGAGAGTTTTCCATGAGTGTATGGTTAAATTGAACAGTTTTGAATATATACTAAGAGTTAAATACTATAATAATTATAAATAACTTTTTTATGCATACGTAAAAAATATCAATCGCGAGGGAAGCATGCTTAAATACATATATTTCTTTGTTTGATATGCTCAGGGCATGTAATGGAGTCAGCAACTAAACACCAATTCTAATTCAATAGATGTAATAATAAAGTGTCTTTGTTTTACGTGTAAGTTCTCTTAAATAATTCTGTATATTATAAAAGGGCTGATATTTTTCCCAAACCACAGATAACATTTAGAAAATATTTTTTATTTATTTGCTACTCTATATCCATCATTTTGGGCACAAAACCTAATTAGATCGAAATCTTTACAGTTTAAACTGATTTCAAAAACCCTATAAACAGCAACACTAGAAGTGGAATATGTGTGAGTACAATATGTGTAATGGTTTCTCAGCAGTAGTGAGGAAAATACACGTTTATGGAACGTACATTATATGCCATAACGAGAGATTGCCAATAAAATACTTTTAAACGTTGACTGAAAAATACTGAAACATTGACTAAAAAGATTTTGAAACATTTAATAGGTTCTTGTGTAGCTGAACTAAATGAAATCTCCCTAAGAGTATTAAACTCCCTGTTTTCTCGACATTGACTGGGTTGGACCAATTAGGATATGTTGGTCCTAATGTAACGTACATTTTACGTATGTGTAATAATTTGATTAATTCTATTAATCCTAATGTATTATTGGTAATTTATATGTAAATAAAATAAGATTTATTTAATAACATTTTTTGCAGAAAATATAAATAAGGATGATACATAAGAATTTATAGTCTACTCATTTTATTTTTTTAAAAGTTTGAAAAGTTTTTAATATTAACAGTTAATGACTATTTACACTTGCTATATATTTTTAACAGGATTTTTAGATTAAAATTCCATCAGAAATAATCAGCGATCTGAAATTATTTCTAAAAAAGATTTTCAAAGAGATTAATGCAGTTTGTTGTAATATTATTATTTGATTTTCTCATGCAATTATGCATATTGAAATGTGTCTTTATTAAAATGACAAAATATGTTTATAAAAATTTTAAAAGCAATTGGAATTAGACTATTAGAATAATAAGCTCGACATTTACCAAACTCTTAAACTTTTATTCGAAAATCCAATAAATAAAGAATAATTATGAAATTCTAAAAGCTGCTTCAGTCTACAGTTTAAATGAATAATATTTTTGAAAAGAGGCAGACAGTCTTATAAAATAATCGTAAAGATTCAAAATTTCATATATTTTTAGAAACATAATAAAGAAGATGGGAAAATGTCTGAGTGAAATAAAATATGCTAAAAGTAAAAATGTGCTATTTCATTTTAAATAAGTGGAAAATTGAAATTTTTGACTTAAAATCTACAAAATTTTGCAGATAAAGTGTATCTCAAGAAAGTTTTGTGTACGTATCGTACAGACAAATTTAGGTTGATTGAAGAAATATTTATATTTGCACAGATGATTTGGCTTAAGGTTATAATGCAGAAAATTAGATCAAACAAAAAGAATTACAACACAGAAACAAAGAGCATTTCATTTCTTTTTAAAATATTTTTTATTGATCTAAAATCCAGTCCACTTAAACAGTTTACTTTGGTATATTTTATAAAAATCAAAAATTTTCAATTTGTCTGTTTAATTATAATCGATTTCCTTGCGAATCAATTTACAAAATTACAATCAATCAATCAAAATAAATCAATTTACAGAAATGCACCAAATTTCTGCAGTAATTTCAGCAAATTTTTTAAAGAAAAATTTCGATATCCATACATATATCTCTAAAATCACAATCCCCAAAAGTCAATCAATAAAATAAAGATTCAAATATAATTTTACCTTTTTCTCTCCTTGCTGGACACATACAAGTCCTTCAGCACAAGGGCAACAACCTATGTAAAAGTCACCGAAAAGAGGGACAACTTTGTCAACTACATGACATTTTCCACCTGCATGAATAAAAAAACACACACAAATTGTTTTAATAGAAATTTTCTAAATTCATATATAGATTTTATATCCGCCTTAACAGAAAAAGATAACGATAATGTACCTTCGGGTGTCATAGGCAGGCACACGCCTCCAAAAGGTGGAATGCCTGCGCAACAGGTGCCCTGATCACACTCAGTCTGCTCTATGCATTTACCACCATACGCCACCTACGATGTAATTATTTCAACTAAATTATATTTGAAATAGGCTTAGGAAATGAGAGAAAAATTGTAATCAATTGTATTTTATTTAGAATATTAAAAATAACCTTATACACTAGTTTACTATAAAATATAATTTTAAGTATTTCATACTTACATTATACCATGAAAACAGCGAAACTTTCTGAGCACTCATTATATATAAGTTTATATCTACATTGGGCAATTTATTTATTATATTTATAAATCTATATTAAACTCTTTATAAACATAGGAGCATAATATGATTAGAACAGGCAGAGTAAAAAATAAATAGCATCGAAAGGGGTATTCAGAATTGAAATGTATATAATGCGGAATTCCTTTGCCAAAGGGATTTAGACTCCAAAGCTGAAAATTGTCCGCAGAATACTTTGAAGAATTAAATAATTAAATTTCTTTGAATCCTGAGAACAAGGGAGAACAACTTTGCCTTTCAATTAAAAGTTTCAAAGCGCTTCAATTAGAATAACAGACTTTCAGTTAGCAAAGCTACGCGATGCATGTCAAAGGAATTTAGCAATCATAGGTATTATCAATGAAACATACAATATCTACGATCGTTATAAAAATTTCAGATTGTTAAAAGCTTCAGAATTTTTAAAATTGTATATTATTATAATATTGTGAATTAAAATGTCATTAAAAATAGAATTTTCACTAATTATGAATGATAAGAGGCAAGTTTTGAAAGAATGAAAGAAGACTGTTAATTTGAATTTATATTCATTCGTTAAACAAAAGAAAGTAAATTCTAATTATTTTAATCGAATTAAAATGAATGGCATGTTCAAAATTATTCTTATACAAATGAAAAGTGTCACAACATTGTAATATTTACGACGTTAAATTTTTGAATAAATTAAAACGACCGCTAATGGTTCTATATTAAACAACATAAAACTGCTTCGAGCATTTATACATATGAATAAAAATACCATATTTTTATTAAGAAAATAAGTTTAAAGTATGAAATAAATGCACTTTGAATTTTTTAAAAAATGCTCGCTTAATGAGTGCAACATTATATTGTTACAGATATCATTTACTAATGTATTTTGTTATTTCTGCCCACTGATTGTTATACAAATTTTTAGAAGAAATTATTTCAAATATGGTTTCGTTGATAAATGAAGTTAATTTTAGTCATAATTAGTAACAAATTCGGCATTATTTTTTTAAAATAATTTTAGGAAACTTTCATTTATTCAATAGTTTTAGTAAATTGTTCGAACTTATTACTGAAAATTTATTAAGCATATACTAAATTATACATTATTGTCAATATAAATTACTAAGCTACTTTATTCACAAAGTTTCTTTTTATATCATTTATAAAAATAAAGAATAATTTTGAAATGATTTTCCATTCAGAAGTGAAGCCATAGAGAAAAACAACTCTCAAAGCTATTTTTTTGCATCATTAATGTGATCTTTCCTATCTAAGTACAGTAAATTCATTCCACTGTAAGCACATTGAAATTTCAAGGAATGTTTTGAATGTTATCCTTAAGAATCTTGAGTTAAATGTTGAATTTTAATTAAAGGATTATTAATGAAAAAATTGTTTACAATGAAGCACACAGCAAAATCGTACTTAACTGACAACTTTTTAAATAGCTGTTTTCTTACTTAACCTTTCAAGAATTGTATTTACAAACATGTTAAATTCTAACGGTAACATGGACCAAATATTAAAAATATAATTTAGGTGGTGACCCTTGAAACGATAAATTATTTATAACTTTTAACTCTGAGACTTTTTAAAAATATATTTTAAAGTTAAAAGCTGTTCTTATGGATATTTAGAAAATTTCCTTTTATAACTTTTAATTTCCTTTTCCTTTTACAAAAAAAAAAAAAAAAAAAAAGAAAAGGAAAAAAAAAAAAAAAAGAAATCGGAGGAAGAAATAAGAAAATCTAGGGAAAGAGCATAGTAATATAAATGACAAGGGACAAAAAAATCAAATGAATTAATTTTCGATGCAGTTAAAGAATATATTCTAGATAGAATATTTAACTAATAGAAAATAAATTGTTGCCATTTTGGAGAATTTGTGATTCTTCAGAATGGAAACAGTAACTGAGCCATTCCGGAGAAATGATTTGTTGTTTGGAGATTGGACAGAAAAATAACATTTTGATTTAAAACAAGACATTCATATTTTGACAAAGGAAGAGTCTTTTAACTAAATTTATAATTCTCAATGTCAATTTGAAAATTTAGAAAAATATCTGTAAATTTATGGGAATTTCGGTGAGATTTACTTTTGTTGACTCGTAAGTCTTAAAGCTCGTCTCCCTGCCTGAATGATAAATATAAAAAAAAGGAAAACATACCACTTTATTTACAACTCCGAAAAATGTTAGTCATTTAAAGATTTTTTCATGTAATTAATGAACATATAAAATTTAAAAGAAAAAGCTTTTCTCTCTTATTTTATCTTTTGAAATGTTAAAAATAATTTTGAAAATAAAGTTTTCTTCTTTTTTTTCTAAAGTGATTTAAATGCTTTATGAATACTGTAATAACCCATATTAAAATAAAAATACAGTTGAAATTGTAAAGAGTATTAAAATTTTCTTTAATTACATTAAGAATTCGTAAAAATACCCATGCTTACCACTATCAAGACAGAAAAGGAAAGGGTTATTAAACTTGTCTTCATCTTGAATGTAGTTGAGAGTATCTTCCCACGATTCCAGATCTGATAGATACTTCGAATGTAATGACTTCTATATTCTGCGGCTTAAATACAAATTAACAACCCGGATTCTTAGCATTTATCTTAGGAAGATAATCTGTTTCGAAATTCTGAGTTATGTGCAAAAAACTAAACACACGAAGAAATATGACGTAGTTTTGTCGGACGATAATTTGGTCCAGGAAATGCTGTTATCAGGCACGATAATGTATGCAAATATAATTCAGATGTTTTTACGATGTGTTATAAGTATTAACACATATGCGTTTCAATAGTTAATTTCTCTAATTTATAAAGAACAGGAGGAAGTTGCGATTAACAAGACATTATTGAGCACTTTTTTGCTTGAAAGAAAATATTACAAAATGTTTCAATGAAAACAAATATATATAGTGCTTTTTCAAGGCATGAATATTTACCAGATCATATATAGTGGCAGTATACAATCATCTTAGAAAGTTAGAGTACGCAGCAAAAATAGAATAAAAATTGTTAAAACAAGAAAATCAATATATTTTAATAGTTTTAAACTTTTAATATAAGGCGCATAATTTTTTGATATACATATACTTTTTTAACACATATTAACGAGTCTGAAAGTCAATATAAGACACAAGCCACGGTTATATATATAAATATATATATATATGTGTGTGTGTGTGCGTGTGTGTGTGTGCGTGTGTGTGTGCGTGTGTGTGTGTGCGTGTGTGTGTGCGTGTGTGTGCGTGTGTGTGTGCGTGTGTGTGTGCGTGTGTGTGTGTGTGTGCGTGTGTGTGTGCGTGTGTGTGTGTGCGTGTGTGTGTGCGTGTGTGTGTGTGTGTGTGCGTGTGTGTGTGCGTGTGTGCGTGTGTGTGTGTGTGTAAGGCTGTAAGAACAGATTGTTTGGATGGATGGGGGTGACATCAATATACATACAAAATTCATCCAATAATTATTTAATTGAATTCAGATCAAGAATTCAATTAAGCAACTAAACAACTAAAATAATGCAACATCTCACTCATTTTCAGGAAAATACCATACCATCCCATGTCAATGTGTATGGTAATGAGGTTGCGGACCAATTGGCCAGGGAGAGCAGCCTGCAGAATACCGTTATTGGAGACCGCTTGTCGGCATCGGAGCTGAACTCTGGTGTCAGGATGGACATCACTGCTGTTTTTAGAGGTGCCAAACCTGCCCATGAATGATACCAAGGCAAATATCCTGGTTCCGCTTTAGCGGAGCTACACAAGAGATGCGATCAAATGGCTGTGACGAGACTGAGAAGCGGCTACCTACTTGCTCAGAGACATGTTTCTGGTGTCAAGATTTACCCTCTCTGCCTCAAATGTCAAAAGGCACAGGCCTCTCCCTCAAATGTCAAAAGGCACAGGCCTCTCCCTCTCATATTCTTCAGTGTGTCGGTTGTGAGAGGAGTGATGTGGAATTAAGTCCGGGGGTGGTTCTGGAGAGACTAAAAACTCATGGATTCATGGAGCTGGTGTGATGCTACTGTCACACCAGTTGGGATAAGCAACAACAACAACATTAAGCAATTATAATAATTAAAATTTCACGAAATTCACTAAGCAGGACAAGAAGTTATTTATAAAAAGTTTTGTTTTGCTTAATATAATTATTTAAAGGGTTAATTTGCTTTTTGAGCAAAGGAGTTAAAACTTTTAATCAAAAATTTAAAAAGTAATTTTAAGTTTCCCTTGTTTTATTTTTATTTTTCACTGTATTTAGTTTGCTTACGTCCAACTTGTTCTTACAATATCTTCTTGGTCTATTTTCTTTAATTATTTTGTTCATTTCAATACACTGATTTTTTTTAATCTTGTATTTGAAATAAAAATTATAAATTAAAAAAATAAAATTATCACCATATGCAATAAAAAATCAGAGCAATAATTAACAAGAATTTAGTTTGATATTCGTCTCAAGTGAGTTAAATATTTATTGTTATTGTGATTCATTTTTAATTTTTTATGTATCGTTATTTCTCGTTTTCCGCGTAGAGAACATATAATGAATAAGTAATACTTTTAGTAGATTTTGATATGCTTTTGGTAAACAAAGTAAGAATACCCTAAATGTTTTTATTGAGATAAATTTGTAATAAAACATTTATTACTTAAATTCTTTAATTTATATAGATTTAGTTTTACTGAAAACCAAAATGTTTCGAAAGAATTTTTTCTAAAATTATTATTTTTTTAAATTAAAATTTCCCTTTTCTGAATTTAAGTGGGTATTATACTATAATAATGAAGAGATCATATCAAAACATGTCATTTGACAATATAAAAACGTAAATTTTGTTTTATAATATTTGAATCTTAAAATTTACTTTTTAATAGAAACTTTGCAACTTAAATGATATTTTTTAAATTATAAAATTTGTATATAATAAATGTCCCACTAAAAGGAAATAAATAAATTTAGAAATAAAAACATATCGCAATGATTATTTTGTCGATATTAAGTGAAAAGTTTTATATTTATTTCTGAGAATTTTACTATTTTTTTATGCACTGCTTTTCGTGAGAAATGCTATACCTTTCTTGAAAAGGCAATTGCATCGCCAGTTCCATCCAAGGTTGAAACCAGATAATCTTAAAGGGTTTTATGAGAAAGAAATTTTTCATGTTTCAGATTGCCATATTTTAGATTAAAAATCAGCCAATCTCAGTGCCAAAGAATTTTAAGTTTCATATACACCGTTGTGTACAGAAATGGAAATTTGAGAACTTATTATTCTAGTTCGGTTTTCACACATAGGAATGTGTTTCATTTTAATTAAAAATCGTATTGAAATATTGTAATTAAAAAATCTCTGTACTTTAAATATATCAAAATGTTTTTTCTCTAACTGCATTAAAAGGGAAATTAAATATTTAAAGAAATTGTATATAGGTTAGTTAAAATTAGAATTTGATTGAAATTTACTTGTATAGATAAATTTAGATTGCTTAAAAATACGCTTTTATAATTCGCTATAAGTGTATTAGCAGTTGTGTTCTTTTTATTATGAAAACCTATTTGTGGTTACGCGATGTCCTAGCTAATTGCATCGTTCTTATTGGTGGAAGGTAGTGAATTTGAATCTCGACTTAAATGATGGTCGGTGGTGTTTGCTAATGGCGGATGGACCACTTATAATATATTGTGGTTGCAATATCCTCCAAAGATAACTGTGGAACTATTTTCCTTGGTTCCTTCTTCTAAATTACGAATATACACTCCCTTTCAAGGTTACGATGGCATGCCCACTGGATTCTCCGAAGTGGGAATCGAGCCAACTAACTACTGAGCTGATTGGTTCAGTTCAGTGCAGCAAACTAATAGTCCCATATCATTAACCATTCAGTTGCCAGTTTGTTTGGATTAACACCGGATTCAATATTCTCCATTAAAAAGGTAGCTGCCACTTAAAGAAGAATTACAATATCTTAAAAGCTACTAATTTTACAGATACTAAACGTGAAATAATAACGTTGGTTATTCAGCACTTATATATATTGAAAATAATTCCATCTCTATTGATGAGAACCTATTTATAAGCTTAATCTTAAATTGTAATCAAGTAACCCATTTACTAGTCAATTGTTCGTAACAAAATTTAAGAGGAAGACTATGAATACGTATATAATAATAACAGATAGGAAAATTTCTTCACAAACTAACCTATTTGCAATAAAATTAAAAAGCAATTAAATTCGAATAAATTTCAGCTATAAAATAAAACTTGTGCATATACAAAAATTGTAAATTTTCGAAGTTTGGTGGAAAATTATATAATTTTACAAAAAAAAAGCCTTTTCGACTACCAAACGAATTAGACGTTTAAGTGTGTTGCTAACAAAGCAATGTATTTAAACATAATTGAAAATGTCTTTTAGGCGTGATTTGCACTCTTGTGAGTTACTTTAAATATTAGTTAATAAAAATATTAATTATTATCGAGTTTTACTGTTTTTGTCAGTATATATTTTTTAAATACGCATAAAAAAGCAGTTAACGTATGTTTTTCTCTAAATTGCAATTAAAGCATCTATACTAAAAATCTCACTATTTCTAAAAAAATTTTTTTAATTAGATTTTTTTTTAAATAAAAAGATCAATTTAAATTTAACTTTAATATTACCTCTGAAGATTCCAGAAAACATACTCACACTAAATAGATTTTCTTGTTTTGTTTTGTAAAAGAAATTAATGATAACTCTTATTCCAAAAAATGTGAATTTACGGATAACTACCTTATAAAAGGGAGTGTGTGCTATTGGATTAAACTAAGGGAAGAGATTACCCTAAATGATATGCTAAATTGTGAAATAATATTAGGCTTTTTTGCTTTTTTACATTTGTATTTTAAATGTGGCTCTTTTATACAAATTATTATATCAATAGAATTATTCATAGCGGCAGCTTCTATGGTCAGAGACCTGGAGCACAGTGTGTAGAGGACTAACTAGGTTCCAGAGCCAACAGAATTTAGCTGGACATACCGATTGGCCTTCACGCCTTGGGTGGCCATACTAGTAGAATATACTCCCGACATTTTTCGCCCACTCCGTCCACTAACAACCCCCTCGCCACGGTGAGGCAGTCTGTAGGACTTGAGGAGGATGTTTTGACTGTAGGGCTTGAGATGGATGGTTTCTCCAGTACACCCATGGTATTAGAGTAGGAGCCCTGGAGGTTCCTTAATCCGTGGTAACAGTAGATAAACTGCTCTTACCCGTTTCATTAGTGGTCACTTGTCAACAATGACATTTTTTGGAGGCATTAAATACTTCGAAATCTGCTCTAGGTGCTCTTCTGCACAAGCCTCCCCTGATCACATTTTATCTTGTCTAGGACTGACCAGACAAGACCTGATTTAAGACCCCCTTTTAGTTCTGGATTTTTTTCAAAGTGAATGAACTCATGGACCTGATATAGCATTGTTGGTCACCGAGATGAAAAACAACAACATATCAATAGAATGATAGAATTTTTCTCGCTAATATATTGATAATGAAATTCATTGACTAAATGATTTTCATTTTCTCATTCATCTTAAATTTACTTCTTTTGTGTACCACAAATTTGAATATGTAATGTAGGAACTATTAGTAGATTCTAAGTTCACAATGGATTTAATATACATTAGATATTCTGCCCAATGTTTTGAAAATCACGTGCCAATATTCCAAAAACCCGTAAAAATATGAAGCTTGGTGAATGTTTTCCACATGTTTTAAAAAGCTAGAAACGAAAGAAAAAGAATTAAAAAGTCAATTTCTGACAAACATGAAGGGAAAACAAATAACATTTTATTCGGAGACTTGAGAAGTTAAAACAAGACAGTAACCAACCAGTGTGGCGTGCGGTAGGTTTTCATGCAGGGTGTGCAGAGAACAACAGCAACAATAATAATAAAACCATAAAAATGTACATCAAGCACTTCTCTAGCTTTTTATTATTCATTTGTACACAATATCCATAAGTCTATCCGTATTACTAACAAAATCATCAATTACATGATCAAAATTCTCAGGTATTGACTATAATAAGTATAACATATACTTTTTTATATTGTTATTAGAGATAAATTGTTTAATCTATTCTGGCTCTTTGTATAGCGTGAATAATTATTTTACTCTTTTCAATGCTGAAAATGATCGCACCACGGAAGCAGTTGAAAATGGAACTGTACAAATTGAATGTACCAATTTATTTACTTCGCTTAGGGCATCTGTCAAATGATTCAGCATTAAATGCATAAATAAGTTTCTATGAATTCATTTCGTGGTATGATTCACTGCGCTAAAGAACGCATAATTCATTGGTTAGCTTTACAAAATCGAAATGTTTTGCAGAAGCGTTCTTTAACGAATGAAGGCAGTCATCCGGAGAAATTTAATATTTTTTAAAAAAAAAAAAAAAAAAAAAAACTGAAATTCAATAGTTCAAAAATTTCAGTGAATTTAGTTTTTTTAAAACGGACATCTAACTGACTATAGTGTCCATTATTTCATAACATAATTTTTTAAAATGTTGGTCTGCACTGTAAATTTACAGGAAGTTTTTTTAATTTGGGGACCCACTACAGAAACAGTCTCTTCATAAACTTCATCAAATGCAACAGAAGTTCGCATATTTTGAATTGCATCTTTAACTTCCTCTATTTTTTTACTATAATATACTATATCTAAGTTAGTTTTTTGCAAAATATCAAAGAACATCAGTATAACTAAACACTTTGGCAAAAATAATTAGGAGTAAATTATCGTTAAATTCTTCAAAAAACATGTGATAACTCTTTGCAATATTAATTGTATTGTTATCCTAAGCTTCTCTGGATTCTGAATAATATTTTCAAATAAATTAGATAGTCCTTGACTTTCGTTTTTTATGGAATTTTCCAAACATGAATAATTCCAACGTGTTGTAGCTAATTTTAGAAATTTTCTTTTAGTAATTTCATTTAGAATATGCTTTTTTTGTAGACACCGAAATAAATGAGGCTATGCCAGAAATTGCTGCAAAAATTTATTTACAATCTTCTATAAACAATACAGATTTACTAATTAAAGTTATATATTAATCCTAGATAATTTCCTCGATTAAGGGAATTTATATTCTCTTTGTGACCATGAAACGCATCTTTGCTAAGTAACAAACTACATGTATTAAACTCTAGAGAATATTTCTATTTCTTGTTACTTTAACATTGTGTTGAACAATCGATGAAGCACTTTGTTGATCTACCATTAAATGTATCCTGACGGTTCCGAATGTTTTTAATAGTCTTAAGACGTTTATGTAAGATTGTGTTTTTCATGTTTCTTTGCAGCCTCGTGGAGATGATTTAAATCACTGTTGTAGCCTTGTTTTGCCCAAATATCTTATCCTTTTTAATTACAACAAAAAGTAAACATGGCCAACAGTACAACTTGTTTAATTCACTACAACCGGCTATCCATTTAAATTTTTCATATTTAGATTTTTTAAAATGTCGTACACACCGTTGTTGTTTAACGTTTTGCGATAGAATAATATCCGGCATCAGTCTATTTAATTCAACTATTTCGTTTTTTGTAGTAACGTCTCTCCTCGAAAATGATTTTTCCAATAAATCCTTTTATATTAGTGAGACATATTATCCATTCTGAAGTGGGTTATTTATTATGAATATAAATTTAAAAATTACAATAAATAAAATGTTTACCTTTGAGTAGTCTAGGTATAACAATAAACACAGCTAAACTTATGAGAATTCTACTAGCACTGAAGCAAAAAATCATGTCGTGTTTTATGGTGTCATATCGGCTGCGAAAAAGCAATGCATCAGGCTTACAAGAAAAACTTATATTTTCAGAGAACGTAGACAAAACAAAAACAACACACGCCGCCCGCCGCTGCTGTGACTCATCAGGATATTCATTGGTGCCGACAAAAGGAACGTCTATACCACGAATTTTCCAGCACGCTGGCGCAATAAACTGAACTGCTTTTTGTTCTGTCAGTGGATTAATAATATTAATTATGTTTAACATTTGGAAATCATTTATTCTTCGAAAAACATGACAATTTTTAAAAACAAAACCAGTGATATGGTGTTACAGATATAATTTATATACTGTATGTAGGACACAATGAAGGGTAAAATTTGGACTGTTCTGTTAAAATTCGTTCTTTTCTTTCAAATAAAACAAAATTGTTTTTTAGCGAATTATTTCTATACAATACATCACCGAAATTACTTAACCACACTAAAACATTTCCCTTTACATTGAGGAAATACTTTTTTTTTTATATTTCCATGAAAACAAAATCTTACAATATATAGATGTAAGCATTAACCGTCTGCTAAATCGTATAGCCAGTTAATCAGTTAATAAAACAAAAGTGCTTCAGTACGTAACTCCCTGCTCTAATATACAACGCTTAATAAACCGTACCTTCAGATGATTCTGAATGCCAAGTGCAGGAAAAATAGCTGCACTTGCCTCAGTGCTATAGTATGCTGTACTTCTCCAGTAGCCCACACAAGCGTGATCTTCTATCAGTGCGCAGTGCGTACACATCAAGACTTCCTAGTTTACTTTTAAACGTGCTACGTGGTACAGCACCTAGTAGCACACGCACTGCGGGAATACAAGCAAGAAAATCAACATAATATTTGAATATATTATGAGAGAGAGAGATTAATATTTATTATATACCATCTTCTCTTCTTCTTTTTAATGGGCTTGCACGGTACTTGGCACCTCTGCTCGATAGCATTTTGTGCCATTTTATACCATATAAAGAGATAGGTAGACATAGGTGAAGAAAATTATTGTCTCCCATAATTTTGCCATGATGTGCAGTGCACACCCTGCACATATGGACCACACGCCACTGTAATCAACATTATTCATCAAAAATTACTATAATGCAGATAAAAATAAAATTTAATACTAGATTAGGTAGATTAAAAACAAATATTCCCTTTATCCCCAAAATCCAATCCAAAATCAGACAAATATCCAATCCAAAATCAGACGATCATTAAAATATTATGTAAAATATTTTAACTCCAACTAGAAAAAGCAACAGAAATATAATCTTTTTCTTTATTGGCCTTACACACACACAGCTTAAAGTGAACATAAACTGGCTGCTCAGTATCCCTCTAGACAGCTCTGTATATGACTTCAATTTTCCAAGTGGAGACTTGTGAAATTTTGAGGTAGCTCAAGACTTCATCAGGTTGCCTTTTCCTTTTGACCAGTAACACATGAGCTTCCAATGCAAACTCTTAACCACGGTCATCAGGTGATTTCTCAATGTACCCAAGCCATGAAAGTCTCTTTCCTTCAATGAATCTTTCTTTAATTTTATGATTGTGATAGAAAATTCCAATTGATCATTATTTATAATTCTCCAGCTATTAATATTTAACTGTTACGGACCAAAATTATTTGTTATTATTATTTGTAAATATTTTTCGTTCAAAAATTAGTTAATTATCAAAAAATATAATAAAAAGTAAAATATAAATAGACAAAATTGTCACAAACAGCGATACAAAAATTCATTCAATACCGTCAGAAGTGGAATGGCCGTGGTATCCTAGTGGTTAGGGTATTGGCCTTCCATCCCGGAAGGTGGGTTTCAATTCCCAATGCCGCCAACGACTCACAGAGTACAGGTGATAATACGTGCTCGTTAAATCTGTGGAATTGAAAGTCCTGTGGTCGGTCGTTGAGCAGTTCCCATAGGTGCAATGGTCAAGAGAAATTTACTCCCCCTTCAGATCAATGCCAAAATTGAGGGAGTAGATCCTCTGGTGCTGTTACCTATCGGAGGATTTGAAGAGCAAATGTAGTACTTTCACCTTCATGGTGCTCTGATTAAACGAAAGACGCCCCAAATTGACTTAAGTTCGCATAGCCGAGGTATAGCGAGCTTGGCGTTTCAAGAGCCATTAGTAACACAGAAGTGGAATTGAGTTCTTAAGAGATGAATATTGAATTAGAGACAAGTATTGATAGGCGACTAAGTCCCTTATCTTAAATTCGACATAAACCAAGCATTTAGAAAAAAAAGTTTGATTTTTTAAAGTAATTTGTGTAAAATAATACGTTAATGTCTTAGAGACAGTTAAAAAATAATATTTTATTTGACTATACAAGATTTTTATGTGTAAGCTACGCTTTTAATAATATATTTCATTGTTTAATTTTATTATAATAATGGTTTATATTTTTGCTTCCATTGCTGTAAATTAATACTTTCCTGTTCTTGTTAATAAAATTTTATTAGTCTCTTTATTTTATCTTTCACAGCAACAAAATTATTTCCATTTTTATTATTTTAGAAATTTTTGAGTAAAATTCTAATGAATATAACAATGAAACTACGTTCTCTTAATGAAAACTACCAAATATCAGTATCTTCAGTAAAAGTTCCAAATATCACTATTTATTGTAGTTTTGGGCACTTATTTTAGTCCTCGTGACAAATTTTAGTGAAAGGAGATTTAATCAATTTATTGCAGAAGAAATTAGCTGATTAAAAATATCAACGAGTTCCAATTGATAAGAAAAGATAATTCTTATTTATAAATTTGAATTAATTTTTATCACAATATTTAGTTTTCCTGTTAATTTTACGTTTGTTAAAGAATTCATATTTATTGTTAAAACTATAGATAAGATTTATTTTTAAAGTAAAATATTTAAAAAATTGTGAACAAAGTTAAGGATGAATTGTCGTTAATAATTCCAAGAGATGAACGTGTATATTGCCATGTTTATACATGTTGAATTCCACATTCGATGTAAAAATTTAAAGTTTACAGGTTCGATCTCCCAACATAGGAGTTGGATGTTTTATTGTGATTCAGAATCCACTGTATACTGTAAAACTATACAAATTAATCGTGAGCGATAATTAACATATTGAGTAATAAATTAATTTAAAATTGATCATAAAATTTAGGTTGTTAAAAATCTATCCCATCAATTCGATATTAAAAAAATTCAATAAAAACAATGTACTGCCGAAAAAAAGTTCATGCACTTCAAATATTAAAATCAAATCTCTTTCCGCATGTTTTAAGTACTTTAAAACATATTTTTATAACCATCAATTTCTAAATTTTTAAAAATAAAAAATTACAAAATAGATTTTTTTGAGACTGATAATTTTTTCAAATCATAGAATTGTTCACTTAATTTCTACTGCAAATAAATGTATCAAAATTATGTTCGGCTTAATAAGCAATTTTAGCATAATACAGATAATTTTTTTTCACCAGCTTAGCGAGATGTTTCCAGAAACACTCATTATGATTCTGGCAAGCCCTGATTTAAGTTCAGAGAAAAATGCACCGTCAGTTAAAAATTGACAAAGAGAATGAATTATTACGAAGTTATCATTTTCATACTAAACATATTAATGAATTATATCCGATTCTTAATAGTATTATATGAATAAACAATTATTTTTAAAAACTATAAGGTAAGTTTTAAATTTTGAAATTATTAGAATCGATAACTATTGTAAGTTTTCCTATTTACTTTCAATATAATTCGAGTTTTAATCTTTTATTCACGTTACTAAACCCAAATAATGTATGTAAACACATAATGAAAGATTATTAATTCGTATTTATATTACACCAAATATATATTATTTCACATGCTTTTTAAATTGTTTTGAGGTAGTATAAAATTGAATATAAATTTTAGAATTTATCTGATATTTAAATATTGTCCTATATTCCAATCACAATTGTATAATATTGAAAAAATAAGTATACAAAATGAAAGAAGCTGTTTAATAACTTAAAAATGCTCATAATTTCAAACTTTTGCAAATAATTTAATATTGTACGCTTTAAAGAAATAATTCACAAATTTTTAAGTTTTTAAACAATGATTAATCACATAATTTGAACATAGCTTTAATTGCATGTTTACATGATTTTAAGATTGAAATTACTTATCAGTTTCTAAAAGTAACAGATTAAATTCAAAGATTAAAATATACCAATCAATAATAATGTCATTTTTTAAATGCCTTATGGGAGAATTAATTTACAGAAATTTTGAAAATGATATCCTGATATAGAAGATTAACATTTTTTCATTGGAAATCTAAGAAAATATAATTTCAAATTTTGAAATAATGTTGATCATTCCAGAAATGCTTTTTTATGTGTAACTTCTCATTCAAATTTTTATTGTTGTTTTTATGTGTTCTCTATAACTTTACTTTTGGATTCGATTGCCAAATCAATGATTGTAAAAATCCGAATCCTATCCAACAATAATTATTTATGGAACAATATGTATTTCAAATAATATTGAACTATGATTTAATGTTAATTATAACTTGGGTTTAAAAAAAATTCAACAAATATTGTATGATTATTCACGATTCTTCAATATTTTCTTATTTTGATTAATGTTTCTAAAGTACAGCTATATAGATAAAAATATCTTTAAATCCTTTTTATAATAAAAAAATTTAATACCTTCAAAAACAATAGTTAACTAATGTTGAGGAAATCATTTCCTTTTGAAAGTTTCATTTTTAGAGATGTGTGTTAATGCACAATTGATAAATTAAAATGAGAGTTTTTCATAATATTTTTGATAAATAATTAATAACCTGTTGTTCAGAAATAGAATTTCTATTAATGGAAATATCAAGTTTAAGAAATTTGTTTGTATTCAAAATTGTAATTAAAGCAAAAATATAATATAGAAAATATTTTTCTTGACAATTAGCTGAATAAAGTGTATTCTTTATCTGGATTACAACCAACGAAAATTCGTGTTATGGGGTTTATTGTTGAATAATGGCGAACTAGATTGTAGAAATTTGCCTTTTCATTAGAAAAACCTGATTGATAAAGATGTCGTTTCACCCAAAAGCTAACTTGTCCGATACCAGACTCATTCAAACACAGTTTTGCTGTGAAAGTTTTAAGAACGTTATTTAGGTCTGGTAAATCCAATCTGGTACAAAGGGGCAAATTTAAAAATG